>NMRA01000296.1:355863-532631 GCA_002633005.1 Phoronis australis | reverse complement strand
TGCCTGTAGATTAGCTTACTACTGAGGTTGTTTCATTACATTGCCTGTAGATTAGCTTACTACTGAGGTAGTTTCATTACATTGCCTGTAGATTAGCTTACTACTGAGGTTGTGTCATTACATTGCCTGTAGATTAGCTTACTACTGATGTTGTTTCATTACATTGCCTGTAGATTAGCTTACTGGTACAACAGAACCCTTGTTTCAGTAATTTGCGTTCACTCAACAATGAATTAAAAAAATGATTGACATTGGATCACATGGCTGCCTTGAGATGTGATCATCTTCAATTACAATTTTACTGCGTGTGAAAAGCCAGGAATGCTTAGTATTGATTCATTTGTTTCTGTACACACTTGCAGTCATTAACACCACAGCAATTTCACTACAGGAGTGGCCAGGCAGCTTTGACACTTTTATGGGAACCAATCTATTCTCTGAAAGAGCGACACACACTCATCGCAATATCCACTGATTTCATTGTTCCATGTCCTCACCTTCCTCACAGATTAATCTAACGAAAATATCTCGACTGGCACATGAATCAACTTTGGTAAAAACAAGTCATTAGACAATGAAAATTCCAATTAAGTACCTCTTCGCACACCATCATAGTAAATTTAAAGAATAACTGTAAATCTGTAAGTCTCATTTCACAGTCAACGATGGGTACATGGAATGGAAACACTTTTGTTTCAACCGTAAATTAAGTCTTAAAAGAACACATTATATTGCGAAAAATTTAGCACCTCCGGAAAGTCTTTATTAATCAAACAAACAAGTTTTCAACGAATGCCAATCACATGCCAATCGATAATATACCATAAACTAGCTGCAAACAGAGCAAACAAATGGGAGGCTGGTGACTGGACAGACACACGCTACTAGCGATCCTAGCGGTGGAACAAAGATGCAAGTCTCTCAGGGTCTCATTTGAAGCGTATTTTTGCAGTCGACTGTCGGACTAGTTTAGCCAATAAAAACTTGCCTGATAGGCTGCCGTATTGGATCGCTCTATCATGCCTTCTATATATTATAGTCTCACGTCGAGTGACTGTGCTCTCATCGCAAATTTACAGCGCAACACAAAGCGCAAATGGCGTAAAATTAAAAATGTCAATGCCGCGGCGGGAAATCATCCTTACCACCTCCTTCCTGAGTCGTATGCAACATTATTTTATACTATCTACAAATACACAGCACGCCTATATAACATTCTATAAGTCCGGATGCATTTAAATGCATTGTTAAGAACCTACACCGAGAAATACACGAGAGAAAACACACTCACCTCGCCACTGGTCTTAAATCAACAATGAGTGAACAAAGATTTGACCTCTATACTGTGGAGACTTTTGTCTATCGTCACGCCTCCTAGTGACCGCGTGCTCTCACTACCGGACTAGTCCAGAATCTGCAGAAGAGTCCGTCTCTAGCCCAACTAGCGTACCAGCTGTGCCGCATGTGCATATAAAACGATAGACTATGAATACGAATATGTCTCGTATCCGACAATGTGCTGAAATATTTTATTTCAAATAAAAAACGCCCGTCAATTTCATCAGCAAGCCAGCAACCACAGCTAAACTACATGTAGGCCTACCTTTTTGATTCATGTTTGCATTTAGTAGGCTAACTATTTAAAGGGTGTGCAAAAGTTAAATAGTTTTTGAAACTTTGATTGCGTTGTTAACTTTACAAATGAGCTCAGCCAGTCACTGCCAAACGCAGCTTGAATCAAACTATCGCCGGACTCATTCAGTCTCAACTAGTTGAACACTGCGGGATGGAGTCAGGACCCGAGTGATAGCGACCATATAGTTGCGGTTTTAAATTTAAGAAGATTGAATGGGACTCTCCGACTTCGTGAAGACTGGCAGGGACTGGGTACAGACTACTAACTACATTTAGTTTCGACCCGGCCATGCACGTGGTTCCGGTGGGTGAGTTTTCAGGTGCAGCGGCTAGCAGACTAGTGGAGCTCGTCACGCTGTGAAATGATGCGACCTTGACATGGATTTGATGAATGTATAGTCTGGTTGATAATTCATCAACATTCCTACTTCATATTCTTTTACAAATCCAAGTACGTACTCATTTTCCGTATTCGAAAGACATGCGGGCAATTTCGCATGCGCATGAAATCCAGGCGTTCAGCATAGGTACACTCAAGTGCATCTAATAACCGAAGTGTCGCAGGTAAAAGTATATCATTACACCCAAGTCTGAAACTTTAGATCTTTTCGGAGTAGTGAACCTTCAGAGTAGTGCACCTTTGAAATAGTGGGCTGCTCCCCCAGTAAGCTGCGTCACTAGGGCCTATCAAAAACTCTACAGCGAGTGGTCTAAATCAAAATATCGCTTCCTGGACGGAAAGTGGGTTTACAGCCGATTTCAAACGAGTTTTCGAAATCTAGCCTTTTGTTCTTGGTATGAGGCTTCGTTAGATTTCTACTCACAATTTTTCTTGAAATGTAGCCCGCACTTAATATACGTATCACGTGACCATAGCTGTCCTTAAGCGTAATAACACGGAGCAAATACCTTCAGCATACGGAATAGGGCACTGAAGAGCATGGAATACAACAATGCTTTTAAACAGTAAACACCATGGATTTTTGCACATTTTGAATTACCGGTGGCCACAGACTAAATGTATGACGTAAAATTTAGCTAAAGCAATGTTTATTTTGTGTAATTAGCTCGAAATTTTGATTTTTCTTTCAATTTTGCCAATTTTCACATTTCCCGCCATGCGACGTCATGGGTTGAATCCAAGAGATCAGTGACTAGCATTGAACAATGGCGGAGAGCAGGGAATTTGAAAGCGACGACGATTGTGAGCAAGAATTGAACGAATACTATGAAAAAACGTACGGGAATGGTGGCCAGGATGAGGAAATGGGGTTGCACGAAAGCGAGAACAAGTTTAATGTGCTTCCGGCTGCGTACTTTTCTACGTTGAGCCTTACGAACTGGACCCTCCCGCGAGAGAAGCGGCCTCGGGCTCGGCGAGTCAACTCAGTCATCCAACAGACGATCCTGAATAGAGAGCTGATGTTTCTGAATGATAAATATTGCCCTTTATTGAACCAGGCCTTCATCGTAACGTCTCCTGTGTCACTGGAGTCGAAACACGAGTCCTCAACGTGGGCAGAACACGGAGTGGCCCCGGACCGAATCGCTTGGTCCAAGATGACGTCCCACACTCTCGTTCGGTGCACGAAGCGATGCCACTTCTGCGCAACTTTGGTGTCCTTCGGAACACCGAGACGTTCTCCGCCTGGCTGCTAGCTGTTGCTGAAGCACGTCTTTTGGTCCCTCTACGAACCTTCTTGACGCAAATGTACTTTGCTTTCTCTTCACTCTATACACTTTGTCTCTGATCCGAACAGTGTGTCAAACGACTTGGGTTCAACCCATGACGTTGTACATAATTATTATTTCTTAAATTTTTGCGTGTTTCTTTATGAGCTGTGCACTAAAAGCACTGAAATCAAGTAAGATATAATAATAAAATTTATTTTGAGGTACTAGAGTCAAGTTGTGTACACTTTAAAACCCAATCGCACGTCAAGCCCAAGTTAGCAGGGCCGTAGGAGACGGGAAGTAGGAAAACATGTGCATGAACGTAGGGGTGATATCTTGGTGACGACCGGCAGACTCGAGCAAAAATGTTAGGAGAAAGGCAGGGCATAGAAAAGAGATACATCACGGATGAAACGTAACATTGTCTAGGCCTACTACCAGATCCAGATTACTCTTGGGGTTGTCCTAGACGGTGTACTTTTGTTAGGCGCCCCCTTTTTTAAATTCGGGTTTCCAACTTTGACACTAGATAATGATCATTTCAACACCAACACATAGCGTGTAAGAAGACTAATAGTTCCTACTAATATTTCTAAAAAGTTCAAGAAAACTTAATGTACAAAGATTTTCCATGTTGCTTCACAACTTTAAAGTAGGCAATGCAAAGCTCCGTTTCTCCAGGGTCATCTTCCTGGCCTCTTATGACAGTCCTGGACATGAATTTCCCTTTTTGCCACTAGAAATCTGACACTCTCAATTGTTATAGCGGGAAAATAGATGAAATCTCCTGCTCACCGTGGTTTAGAAAACAATTAAATATTTTTTACACTTCAGCATCAAACTTATTCCCCGCAACACCAACTTCTGACACGGTAACATTCAAAAGACTGAACTTGGAAAAATGGATGGGAATTTGACACCATTTGTGAATTATACAAATTATAATGTTCCAATTCAGGATAACAATATCGACATTTCACTCAAAAATCCAATAGCACTTCTTTTGGAGATCGCAAGAAATCATTATTTTTGCGTGCTAAACTCGCTGTGTAGATCAGACTGTCGCGGGAAAGATTTTTGAGGGCTGTGCACATAAGCAGTCTAACTGATTATGTGTAAGGTTAAGGGACTTGAATTATCTCACGCAATCATATACAAAGATTTCAATGATTTTTTTGAAGTGCAAGTTCGAATCTTACACTGAAACCTCTCCCAGGTTAACACGCACAGATACAGGTATAAAGATTCCTTTGAGAAGGGCTTCGAAACCTCGTGGGATTTGTGAGAATTTCAGTTAGTGAACTTTTTTGATGTAGGTTAAAATTTGGCGAAATATGTGTCATTTGACCCCAAAAAACTAGTAGATGCTTTCCTAGTCTGAAATAACCGTCAATGAAGGTTTGTGAAATGCTAACAACTCTAGGGCCTGTTCCAAGAAGCTGACTTAAGTCCATTTTTTACTTAAGTCTAAGGTTTGTCTTAACTTCCAAGCTTTGAAACTTCCACACCCGGTAAAATAGTCAAAACTAAAATTTAAGATTTGTAACTTGTTGAAGTACTATTCGCAGATCTCTGGTTACTCGAGCTGGATTCGTCATACGTTAGTGATATAAAATGCATACATTTGCGCAGAAAAAATGAGTTTTATCGTACGGAAATTCCCTCAGAATTTTCAGTTGCTGCAATGTACAAGTTAAAACAATGAACCATTCAATAATTTCAAAAGTTCGTCGGCAACAATCCATCCGGATATATGAAATTGAAACAACTGAAAAGTCGAGCAGCAGTGTATCGTCTTAGCTTCGATAAATGTCTTAACTTTCAGTCCATTTTCGCATCTTAGCTTCTGGAATGGAAATAGTAGTAGAAATATTCCACCGTGTTAATCGCAGCCCCCGAAAGTAACGGTGGAAACTGTGCTGATTCGCAGAACGCGGTGTAAGGACTGTATCGCTAAAAGCAGATTTTACGCAAACAGCGTGGGAGAGTCCAGCAACTCTGTGAGCAGATGAACAGATTCTGTCAGTAAACACGCAATCTCCATAGTAAGTCGAATTTTCTGTAAATGTTTTATTTATCAGTGTAGATATACTGCATGCACTCATAACAAAACGTTTCCGTTTAATTTGAGTTAGATTTTTGCCTGCAGTGAAGCCTAAAAATAGTCGTGTGATCACCATGCGTCCGGAATTTTCATTGGTAAATCTTTGTTGAAAGCGCATAATTTTTAAAGTAGTCAGCCTGCTTATTTGCAACGACGCCTTCGATCAATGCTCGCATTAATGAGCTTAATCAGCTTGCAATTGGAAGAACCGTCAATATAGGATGGGTTAGGGCCCATGTGTGAATTGACGGCAATGAAAATGCAGACAGACTTGCAAAGATAGGAGCAGAACTAAGGGTTGTGGATTGTGTGCCTGAACGTGTTATCCCGGTATCTAACGGAGGCTGCAGGATGAGAATACGCAAGTCATCAACCCAATGGGCTTCACTTGACTCCTGTAGGGAAACCGAGGAAAGTTTTCTCAATGTGATCAAACCAAAAGCTTCAATAAACCTTCCGAGTCTTGACAAATTGGGCCTAAGTCTCGTCATTCAAACTTTGTCGCGCCACTGTAACCTAGCCCGACATAGAGACATTACTGGGCATACGGGGAGCCCAGTGTGTACCGAGTGTGGTACTGATGTTGAAACCCCTAACAGCTGGTAGAGTCTTGTCCAGCTTTTTACAGGCTAAGGAGCAACCTACTGGATGGCACTGTTACATGCCTACAACATATAGTGCATGGCAACAAACGGAAACGTCTGTCCTCTTTCTTAAAGGAGACAGACAAATTTGAAAACTCATTTCGAAGAACCAAAACGGGGCTCTCGTGCTTTAAGCTCACGTGTTTTGTGCAATGGGCCCAACCAGGAGGCCTGCGCACGTCTGATGCACCGCAAGTGACATCAGACCACATGCAATGTGTATTCCGATCAATGCTTTAGGTAGCCCAATAAAATTCACCGTCGTTCACGAGAATTTACTCCGCCAGAAGACTGTGGTATATCAACGGTTAAATGCGGCCTCTATCGCTGTATACGGATTGGCTCTACTTTCCCCTATTTCATGACGTGTTTCGCGGCGTATTCAATGGCCGTATTCACACACTTAAGGGATAAGAACGCGTGTTTGATATTCGATATCCTGTAACATACGGTCTGCGAAATCTCTTTATAGCAATCCGATACCAATCCGCTAGGACATCTGTTGCCCAGTGAAATCAAAATGGCTGCCAACGCAGAAATTGACGGGGAAAACAATCTCCATTCTGTTTCCCCGGTTGGACTGCAACTTATCAAACGCATTGTCTAGCTCTAATAGTTGAAGCTGCCTGATAGTCCGACGTCGTAAAAATCTAATCTAAATCTTTGAAAGTTTTTTATCAGTATTTTGGATTTTGCATTACCTTGCAGTACCGGGATATGATTTGTTCAAAATAGGCCTATGTGTTGTCCAAGAGCATACGTTTGCAGGAATGCGATGAGGTTCGGAAAAACAGTGTCGAGGTCATTTGCACTTTGGCAGCATATTTCGAACCTGGTTTTCTTGGTGTCGATCGAACTCAGCTTAAAAAAGAGAGTGCATCAATGTGACACTGCCAGTTAGAACTAGAACTTAAATTCGGTTATACCGTCGATGTTTGGCGGCACTTTTGAAGCAAACGTTGCTAGTGGGGTCAATGAGTCCCATTTGCTAGTGCGAGCCAGCATATTTTGAATGAGGAAAGGCAGAACTGCGGGGTGCAGGCCAAAGAATCTAGCTATAGCTGTCGAACAGTACAAGTTCACCGGCAATGAAAATTCTAGGCATTCTTGTAACCTTCTTTCGCCGTTTTTGGATTCTTCAATATTTACGTTTTCAGAATTCAGTGTTGGGTAAATCCACGCGTTTGTAGGACGGCGAGCTCCGGAGGAACGCTGTTTGCTGTGAGGACCGCATTTTCCGACCCTGGATTTCTTGGTTTCGTTGGAAGTGGGAGGAAAAGAATGTATGCCTGGAATGAATTGCATTTTCTCGTGAGTAGGAATCTGGTGATGTTGTGAGAGGCAACCTTTAATTGGGTAATTTGGCGCTCGCAATTTCCAGTGGAGTGGAAATTGCTGCATAAAGAAGGGGGTAATTCGGGGGGAAACCCGATCTTGAAGAGATGACTCTATTACCGCGGAAGAATCAGATATAATCAGGATTTGTCTTACGTTTTACTTCACAAAGTATGTGTGTGTGTGCGTGTGTGCGTGTGCGTGTGCGTGTGCGTGCTAAGTACGTATATTTTAGCTAGTACCTTTGAAAACAAATGATAATACCCCGTTACCACTCGGTTGACCATGAACGTTTGGAAGTCCTCAAACATAAGTTTACGGATACTATAAACTTCAAGTTGGCTTTACTCTTAGGTTCAGAAGGCGAGTTAGCGCAGTCCACATATGATTTTCAGAGTTCCATAATTGACTCTTTCCAGTCAATTGACCTGCTGATAAAAAGACACAATAACTAAAATTTAACAAAGCATTACTTGTTAATAGTTACAACATCATCAACGTCAACATCACCAGCCGGTCTGATGAGCAGTGACGATCGATTTTCAAGATAAATTCCTGCATAAAATCTCGTTGTGTTGCTTGAAGAGAAATGATTGCCTTAGGGGTTACGCCCAGTAACTTGACTCGATAATGTTTTGCCCAACTTCTGTTCCACTCGGGAAGTGCCACACACACTGGAACATATCGGCATTTGCTTCTATTATATTCGTAGATAACTTTTGCAGCGGACTGTACGGCGACTAGGCTCTGTGGCGGAAACACCGCAGTCTAGCCAAGCGGTCGTCACAAATGGGAAGAAAAGTAAACCTTCGGTAAAATAAATGGACTTTTCTCACTCAAAGCATGCCGGCACGCATGATCAAACCAGGATCACTGAGTCCACTTGCACCTTTTTCAAAAACCCCCGCCAAACATGACGATGTCACGAAATTTAGCTTCCTGCAGATCGACGACGGCTGCAACATATAACTGCACAGCCCGTCGCCTTCTTTCTGAAACTCGACCAGAATGATTGCGAGCTACCTTCTCGACCAGTTTGCGAAGTAAAAAGCGTGACAAAACCCGACTATAACTGATTCCTCGGTATTCTAGGCACCATTCAATTTTGACGACTGTTTTGAATATTTTCACCTCTTTCATAAATGCATTGAATCAGCGTTAGACGTAAGTTTCGTCTGCTTAGGGGAACTTTAATACAATTCAATCAACTGTGACATTAATTCGGTGCCAGCAGTTATTTAAAACGCCCTTCAAGTTCCATATTGCTTTCAAGGAATCTGGTTGGGTATTGTGAGCTGTGTCGACGGCTTTACATAAAATCACCAGTTTTCCGGAATGGTCTTTTGGAACAGGAACCATAACATCCCAAAATGTCCAGGCCCACGTGCGACCGAGCCGTTGTTTAGGTTTAGTAAGTGCTGCAACAGTCCACGTATGTCCACCGTCTATTGAAACGTCAACACGAACAATGCCATGACCACCACCGCTCCACGCGTAACCCCTGATATTAACCTCGTTCGAAACGATTGTGTCGCCCTCTTTCGGGTACATTATAGCCGACTGCACGGGACCATCTTGAATGGCCGGAGACGTGCTGAAGTCGACGCCTTTCCATTCGACGGACGGGCAGAAGCTTTTGTAATCATTCTGCTGCCAGTGACTTGGGCTCTCGTTTTTGCTCGCATAAACACGCGAGAGCCATTTCACGTTTCTGGCACCAACAACTCCCGGCACAACGACCCGCAGGGGATATCCATGATCACGTGGTAGCACTTCACCATTCATTTCATAAGCAAGAATAACGTCACGATATCTGTTCAGTGCTATTTCAATGGGAATGGAGGCTGCGTACGCATCACCAGCGATGTCCTTATCCAGTCCCTCAAACTGCACATGAGCAATATCGTGATGGTCACCACACAATCCAGCGTATTCTAAAACATCCGAGAGTCTCACACCTTTCCAGACGGCATTACTAATTTGTGATAAGCCACTCCCTGTCCCATTTATTTTCTTGTAAGCAGACATTTCGTCACGTCTGTTACCGGTACACTGTATCGTAGACATGACAGTAAACTGCTCAAACTTTCTCTTCAGTTCGTTCAGCGTGAGGTGAAGCTTGCTACCTCCTTCAATTTCAACAACTAAACGATAATTCTCTGCATCTACAACGGGAACTGGAAGATGGTTTCTAACGAAAAAAATCTCATTAGGGGTCACAAAGTTATCTAAAATGAGATCGACAGGACAATCCGCGTCAAAGGGTTTCAGAGAGTTTATTCTAAACTCTGGATGGCGCTTCGGTTCATTAGCATAGGGGTCTAAAACATTATCATCTGCCTCGTGCTTTGTAATTTTTATGTTGCCAATGCGCATGTCTTCGAGCATGTTGTAAACCTCTTCCTTGTGATGTGTTGCATACATTTTCCAAAACGGTTCTATCGATGCACCTGCAGCCAATAAGATACTTTCTCCTCCAGGGTGACCCTCCACAAAATCCGTGACGTCATACACACCATTTTTATACGTCACCCATATTCCAGTATCCTTCGTTCGATGACGATGAAGATCTTCTTTTGAGTATTCTGGGAGGCCGTCTAAGCTGTCCCCAACTTGACATGTTGGAATGTCGTCAGTCAATTTACGGCTTGAGCATCCGACCAATTGATTACCGATTGGCGTGCATGTACCTAAAATATATAGTAGTCGTTACAGTTCTGAAGTCAAACGCTAAATGATTGTCTTACGCCTTACACTGATCCAAATGTGCAGTGTGCTCTCGAAACAGTCCTTTCGTTCGAACTTAACTTTGTGCTCACCTGCCCGTACTTGAACGTGCGCTTACATTTGAATTTAGGTGCGTGAGCCTTCATACTAGACCCCTAAGCCTAAGAATAAGTTTTCCAAAGTGACATGAGAATGACAGTCGATCTGTTACAAATCGATAGATATAGGCCTGTTTCGGATTGCACTCAAACACCTGTGTGAGCATGTACAAGCGCCACCTGGGTTTGAGTGAATCCTAGGCGCATGTGAGCCATCACTTGATGTTCCTCGATTGACGACGGCTCCGGCTCAACTCAGTCGATCACTTGATGACAATTGCGTGAGTCCTTCTTCAACTGTCCAGGCGGTATTCTGAATCTAAGAATCTTTCTTATATGGTTCGTTTCAATAGGGCATATCACGCCTCGATTGGAAGGCCAAGGAAGGCCGATGCGGGCATGTGAGTATTACATGCATTGGACCCTTTGTAAAGTGGCAGACCGGCCACATGGGCATCTGGGTGATGCCCGATGTGCGCCATCAGCGAACAACCCCTCCTCGTGGGCCTTTTGCTGGAAAATTTATGCTAATGAAAGACGAACGAAAATCAGTGCTAAATCATATGGTGCAACATGCTCACTTTCATGTACTACCGTACAGCCTTTAGGCCCATGGGCCTCTAACCGAAATAATGTTTTTTTCGCGCCTTTTTTTACCCAAGTGGCTCGCATATTGGCGTATGCACCTTAGTTTCGCATATAAGCCCAGATTATGTCCACAAGTTATTCGAATTTGGTATTCCGGATACTTGTGACCGCAACAAGATTTTCATACTGGAAATACATTTATTTCATAACTTTTGTGATGATAAAACTGGGGTATTGTACCGAGGCACAACTGCTTTAACTTTCGCAAGTGTCTCTGATTACCGACTTTGATTGTGATTGATTTTTTCATGTCAATCACAACAGAATGTGAGGCAGTTTTCAGCACCTTATGGTCCGCGGCAAATACAAAGGGCGATGGACCCTCTTGGACCGGCTGAACATGTACAGCTATGCGCTGAGGACCAGGTAAATATAAACTCGTGGTACATTGTAATTGTCTGTGCTATGCAAAATACGCTTAACAACATTGCTGAATTTTGAATATTTCACAAGAAAGTCACTAATTGAAATTTAAAACTACATTTAGCCATGTTTAGCTGGCTAAAAACGAAACTAGAAAAGGACTTTAGCCCTCGTAAAATCGGTACCATAATATTCCTTACCTTAATTAACGGCATCCTATTTCATTTTACACAAACTCAAGCTACAGGCAATGTGCCATGCGCTATTTTTGAATTCGCAGTAATGGGGTTGGCCAAACCCGATAAATTCCGAGCGTTTTCATGAGTCGTCATTATCTCGATGTTTCTCGGTGAAAGCGGGAACAGATTTCTGTCACCGTAAGGAATATAAGGAGACCAAATTTATGACAGTGCAAGACCTTGTTCGATTTTCATTTTTAGCTAGGTGAACAGGACGAAATGCAGCTTTAAGATGCGTTTGTAAATCGTGAAATCGACCGTGACGCTACACCCTTTTTGGCCTCTCAGTACTGACCACGTAGCACCAATGGATCGGCATGGGTTCCCCAGGCAAGTGCTGGTGGGCTAATGCGTCAAATTTTGCCGAAAATCGTTTGAATACACGGTAGTGCTGCCTGTTTGCTACTCTGATTGACACTCGCTTAAATCGTGGTACATTGATTTGACTATCCCGAGAGCAAGAATATATTACCGAGATTTCGAGACTGGCGATATGGTACATGTATGCAGTGTGTTCGTGTCCGTCTTGTTTAACAGTTGACCGTCCACCTGCATTCTTGATATTGATAGAATGAAAAATTGTATTAGAATGCATGCATATTTCATATCGTATGCTACTAATGGGGGCCTATAGAACTTGTGCGAAGACCAGGTTGCGGGTGATTCAATACACCCTTAGATATATGATGAAATATATGCCGGCTTAAATAATGACGAGTTGTGTGATATACTCTATTAACTTGTAAGCTGTTATGGTGCACCACCTTAAAACCATTGGACCGTATTCACTCATGACCTTTAATCCATCCTTTTTCACAGGCGGATTTTTAACCAAGGGATGATACTGAACTAGAATTCGTAAGTTTCGTGGGAAAGTCTTCTATCTTTGTGCAAATAATCGCTATTCATAGAAACACGGACAGTTACAGTAGATACAACGAACCAAGGTAGTTCTCACTGCGTTCTCAATAATGTTGACATAACGGGCCGAAGAGTAAAGTAGGCCTACTGAAGTACGAATGAACGTATCCCATGGGTGGCGTCGCATTCGTTGAGCATGACTACGCCGTCTGGCCTTCCCAACCGGTTTCATTAAAATTGTAGAACGAGCTTGAACGTTCTGAAAATGGAATTGATGTAAGTAACAGTGGCGGATTTAAACCCCCCACCCCTTGGGACAGGGCAAAAAATAAAAAATGAAAAGGTCACCATAAAAAACGGCATCTCTAGTGTGTGTAAGCCACAAGTAAACGACCTCGAAAATTTGAGGGGGGTTCACTCTGCAAATATAATTTCTTTACATTGTCATTTGCTGTAATCACAGACAGCAACGCACTTCGAGTTTTCGTGATTCATTGGCAAGTCGCACGGAGTTCAATTTGTGCGCGAGCTTTCGTCGACACTTCTAAAGTAGCCACGAGCTTCAGAGGGATTCACCACGGAAAAAGCAGATTTATAGCTGATAACTAGCGTCTTTATGCTTTTGATTTGACGAGGGAAAATACTGTGGTACCGCAACCCTGATATTCAGGCGAATCGACCTTGCAGCGTTTTTACATCATCTCTCATAGCTTGTCATGCTTTTAAACTCTTCACGATTGGCATTTGAATTTGACTGGTGTATAGTAAAGTTGTCTCGCGCAATAATCATACAGTGTACATGTAATGTGTTCATTTAAAAAAAAAAAAACGATCAACTCGCCTTTCTCACTCGGGGTTTGGACAATTGTATAATAATTGTCCAAATCCCGTGTGAAAAAGCGAAACGTCGCTCATGGGATGTATGACTTAACAGTTACATGTAGCTGTAAACAGTAACTGCACAGACATCGGGTCCTCAGTAGCTCAGAGGTGAGAGCACTAGACCGGCAATCTGGAGACCTGTGCTTCGATTCCCAGTTGGGGTTCCTGATTTTTCTGTGTTTATTTGATATGGTCATGAGATGCATGGTCTTTGACAAAAGCGCAGGTTTCGAAGCAGTCCATGACGAACCAGTCAAATATAGTTGCGCCTGTAACCCTTTTGAATGGACTTGACAACCACAAGGGGGTTAGTGCCGAGCTGCGAAACAAAATGCTGACTTTGTAAGCGCTTACAAGCTCATTGACACAGCAGTTGACGAAGTGCAAGCATTGAGAACAAACATCGAAGATGTCTGGGTTGAATGGTTCCAAGCCCCGCAAAACAGTAAGTCCGATATACAGATTCCTCGGCAGTCCATACAACAGACACAAAGAGCTAACGTTCTTGCAGGAACACCCAGGTAATAAATTAAAATTCGCATTTTGTACATAATGTCGGTTTTGTGATATACTTTTTTGATGCTTGTGTACAATGAAAACAAACTAGAAATTATTTTCGGACATGGCAAATTTACCCAGTAAAGCACAGGGCCTACGAGCGCACAGAAACGGATTCTGGTTTGCATTTCGACTTGGCTCTTTATTTGTTTTATAACCAAGATCTATTACACGTAGTGCGTAGTTAAATTTGTAGTTATTGCTTGCTTCTTGCAGTGAGTACTACAGAAGAATAGTGGGAATACCCTTCCTAGACAAGCTCTCACAACAGTTGACCACCAGGTTTTCGAAAGACAACAGGTAAGTGGAAGTTATCATTTCTTGTTCTTTGAGTGGCTAGCAGGAAGGGAACGTAGACTTAGACTCACTGAAGGATGGCATGACTTGCCATCACCAGATTTCCTGAAGGTCACTGACTCTTTTCTGACTATCGGCATTTTGAGTAACATGTTGCATTTTCTGTTAAATTACCGAATGTCCAATGTAATAGTAGAAACATAAAAATTATCAATACTTTGCTCTCGTTTCTGCAGTACCTCCGACGCTGGCGGTCCTTCTGGAATGCTCAAAGTCTAGAGGAATTGACAAATAACTTGCGTTGCCACCGATTAGACAGAATAATAGCAACACCGATGGCCAAGTTGAAGTCCGTAAGTTTTATTTCAAATTCCAGTATTAAATTTAAATTTTATCTGTGTTTTCTCAAACATTTCATGCTTTTATCACGTGGTATGACTTAGTGCGCATCAAAATAGCTCATTTTCACAATCTTGATTCGGAGCTGGGTGATGGAATGTAAACCTCAGTCGACTTTAGATCTCTCAACAGTCTGACTAGTCGAGAGATTCTGCATCTCCAAATCGACGATAGGAATCGATAAACACGGACAAAATTAACTCGACTGTCTCTCCGATAACTGCAATAGTCGGTTATCGTATTTAGTGTATATTGAACCCAATGCGCTTATTTTTGTAATTGAGAATGGCAGACTTCATCTCCAGTTGTGCTAATGTGGACGTCTGTTGGCTAAGGGATCAACGTGGCTACCTAAATACATGTGAGCATTTTAGTAAAGTCGTTCAAATTTGTTCCATGAGATATCGAGAATGCTTTACGATATTTTTGTCTCTTTGTTTTCGGAAAAACAAGCATCGGTAAAGAAGAAAATTTAGAACTTTACGTATTTTTTAAATCAAAAGGTAAAGACCGAGGATTTGTAAATTCAAGTTTAAAAGGCTTAGGAATAGTCAATAGTTTTGACTGGACAGTAATTTCATTCACCTGCTATTAACACCGAGCTTGCTGCAACAAGTGCGCCAAATTTCTTCAAGAACCTTTGGCCAGGGCGCAAATGTCTCCTCGACTGACTGAACGCTCTTTGGTTTACTGCCCGTCCACCGCGGTACCATCCTGCCTGCGCCAATGACGCGGGGATGTGACTGCATAACCATCCGTTTCTCAGCTTTACCAGTAGCATGTCAAATGTACTGAAATAGCATCGACACGATATCTACAGATTCTGTATGCACCTATTGATTTAAGCAGACAAGCCTGCATATTTATGCCATTTTCACTCGTGGTGAGATTTAATACGGGTAGATGGGGCGGACACAAAGAACCCGGGGGTATGTACCTAGTATATTTTGACGGGCTGCAGTTGGAAATTGGGATAACCACCCATTCACAGAATGGGCGAGCAAAAGGGACACATTAGTAGGACGCATACACGAAAAACTCATCCATCCGTAGGGTTTTATCATTCTTTTGTATTGGTTAGCTCTTGGACAGTTGGGATTTAAGTGTAACAGTACAAGAAGAGATGATGCCATATGTTCAAAAATGAGTACATGTTTTGCAATTAAAACTACAGATGATATTAAAAATCCTTCAATAGATATATGCTCTTGAAAAAGGAATTATACTTTCGAACTCCTTCAGTGAATCTCGTGTAGGGATTTCAATCGTAAAGTCCCTCTTTCGAGGAGATTCTGTCAGAAAGGGACTCTTTCCTTAAAAGAAATTGGTCGTGAAAAGGTCACCCTTCTGAGTGACATAGGCACGTCCCGTGTGCCTTTTTGTGTGGGAGTGCCCCCCCCCCCGCCCCTCCTCCTACCCAAGACCTCTTACGTAAGAACTGTATGTAGCTTTGCAAACGAAAACTTTCCGCGCGATGATACTGCAGTGTCAGCAGAGTGTTTTATCACTGAAAACTGGTGAATACAGATTCGTGTGATACTGTTGCCGAAGGTTGTCCACGTGTTGATCGTCAGTCCAGAGCACGAGCAACACACGTGAACGAGATTCAAGCATGATCACAGGAGTGGTGAGGACATTCAATTTATTTCAGGTAATAAGACCACTTGCCCATGTTACATAGCATAACAAATAAGCAATTGTGTACACATGCGCAAACATTTTATATTTTGGCAATAGATTCGCGTCTTTATTCAGAGTTTAATAAATATTTATGCAGGTTTCTTAACTCTTTTATATTGTTTGTTTTCATTATATTTACAAAAGTGCCGCCGACTACAATTCTGATAAAAGGTGCGTATTTTGGTGAAGATCGTTATTTTAAGAACACACGAATAAAAGAATTTCATTTTCAACAACATTTAAGTCACAGTTTGCACACCTTTTGTGAACGTACAGTACCCGTTCTTTTACCCGCTATTGACGTTAAACTGGATTGAGCGCATCTGAATCTGGCCAAGCTCGATAACTGAACAAAGCTTTCTATATGAAATGAGTTAATTCTTTTATTTCGGAATTCGTTTCCAAACATCTCGTCAGCTACTCCTTGATTAATCCAAACAATCCCAAAGCCAGTTGTGCACAACAAGTGTTTTATCTTTAAACCCCAGCTTCCCCTACCATTCTCAGCTAATTCATATTGCATAGCGTAACATGCTTTGGCGTATCTATTTCGTGGAAACTAATTAATTCTTAACCAATGTATAATTATTCGAATTAATCCTCAGTGACAATCTACCTTCTTCTCCAGGCGTGCCTACGTTAGATATTTGTGCAGGTAAACGTAGCGAAATTCACAGAATTTTTTGTGAACAATTTCCATGTCGTTGCCTGCATGAAAACCCCACGGCAAAGTTCAACTGCTGTCTCGCGGCGAGAAAATCTAGTCAAAATTACGTGCTCTCATTGAAAATACACGGCGGTCTCGCGTAATCTCGAGAAGTCTTCCTTTTTAACGAGGTCCTGACTTTATTGAACCCTACCCAGATCTTACAAGAGTACATGAGAATTGGTAATAGTTTAGATTCAAACAGTTTCAACTAAAATGTAGGTGGCATAGAAGAAAGGGTTCTCGTATGTTTATTAAGCATAAATAAATGCGTTGCAAACTTTTTCTGCCAGGTTCTCTAGAGCCGATGTCCAGATACCTTTGACTGTGAAGTCGACGCCAAAGTAACTGTAATTTGGTGTTACCTCTATTTTGTTACCATTTAAAAACAGTTTTCGTATCGTCGCAGATAACCACAATTTCTAAATACTATTATTTTCGTTTTATTCATGCGTAGTGTCAATTTCCATGCAGCGATATTGCACGGTTAGCAAACATGACTAGATTGTCAGCAAACAAAAACATATATACATTTGATAGACCAACATTTACAATCCTTGTTCCAGATCAGTCAGGTAAATTGAAAATAAATGGCAATAGTTGGAAACTCTGCCTCACACCTAATGTACATTAAAAAATTCTGTTACACAACCCTCATAATCTACTTGTACACATGATTTCACACTTTCGCACATATTCTGAAGGACTCCAAGCATTTTAGCCTTAATACAATACTTTATTAATCAAATGCCTTTTTAAAATCTACGAGCATACAGTAAAGCCTACGAGAACAAGGCAAGTACTTGCACATACATGCATATAATACAGCAATCTTTTCCGTACCAAGCAACATAGGCAGATTATTTTGACTTTTACCTATGTTTTCAAGCACAGTGAATTCAATGGAGCTAGTTCACAGGTGAATTAAAATTGCATATCTTATAGAAATTAAGTCTTCTATTTTTAAAGATCTACTTGTGCTTGTAGCCAGGATAAAACCACCACAAGTCAAAGTATATTGATATTTTCTCCCATGGCCGGTTGAATTACTGAAATCACGCTGTTGCATGATAAATTCCCATAATTTTTGCAAATAATGGCCACCATTATCTAAAATTTGGTTTCTATTCGTAAATGCCTTACGAGTCACTTCATACAGATCATCTTGATATTTGAAACCATATTTTCGTGGCCGATAAATTTAAATAAAATCGGTTTGCAGCTCATTACAGCATGAATTTGCATAATTTATATTTTATGCGAATATCTAACAAGTACAGTTAATGCAGATACAGATTACGCACGTGAATCAGACAATTGCAATTAATTGCAAGTTATCGACGAGTCTTGCAATTCATTTTAGTTTTCACACAAGGTAAAGTATCCAGCTACTTACTTAGTATCGAGTTATCAAGGGATAGAAACACTGTCTGTGTAAGTGCTCTGAACACCAGTCCCGGACCAGCAGCCACCAAATCTCCAGATTCGCATCCATAAACGCGGCACAGGCACCGTAAATGCTCCATACAAGTTCCGGGGACCAGATTTTAAAGTCATGGCTTTATATTCTGGGTGCAAATTAGGGGTACGGCCATGGAATCTAGTGGCTTTTGCGAATGGACTTAGGTGAATTATGTATGGAGCCTTATCGGTGCGTGTGTGGAGTTCAGCGGTGCAAATCTGGGGATGGTTAGACGAAAATGACAATAACGATTATCTAAGTATTAAATTATTTTATGTAAGCTAGATTGCTTCCTCCTCGTTATAATATTGTTTGGATTCTCGGGTCAGTGACCCTCTTTATTCTATGATTATTGGTTTAATTGTACCACGTGATCTCTGTCTCGTCGCAACACTGGGCCATCGTCCATAATTCTCCTCAAGTTTCGAGTTTTCAGTCAATTTCTATTTAAATTTGGCAGATTGTCACCCACTTTTACAGCTCAACATATTATATAACTTTCGTCGCATTTATCGATATCTGTAGTAGTTTAGTTTGTCACCCTTTATCTCACCTACACGTGTTGTTTCACTGTAAACTAGTTTCGGTATCGCTTCGCAGTTAGCGGATATAAATAAGTTTTGGAATTTCTTGCAAGAGGACCCCAAACCCCTCTGGGATGCCCCGTCACCCATGCTCCCCCAGTTGCCAGGCAACTGTCTGCACGCATTCTTTTGGCAATTTCCTAAAACTTTCATACTTTGAATTATGTATTTCAAAAACTTAGTGCACTTCACAACCCCCAGTAAGCGATGTGTGGATGTTTAGTGTTTGCATTTTATTGTCGGTTATTTCCTGATCTAGTAGCCTGTAACGGAGATATCACCAAGCTTTACAAGCGCAGCATGTGGTCACACTAGCTGCAGTCGAGTCACTTACCTGCTTGCATCCAGTACACTGTCACGTAGGCGGATTTAGGGGGGCAGGGGGCCCGGTCCCCCTTGGCTGCCGCAAAAAAATAAAACAATATGAGCAAGAGCGTAGGGAAATCTTGAGTTTATTAATTAACCCCGGTAATTAACATTATACGGCTGAAACAAGATTTAAATGTGTGCAGTTTTAGTGTTTTTTGGGGGGGAACTATGGCTAAGTATAGGCCTTCCCGCGATATCCCAGGCGACCGGCAGTAGCGCTGCGCACTACGACTCCGTTTCCGTCGTTTGCTGTACTGTGCAATGAAGAAAAATACTTTATTTTTTAAAGAAAATGGAATCTGAGTGACGATGAAAAAACAGAAGTTGCTGGTAAGATGTGAATTTTAATCGAAGCCTTAGTGAATCACTCAAAATCTCTCTTTGTCAAACCTTAACTTTAGACGATTTCCAAAGCAATCGCGTCATTAATGCCAACACAAAAAACGGATTTGGTCTTTTGGGCAATTGAAGACTATTTTAAATACAACAAATTTGTTACGAACTGATTGTACAATATATAAAAAGTTTAATAAGCATTACAAAAAGTAGGTTTCGTGCGCAAACGTTGTGGACCATAAACAAGTAGGTCTCTTAGTATCAAATTACGAGAGAAACCGTGGTGGTGCAGTGGTAAATAACGAGCGTTCTATCCGCCAGGTATTGAGTCTGTGGAAATTGCAGTTTTTCAAGTTTGACACGTTCTCCTTTTTTTCTTGGATAATACTTCAGGAATCAAGGAAATGCTCGATTTTTAGAGGAAAAAACAGAAAAATTCTCCTGGGCAAACCCCCCTCCCGACATCCCCCATTCGGTGCTATGCACATCTACAATCGTGCGTTGCGCAAATGTTTACAGACAAAATGTTGCCCCCCTTGTGATATCCTAGATCCGCCACTGTGTCACGCCGATTTTCATGAGGTACGATAAAAACAGACAAGACAAAAGCATACATTCACTGAAAAGTGTTTTTGTGAGTTATGTCATTCGTTAAAACCAACTACAGTGCTTAGTTTATAGGCACGATGCTTTTTTCCAGATTGTCTGAACTGAATTCTCGGACGTTTTCCAAAAGTTTTCGAAAACTTCCCAACCACGCTTCGCAGTGGTTGCAAGAAGATAGTTTTTATTGTCTACTTCTCGTTGCGCTCTGTATGCTCCAATAACCAGGGTCATCGCGAATCGAACACCGACGAGTGTTCTGATACTGCTAAATTCTGTTGTGCTTAGCTCCCTCATGGACAAGTACCCAGCAATCAGGTGAACCCCGACGTCAAGAGAATCCATTGACTGGCNGTGTGTGTGTGTGTGCAGTGTGTGTGTGTGTGTGCGAACGTTGTGTGTGTGCGTGTACGTGTGTGTATATATAAAGTCACTTTTGATCAAATAGTTTTGTCTTTCTGGTGACACGAAAACCTGCTAAGAGATTTTAATCTCTTATAAGATCTGAATAACAGGTTAGATTTCAAAAGCTGAACAGTCAAGGCAAAATCACGAGCTGTTATTTCAAATACACGGCAATATCTCGTGTAATCTCGCAATATCTCGCTTTTTAGCGAGGTCTTAGCGAGGATCTAGCGTTACTGATCTCTACCAGTATTAAATCACGTTTGTGAGACGCAAATTGTCGTTAAATCCAGACCATTGGATTAAAATGGACTTAAATAGTTAAAATGGACATACATGTAATGAGTCAAAATGGACGTGATAATAGCTCAGAATGGACACGACGAGTCAAAACAGACACAATGGGTCAAAAGTGACATATCGGTCAGAATTGGTAAAATGAGTCGAAATGGACGCAATGGGTTAGAACAGGCGCTTTTGGTATTTGATTTTATTTTACCGTTTATTACGACAAAGTTCATAAATGTAAGGCACTAGAAATCATTATATCTGGGTTTTGGTATTGTTGCACCCGTTCGCCAAAAATCCTCCCTACGTCATGGGGTTTGTATGAACGAAGAAGAAGTATGAGGAAAATTTGCGAAACTTAGAATATTAACATTAATACGCACCGACATCGTACACCAAGACGCCGCAGTGTGAGTCGCCAAAGTCTAGGAGACAGCTGATCTTTAAGCATTCATTACTGTCATACTTGAACAAAACGTTCGTTTGGTTCACGTCAGCGTGCAGTGGACCTAAATGGAAACCATGTTATTTTGCACGAACAAATGATCTTAATCAGTTATAGTATAGTCCACATCTAATACAGAGCCCTAGAAAATAGACACGGGCTTACTTGTGACTTCAAACAGACAGTGAAAAGAATATGTGGCTCATGCGAAAAGAAATATGTTTGACAGAAATAATGAAAACGAAACTATAGTCGGTAAGAAATATATGTGTTCATGAGAAAAGGAGTGTGCCTAAAAGAACGGTTACCCGTAAAATCGGTATCATGGTATCATAATGTTTCTTATCATAATTAGATTCTATTTACGTTACCAACATCGAAACCATCAATGGCTTAAGAAACGATAAGTCTGACCGAACCCTAGTTGTAACTCCAGTCCAAAAATATCCGTTCTTTCACTCGCTGTTTTATTCTGCATTCGTTCAACGACATGTAATGATTGGCATTTTCAGCTGTACGGAGAATCCGAACTAGCGTGTTTGCACGTGCGCATGGCGCATGCATGCGTGTGTGTGTGTGTGTGTGTGTCTGTGTGTGTGTGTGTCTGTGTCTGTGTCTGTGTGTGTGTGCGTGTGCGTGTGTGTGTGTGTGTGCGCGCGCGCGGTGTGCTCTCGTGAACTGTGGACAATATATTGATATCTTTAACAATTTCACTTTTACCACGATAAATTGGAAACAATAATATCACTGTAGTTTTGAACCACTAAAAATAACAGTTGAAAATTCCCTATGGAGAATTGTGTATTCTACTATGAACTTAACGTGTCATCACTAAAATTCCGAATTAGCCCCTGACAAGGTTGAGAGAAATGTCGTTTTTGTCTCATTGTACGGTTCACGAATATAAATTACTGAGAACACACATAAAAAATGATGAAATCTAAGACATTTTACGAGAATAAAAACTAAAATAGAAGCGTACATGCTCGTTCTGTAGTCAGCTATTTTGAACTCACTGTGACTGTCAACATTGCGTTGTTTTTGACAAATAACACTAATGTTGTGTATTGTTTTTGTGCTAGACATGCCCAATTTCCGAACACGCCTCGAGGTCGCACTAGCCCTGGCTTCGTGATCGATTTGTGAGAGTAGGAGGCCTAATTTAGCCAAAAATGAAGAACAATGCACTTACTTGAACAAGTCATGACATTAGTTTATGTTTGTTATCACCTTTACCTTTCGGTAATTGATTGATGGCTTCTTTCTGCTTCATAAATGCAGCTACAACGTCCATGACAAGCGCTCGTTTTTTAGAGTCTTCTATGCAATGTAGTATGTTAACTAACTCCAAGAAGTGTTCCAATTGCCATAACATTGGCACGCGGTGTTCCATCAAGCCATCGTGTCGAAAATTCTGAAAATGGTTCATCCGAAAATGCTTAAGCCATTTTTATTTATCAGCAGCAAGTGTGTTTTAAGGTTAGTAAACATCCTTTATCATTGGTCTTTCAAAAGGATTCCTTAAAACAATTCTCATTTTATGCTGAGTTCATTCCTTCTCAGATCATCCACGCAGTTCAGTGATACAGAGCTGAATGTGTTTTCGTAGGGAAAGATTGAAGCGAACTTGACATGTAAAACACATCACTATAGTGCAAAGCTTTTAGCTGACCTGATTGTTGTATACGACTCGTCGTGCAGTGTACATGTACGCATGCGCAGAGACACGCTATTTTTCATGATCAGGCGTCGTTTCTGGTCACAGTAGCAGTCACAATAGCTTCTCAAAGATGTCACCTCTCCATACTTTCCAACAATGGCCACTGTATATTAGAATGTTTCTAAACGTGCTAATATCATTAGAATTATTCATTTTGTTCAACTCAGAACAAAGCGAAAACAAAACTCTTACTTTGAGTCGTACATGGATATCGCCCACCAGCTGACCCATTTGGTATAAAAGGGCTTCTTGCCCGAAATTTAATTGCTGTAACGTCATCCCCGATTCATAGGTAAACAGCAAAATACCATACGGACCGAGAGAGACATTCTCTGCAATCAAAAGACACGTGATATCAAAATATCTATGATCTCCCTGCTCTATTTCATAGAACAATCGAAAGAGCCAGATGCAAATATATACTTCAGATCTCATTAGAATACCGGGTATGTAGCAATAATAAAGTTATGCCACAGAAGAGAATACCAATGGCCATCAAAGTTGAATATTGGCGTAGCCCTTTCCGGAAAGCTGTGACATTTATATGCTGACATCAGTCAGGAAGGCAAAAAGTGAACAACATGTTCATATATCCTCCCTCCCTCGTTCTTTCCCTCCATCGCTCCGTCCTTCCCTCGTCCTCCCTGCCACCGTCTCGCCCAGCATTGGTTCTGCATTTCTTTCCTCCTTCCCTAGCCCCCTCCATCTCTCTACATCTCCGTATATAGAAGTAAATGTCTTTGCGTTTGCTAGCTGGCTCATGCAAACAAATAACAGTAATAACATGTAGTGAAGATGTAGTTTGAGTAACTTAAATGAACATGTTATTGCCTGAAACTTACCTCCATTTATTGTCTTTGTGATTATTTCTTTAGAATAACAGCTCTGTTGAAGATTCTGGGTGATTTTCGGACAATTAATTCCGACTTCTTGCAAATAGAGGATCATTTTCACGTGGGCATCTAAAATTCAAAGTCTCTTTGAATACATCTGTAAGAGGTAAGCCCTCAAGCAATTTACATGCACAATTTCGTGAAATCAAATAATCGGGAAAAACGAGCATGAGACAAGCACGGCATAACTGTGATCCCTGCATAGTGGATGGGTTCGAAGGGGTGCGGACCCATTTTTTATCCAAAACAACAAATAAAAATCACGGAGATTATAGACGATTTCTGTTATTTCATTGCTATAGACCCCTGAGCTCACAGATCAAGACATTAAATTTCATCACATTTTCTACTCATTGTTGTGATCCAGAAATTTCTTCAGAAACATTTCGTTTTTCTCATGAGGCTGTCTAACGCAAATATCTCTGAAACAATTCATATTGCTGAGGGCAAAACCATACAGAAAAACGCTCCTGTTTCACGGTTGTCTAAATGGACATAAAGTCGGAGCTCTTCGTTGAGACACCTATAAATTCAAACTTTGTTCAGCTCGGTTAGCCACCCGCAATTAGGTCTAAACCTCCGTCAACAATAGTGAACTGTCCTGGGTGTCCAGGGGAGATTATGCCAAGTAATAAGGTAAAAGGAAGAGTTAGAACTCCGTTCAAAGTATATTTTCTACATCCTCTGGCATTGTTACATTTGTATAGGTTCTCGAACTGAATCCGGAACACATCCCATTTCTCAATATTTTATTTGCAATTCACAGAGAGGATGAGAGGATGCACATAAAATTGTCTCCTTCAACAATATTTTATTTGCAATTCACAGAGAGGATGAGAGGATGCACNCGTGAAAAGGGTCAATTGAAATTTCAGAAATTTTAGGTCGAGTCATTTCCATCGAATTTTTAAATTGAATTTTTCATAATTTTATTATTAGGAAAGGATACCTTGAAATTGATCTGCTGCAGAATCGTAAGAGTTCACCACTTTCAAGACATATCCATCCTTCTGCCTACTCCCTGAGACAGTGACGTGATAGTTCAGATCGTCATATCCGTCCAGTTTGTACAGATCAATAACATCTAAGCCGTAAACACGGGCCATGAGTGACTTTACATCGACGTCACTAATTTTTGGCTGAGTGATGACACGTTCTCTTTGCTCTGCGCTGAATGTTCTCCCTGTATATTCCATGGTTTTGCACCTAAAACGAGAAAGCACACGCCTGAATAATTTGTGCTTTTCTGAACCCAGTCTGTGTATACATTTGATTAGATTGTTAGAGCAATCATCATTGTTGTCATCCTGGCAAGACATCGACGTTAAAGTTGAAGGGGGAGACCTCAAACCCACATGCCCGGACTTCAAAACCATCTGGCTGGACTGCAAAACGCAATATGGCTGGTGCTCTAACTTGGTGGTCGGACTTCAAAACACCATGTCAAGTACCACAAAACCAGATGGCCGCAGCAAAAAAAAAAACTGGCTGGCCGGACCTAAACCGCGTTGGCCAGTGCTCAAAATCCAATGGCCGAAAAAATACCATAAAAGCAAGTACGTAGGCCTACTTCAGTACATTACTCCAGTCGGGAAAAGGTACGTCTCCGTGCAACCCCGTACATCACTTTCCAAATTGCAGGAAGATTGAAATTTGAAGGGAAAAGGCAAAAACGGTTGTTAGTAAGATGACAAAATGTTTCGCCGCAGTGGTGAGGAGGCAGTTCACTGTTATCAACATATTTGTAATATTCTAAGTCTTGCCCCTTATTCTCTTTGATCCGTAATCGGAAACCCACCGAAATCTACAACAACCAAAATGTTCGTGCCAGTGGCAGGAAGGATGGTCTCTGACATTCACAAATCTAAAATTGATTGTGTCCTACTCTTCCCATCCTTGACTGCACCAAAGTCATACATTAAATGAGACAAATCACCGTATTGTCGTAAGTCTTAAACAGGCGTGATGGTGAATTTCTGGCATACAAGCGCATGCAGTCAAACGCTTATGACAAAGAAACTCAGAGGATGAGAGATGAAGGACTGTTAGATCCAATGTGTTTATATTCCGCTATCTTACCAAACTCGGTCATTGATCTCACGATGTTTGTGAAGAGGGTGAAAGGGAAAATGACCAGTTATATGACGAAAGTTTCGCTAGGACTTATGTAAACTTGTGCTTTTAGTGTTTTTATTGTCTTCTATGCACTTTTGTGATCTTCCCAGACGAATTTAAAGAATGCTAGCGTTTTGTTTACTATGATAAAAAAACAAGGGATTAATTTGCAAATGAGTTAGTCACAAATCCTGACCCTCAAGACCTGGGTATAAACACTTACTTTTTCAACATGAGATATCGCAAATATAATAAAATTCGGTAATGACCGCCCTAAATTGCATGAAAAACATACGTGAGACATTTTTTCCGGCTTGTTAACATCACTTTCATTTTTCCCACCACGTTTCCCTTAAGAAAGCCACTTAGAAGTTGATGTCCGGGGCTGCACGACGGGCCGTGATTTTCCGACTCAACTACACGGCCTTGAATATAAAACTAAAAAGGCTGCAGTTTAAGGTCTCGCACGAAATTAGAGTGCTGTCAGTTGCGCCTTGAAAGTTGTGGCGACTGGGGGAGCTGCTGGACAATTGGGGCTATCACAGGGGATTTAAAGTTGGGCCCGGTCTCTTCGCCACAAGAGCCCTCGAAACTTTTGGCGAGAGAAGGGAATAG
The DNA here is from genome assembly GCA_002633005.1 of Phoronis australis. Taxonomy (NCBI): domain Eukaryota; kingdom Metazoa; phylum Phoronida; family Phoronidae; genus Phoronis; species Phoronis australis. The sequence goes on along the minus strand of NMRA01000296.1, from coordinate 505,946 downwards.
TTCAGAAATTGCGGTGAAAGGAGGATTGGAATTGTAACGATTAGGACCCTGACTTTTTGATAACTATCCTCGAGGAACCTTAACCCGCCATTGTAGTATTACACCACTGTGTTGAATGAGAGTTGAACCATAAGAGTGGTTCACTATGTCCAAAATTTCAAAATTCAAGATCAGATTCTTTATTGAAATGTGACAGCTATTCTTTTCACTAGAACGGAATAGCAGAAAAGTACGCCATTCTATTGTCTTGGTACTGACGTTTCTTAGAATAGCAAAATACTGTGCTATTCTGCTGTCTCAGTACTGCAATTCTTGTCATTTTACAGAAGAGCAAGCTATTTTACTGCCTTAATACTGCTATTCTGTCTCATTCGTAATATAGCAGCCCAATGAGCTATGGTCTATTCATCCTGTGCTGGGATGGTATTGTGTTCAGACCGTGCTCATTCTATAATGGACGAGTGATCCAGATTTATTGTGTGACCTTTATTGGTCACACCTTGGTTCAGTTGGGTGCGGCTCACATATGTCTGCGCCGCAGACCAATGAGCTATACCAGGTATAGCTCATTGCTCTGCGGCATTTCTCGTGCAAGTGGGTCGAGTTCATTCCATCTTTATTATGAGCTCCTCTTTGATTAATGACATTTTCTAATAATATAACTAAAAACTGAGCCCAGAGTTCATTGAAAATAAAAAGGGACTTAGTCCTTCAATTGGACAAATCAGCATAGAGTTCACTCTGGCCGGATTTGTATATAAGTCAAAAGTGGTAATGAAACTAAAACAATGCAAGAAAGGGCATTCGATGTCCAAAAACACGCAGTACATTTAGGGAACTTAGCTGAGTCCCTATTTGGGTTTTCATGCAACCGGGGTAAGATGCATTGTCATTTATTTTCTTGCGTATTCCAACAGGATATTTTTCTTTCAACACACTTTAACCTGACTGGTGCCTACAGAAAGACGTCGAAGAAGATCATCACAAATCGTATTAATTTCAACGTAGACTCTTACTACCAGATTGAAGCATACCTTTTTTCGCCTCTATATGTCCAACTACAGGCGTCCAAGTCTTCTGCCCTTTACCAGTACTCTGTATATATTTTCTTTTGTGGCAACACTCGTTGACACGGGGCGAGAGGATTACGGGAGTAAGTACAAAGACTTGGTAAGCATGTGTGTACAAACAATGGGGCCATTCGGAAAATTTACATTAACTAGAGGGCGCGCGTGTACTAGTGGTGATAGATTAACAGCCTCGATTTCGCGAGCCCTTTAAATACATGGTGAAATGGCTTGTAGGTGTGCAAACTGAATCTGAGATTGCGTGAAAATGGTGCTTCTATGAGAGAAAGTAAGCACCACCTTATACAAAGGTAAGGTTTGTGATTATTTTAACGATTATTCCATGTTTATTCTACTGTTGCCTGTTAACTGAGATACTCGTCGATGTCGACTTCGCGACAGTCGCCAGTCGGGTTAATCTTTGTTGTGATGCGTGTTACGATACTTGACGTAGCACTCGAGATCTTTTCGTACATCAAAGCCGTATTATTGTTTGGAATGATTTCAAACAGGTTTATCAGTGAAAGTTACATCAATGAATGCTGAATGTTTAACTCGATATGGGTTAGTGAGATTACAATCCAAGCCCAATGCCATGGCAAAGGGTACGTAAATATCCATTAGACTATTTGTTTACTCGCTATCCTATGTCTTCCGGAAATTTATTACACGTTCAAATGAAATTCTATAATGTCTGTTTTCACGTGACCTTTGGTTTTTAGGTTTGAGGGCTTGTACCGTGCAGAGGAGATATGCATCGCTTCTGCATCGACCCTGAATGGACAAAAATTGGTTTTAAGCAGTTGACTGCAGCTAACCAGCAAGATCTTTCCATCCAGTGTACATCTGTTGTTGAAGCCTACTTTCTTCATCGGAGACAACGAACAAGCTTTGTTACTCCTTTCTCTTCCTACAGCATTTCCACACACCATTAGTGCTGCATGGTGCAATTTGGTACACATTACGGGGAAATGACAATCAGCGACTGCATCGATTGTCTGTCAGAAGAAAGCCCGTTAATGTTACACTTTGATGATCAAATAAATTTTTCATCAACAGGCAAGTTTGACACTAATTATTGAAACAACAATATTTCCTCAGTTTTAAAGCCCCATAAATTGCAGTTGTGCTTATTCTTTATAAAGCTGAAATCACTAGCGATTACGCTTGCGAATTGTCGTCTTCCTATTGACCTCTAGAAATGTGCAGCAATCAAAATGAAGTATTCCCTTTGTTTGCATTTGATTTGTTTGTGTGTGTAATTATTTTTAGAGCTTTCTTAAGAAGGCCTTTGAACAATTTTAAGTTTCGTGATAACTTGTCCACAACAAAAATTCCACATGCAAGAAAAGTATATAAAGAAACAACATTGTTAAAAACAATTGTAATTTTCCCACGCAATGGAGTCCATAATCAGGCATATCAAAGGCCTCTGATCAGAGGCCTTCAATACAAATACATTTATAGAAATATCAAAGGCTGAATTTCTGAATTAGGTTCAATTCTCTCAGGTTATTGCTGAAGGATTACTTTTTACTTTGTCCAAAGGTAAAATAGATGGTCAGGCGGCTGGCTTCAGTCGTTTTCTCTAACCTGTAACAGAATAGTCAGAGAAATATTACCAAATTATAAAAGAAAACACAAGACTAAACTGTTTTAGTAAGGCAGAACATACTTGACGTTTNGTCGAAGAAGATCATCACAAATCGTATTAATTTCAATTAATCAACATAGACTCTTACTACCAGAATGAAGCATACCTTTTTTCGCCTCTATATGTCCAACTACAGGCGTCCAAGTCTTCTGCCCTTTACCAGTACTCTGTATATATTTTCTTTTGTGGCAACACTCGTTGACACGGGGCGAGAGGATTACGGGAGTAAGTACAAAGACTTGGTAAGCATGTGTGTACAAACAATGGGGCCATTCGGAAAATTTACATTAACTAGAGGGCGCGCGTGTACTAGTGGTGATAGATTAACAGCCTCGATTTCGCGAGCCCTTTAAATACATGGTGAAATGGCTTGTAGGTGTGCAAACTGAATCTGAGATTGCGTGAAAATGGTGCTTCTATGAGAGAAAGTAAGCACCACCTTATACAAAGGTAAGGTTTGTGATTATTTTAACGATTATTCCATGTTTATTCTACTGTTGCCTGTTAACTGAGATACTCGTCGATGTCGACTTCGCGACAGTCGCCAGTCGGGTTAATCTTTGTTGTGATGCGTGTTACGATACTTGACGTAGCACTCGAGATCTTTTCGTACATCAAAGCCGTATTATTGTTTGGAATGATTTCAAACAGGTTTATCAGTGAAAGTTACATCAATGAATGCTGAATGTTTAACTCGATATGGGTTAGTGAGATTACAATCCAAGCCCAATGCCATGGCAAAGGGTACGTAAATATCCATTAGACTATTTGTTTACTCGCTATCCTAAGTCTTCCGGAAATTTATTACACGTTCAAATGAAATTCTATAATGTCTGTTTTCACGTGACCTTTGGTTTTTAGGTTTGAGGGCTTGTACCGTGCAGAAGAGATATGCATCGCTTCTGCATCGACCCTGAATAGACAAAAATTGGTTTTAAGCAGTTGACTGCAGCTAACCATCAAGATCTTTCCATCCAGTGTACATCTGTTGTTGAAGCCTACTTTCTTCATCGGAGACAACGAACAAGCTTTGTTACTCCTTTCTCTTCCTACAGCATTTCCACACAACATAAGTGCTGCATGGTGCAATTTGGTACACATTATGGGGAAATGACATTCAACGACTGCATCGATTGTCTTATTGTCAGTAGAAAGCCCGTTAATGTTACACTTTGATGATCAAATAAATTTTTCATCACCAGGCAAGTTTTTCACTAATTATTGAAACCACAATATTTCCTCAGTTTTAAAGCCCCATAAATTGCAGTTGTGCTTATTCTTTATAAAGCTGAAATGACTAGCGATTACGCTTGCGAATTGTCGTCTTCCTATTGACCTCTAGAAATGTGCAGCGATCAAAATGAAGTATTCCCTTTGTTTGCATTTGATTTGTTTGTGTGTGTAATTATTTTTAGAGCTTTCTTAAGAAGGCCTTTGAACAATTTTAAGTTTCGTGATAACTTGTCCGCAACAAAAATTCCACCTGCAAGAAAAGTATATAAAGAAACAACATTGTTAAAAAAATTGTAATTTTCCCACGCAATGGAGTCCATAATCAGGCATATCAAAGGTTGAATTTCTGAATTAGGTTCAATTCTCTCAGGTTATTGCTGAAGGATTACTTTTCACTTTGTCCAAAGGTAAAATAGATGGTCAGGCGGCTGGCTTCAGTCGTTTTCTCTAACCTGTAACAGAATAGTCAGAGAAATATTACCAAATTATAAAAGAAAATACAAGACTAAACTATTTTAGTAAGGCAGAACATACTTGACGTTTCATCTTCATGTTTATATGTAGAAACTGAATCTTTGTACCTAAGTCTTATTTAGGATCTGAATTAAACTATGTGAAACAGGCTAAAAGTGATTTAATAATGTGTATTTTTCACGACACCTAAAATGAGCATCTGACCTCAACAAGTAAAATTCATTCTAGGTGTCAATTTTTATTCCAAAGCAATGTTTTGACGTTTACTGAATAGCTTATTCACGTTAATTCGGTAAATAATCTGGTAGTCCTGGGGGTGGGGTCCGCTATGAAATAAGGAAACTCACTCGTCCAGAGAATTTTATTGGACATAGCATAGCTTTGAAGAGAAACTGCTGTGAAAAAGGCACCCCTGACTTCTGAGCGTCACGTACCACACGCCTCTTATATTGGGCGCATTCCCACCCTTGGAGGACAATATGTGAGTATGTGCTGGTAGCCTACCCGGCATCCGAGTCATGGGCGAGTTTCCGAAAAGAAACACTTAGTTCCATTCAATAAACCCGTTATTAAGTGGGGTAACTGGTGGGGATAACATCACCGAACGATGTCGATAGAAACTTGATTGCTAGAAACTTACCAAGTAACCTTATGTACAAGTGTAGTCTCCCAAAGGGGCTTCGGCATCCACACACTTTTTCTCAGTTGGTTGACTCTTTTGACCGCATTGCTCCACGAATGTAGTAACCTTAGGTCTTTTGGTAATTTGTGACCACCTGTCGAAGACTTGCACCAGGGAAAATAGCAATAAAGGCTTTGCGCGACGTATTTTGATAACAATCCGTCTTTTTACCAGCTGTTTACATGCAGACAGCGACGCATGCGCAATTCAATCACCACTAGTACAGCAGCGACACCGCGAGGATAATTCTCCGAATAGCCCCATTGACGCGGCATACATGTAAATTAACTGCAACTCTGGTGAATTTTCTGAGGTAGGATAAATTGCACCCGATCATCTCGTTCCGTGCCAATGGTGAGTGAGTGGTCAAAATCAAAAATGGATATTGGCAGAAAACAAAGGCTGCTTCAATGGTGTCCTAAAAACAGAAACGGCACTGCGGTGATGAGCATAGTTTGAGTAAGAGGAGTTAAAGAAGCCATCATTAGCAATTAGATACCTGAGTTTCTTGCACTAATACACATTCTGTGAGTGGTTTCATTCTGACACCGGCGGATCTAGAGTCGCTGTCGTAGGGAGGGTACCGAAACTCTCCAGGAAGAAAAAGTGTCCGCGTAAACCTCAGAAACATGCCAACATTTTTGGTCGAGTCCTTAAGGGGACTCGGACCCCTGGGGACCCTTGAATGGCGGCCTGTGTCTCCTGCGTCTGAATTACCGTATTGGTTAAAGAAGGTGCTATTTAGTTTGAGAGGAAAAAGTCAGTTACAAATCACACGCGTGAAATATTATGTTATTTTTACTTTTGCTGAAGGGTGACACTCATTGAACTTCAGAAACATCACATAAGTTCAGTTATGTCCGCTTCTTGACTTGACGGTCCTAATAGCGCTCTTTGATTATAACCCTAGTCAGGGGTTACCATAGAATCATACGCACGAGCATCGCATTTTATGCACGAACCACTTACGAACTTATGAATCATGCATACGAGCCCATGAATCATACATACGAACCCAAAAAATCACGCACACAAACAAAAATCATGCGCAAGAACCACAAAAATCACACATTAGTACGACTCTCACACGTACGAAGACTATCGTTTGGTGGTTCTTGCATGCGTATGATTCGGATGCTCGTGCGTATAATTTGTGTTTGTATGTCATTCTTTGATCGTGTGCATGATTTTTGTTCATATGCGTGATTTTTGGATCGTATGCGTGATTAATAGGTTCGAGATGCGATGCTCGTACGTATGATTCTATGGTACCTCTGCTAATTCTCTTGAGGCACCTACTAACCCCAATAGTTCAATTGGAGACTCTTACTGTTTTCACTAGGAATTTGGGAAGCCTTCCTGCATGAAGCCGCCTGTTACCATTGATATGAACATAATTCAGTCCTCCTGTTGAAATAAAGCAGTCGTACGCGCACTGATTAAAAACAAGCGTTGAATAACCAGTTCTGTGCGCTGAATAAGCGCATAAAGAAAATCCTTGGTGGGTAAGTGTTGGTCGAAGGTTCTCGTCTGTGCTACTCGCACAATCCACCTCTGCCTTAAATATCTAATTGCCGGCGTAAACTAATCGTCTTGCATTCAATTGTATTTTACAGTAAGCTAGAACAGATTTAAGCTACCCATTGTCATGTAACTGGAAGTTTCTACTTATGCACAACAAAGAAGTAGAACTATCAGACTATGAGTAGTAAAGGAACCAAGTGGGTTCGAGGAAAAAGTAAAATAAACATCACAATCACTCACTCATGCACACAAACGAAAAACACGTCAAACAAAAGTCACTGAGAGTCACAAAAACCATGACTTCAAGATCGTCCTCGCGTCATAACTTGACGGCTAGCTATCCCCTTGGCCTGAACGCAAGATACATTTTATGTCGCTCATAATTTTAAATGGCTTTGATTGTTCCATCAGACATGTGAACAAAAATGCAACCATCACTCGACCAACTGCCAGACACTCTTGGGTCTGCATATGCCCTTCTAAGCAGGGTATAGTTTTGCTGGGTGAGATCTTCAAGCAGGAAACAACTGGATCCCTTCAACAACATTTTCTACTTAAATACTTTGTCCCTAGTCTGTTGAGTCGAACTTAACAATCATTGGTATTGTTTTAGTTGCAAATCGAAAATGAACTCTGCGTTGAATTCTCAATATGCTGGAAAATAAAAACGGATATTTTCATGCAACGCCCGTAATGAAATCCCTGGTTATCATCACTGATCTCAGTACTCAGTTTTGAGTTATATTATTAGATAATGTCGTTAGTCATGTGTAGGAGCTCATAATGAAGCTGAAATGATAGAAAAAGGTTGCACACATACACTGAAACTCGTACCGGAAACAAATGAGGCAGTTTTAATTGATCCGTCAGAGGAGGTTGAGCGGTAGAAGCTGAGTCGTGCTCATCGGTAACAAGGATTGGAAATCGTCCGTGATAAGAGTGGACTTCTGGTTCGGTGGTAAACTAGTGTTGTGTGCGTGAAGTTTTTGTGTGGTGCGGAAAAAGTGCACGCCCGTGTTAAGATTGTTATACCTCGATATTGGCATATGAAACTGTGTTGCAACCCAGCATTAATGGTCTAAGCCATGTACACGCTTGAATCTGGCCACCGCGAACCACTACGGCTGCAACATCAGGCAAATATCACTTTTAAACAAAATATTGTTTTGATCTTGTAATTAGGAAAGTGCGTCTTTTCTTGCGAAACATTCAATCTTTATAGCTAGAATTGTTCCCCTGACACATCTTAAGTTATTGTGACAATTTGGGCCGTTGTGGCAATTGGGACCTGTGCTATAGTACACGCCCAAACTGTCACACGCAAAAATTATCTGTCACACGCAAAAATTATTGTGAAAATAGTAAAAAATTTGACTTGCAGAGCTGGCCCAAATTGTCACAATTTTGATGTTGTGACAGTTTGAACGTTGTGACAATTTTCGCATGCACCACTAAAGACCCGTACAACCAAAATATGAACTTGTATTGGAAAAAATAGCAATGTCCGCCATCGAAAGGGTGAAAAGTTGAAGATCATTATTTAAGAAATTGCTGTTAATGAGGAGAGCTGTTTGTAGGAAACTCATCCATTTCGATCAGACTAGCCGTGTACAGTGTATAATGTTTAATGGGTTCTCATGTTCTAATGACATGTACTGGCAACAGTAAACAAACATTTCTGTATAGAAGAATGCAAATTTAACTCATATTCCGCAACAGGTTAGCAACTGAATTCACGTTAACACGAATAAGCTCTGAAATTTCTTGGAGGAACCCCCCAAACCACCTTGGAATGCCCCGCCACCTATGCTCTCTCGGTTGCCATGCAACGGTCTGCGCGCATGTTTTTGGGAATTCCCTAAAAATCCCATACAGTGAATTACGTATTTCAAAAACTTCCTGCACTAAACAACCACCAGTAAGTGACGTGTGGATGTTTAGTGTTTGCATTTTGTTGTCGTGTGATGGCGCAACAGTTCAAGGTTATTACATGATCTAGCAACCTGCATGGGAGATATCACCAAGCTTTACAAGCGCAGCAGGTGACACTAGCTGCAGTCGAGTCACCTAGCTGCTTGCATGCACTACACTGTCACGCCAATTTTCATGAGGTACGATAAAACAGACAAGACAAATTGAAATTATCACCTTCACCGAAAAGTATTTTTGTTAGAAATGTCATTCGTTAAAATCAACTACACAGGGTTTAGTTTATAGGCACAATGCTTTTTTCCAGATTGTCTGAACTGAATTCTCGGACGTTTTCCAAAAGTTTTCGAAAACTTCCCAACCACGCTTCCCAGTAGTTGCCAGGAGATTGTTTTTATTGTCTGCTTCTCTTTGCGCTCTGTATGCTCCAATAACCAGGGTCATCGCGAATCGAACACCGACAAGTGTTCTAATACTGTTAAATTCTGTTGCTTCTAGCTCCGTCCTGGATAAGTACCCAGCAATCAGGTGAACCCCGACGTCAAGAGAATCCATTGACTGGCATTGTAGCATAGCATACACAATGGATACCGCTGAAAAACGAATATCAGTAAAGTAGAATAGTGCGCATGCATGTGTGTGTGTGTGTGCGTTTGCGTGTGCGTGTATATAAAGTAGCTTTTGATCAAATAATTTTTTCGTTTTCGTGACAGGAAAACCTGCTTATAGTTTAAGATCTAAGTAACAGGGCAGATTTCAGTAGCTGTCTCGCGGCGAGAAAAGTCTAGGCAAAATCACGAGCTGTTATTTGAAATACACGGCAATATCTCGTGTAATCTCGCAAAGTCTTTTTGGCGAGGTCTTAGATTTAGTGAACTCTACCAAGGTTTTACGAGGCCACTTTACCAAAGAATAAATCATATTTGTGAGACACAAATTATCGTTAAACCCAAACCATTGGATCAAAACGGGCTTAGAAAGTTAAAATGGACATATTGAGTGAAAATGGACATTATAATAGTTCAAAATGAACATTATAATAGTTCAAAATGGACATTATAATAGTTCAAAATGGACATGAAGAGAGTCAAAATAGACATAATGGGTCAAAATGGACATAATGGTCAGAATTGGTAAAATGGATCAAAATGGACGCAATATAGGTTAGAACAAGCGCTTCTGGTATTTGATTTTATTTTACTATTTATTATGACAAAGTTCGTAATGTAAGGCACTAGAAAGCATTATATCTAGGTTTTGGTATTGTTGCACCCGTTCGCCAAAAATCCTCCCTACGTCATAGGGTTAGTATGAACGAAGTAGGAGAAGTATAAGGAAAGTTTGCGAAACTTAGAATATTAACATTAATACGCACCGACATCGTACACCAAGACGCCGTAGTGTGAGTCGCTAAAGTCTAGGAGACAGCTGATCTTTAAGCATTCATTACTATCACACTTGAACAAAACATTCGTTTCGTTCACGTCAGCGTGCAGTGGCCCTAAACGGAAACCATGTTATTTTGCACGAACAAATGGTCATAATCAGTTATAGTATAGTCCACATCTAATACAGAGCCTTAGAAAATAGACACGTGCTTACTTGTGACTTCAAACAGACAGTGAAAAGAATATGTGACTCTTGTGAAAAGAAATGTTTGACAGAAATAATGAAAAAGAACCTACAGTTCGTGAGAAATATATTTGTTCGTGAGAAAAGCAGTGTGTCTATAAGAATACCCGCACTGTTCTTGAAGAAGGCAAACTAACGACCGTGAATTAAAGGGGTAGTGGAAATTTTCAGTTGTCTGTTCCAATCAACGAGGAACGAACGTTTCACTGCAACATTGCATGTTACTATAACATTTCACCCTGCTTTTTTAGTTAAAAACGAAATCGATAAGCCTTCTAATCTCATATTTCCTATCATGATTAGATTCTATTTCCGTTACCAACAAGAACATCGAAACCATGAATGGCTCAAAAAACGATAAGTCTGACCAAACACTAGTTGTAACTCTAGTCCAAAAATAACTGTAAGTTGACTCGCTGTTTCATTCTCTATTCGTCCAATAACATGTAATGATTGGTATTTTCAGCTATAAGGAGAATCCGAAGAAAAAGTTAATTGAGTGGTGTGTTTGTGCGTGCGCATGGGTGTGTGTTTGTGTACGTACGTGTGCTCCTTGTAGGGTTCACGAATATAAATTATTATTGTATCCATTGAAACAAGTTGCTCAACCTGAGTAAACACATAAAAAATTAATGAAATCTAAGGCATTTTACGTGTATAAAAATTGAAAAAGAAGCGTATGTTCTCTTTCAGAAGTCAGCTATTTTGAACTCACTGTGACGGTCACCATTGGGTTGTTTTTGACAAACGACACAAATGTTGCATACCGCTTTTTGTGTTAGACATGCTCAATTTCCAAACGTGCCTCGAGGTTGAACTAGCCCCGACTACTTCTATTACGACATCGATTTGTTAGAATAGAAGGCCTAATTTAACCACAAATGAAGAATAATGCCCTTACTTGAAAAAGTCATGACATTAGTTTATGTTTGTTATCACCTTTACCTTTCGGTAATTGATTGATGGCTTCTTTCTGCTTCATAAATGCAGCTACAACGTCCAGGACAAGCGCTCGTTTTTTAGAGTCTTCGATACAATGTAGTATGTTAACCAACTCCAAGAAGTGTTCCAATTGCCACAACATAGGCACGCGGTGTTCCATCAAGCCATCGTGTCGAAAATTCTGAAAATGGTTCATCCGAAAATACGTAAGCCATTTTCATTTACCAGCAGCCAGTGTGTTTTAAGGTTAGTAAACATCATTTATCATTGGTCTTTCCTTAAAACAATTCTCATTTTATGCCGAGTTCATTCCTTATCAGATCATTTCAGTGATACAGAGCTGAATGTGTTTTCGTAGGGAAAGACTGATGTGAACTTGAGATGTAAACACATGAGTATAGTGCAAAGCTTTTAGCTGTATTTTAATACAGCTCCTTAAAATGAGCCTTTCAACGTGACCTGATTGTTGTATACGATTCGTCGTACACTGTACATGTACGCATGCGCAGAGACACGCTATTTTTCATAATCAGGCGTCGCTGCTGGTCACAGTTGCAACCACAAGACCACTTTTCTACAGTTTTTCAAACATGTCGCTTCTCCATACTTTCCAACAACGGCCACAGTACATGTATATTAGAACGTTTAATCATTCACTTTGTTCAACTCAAAACAAAGCGTAAACAAAACCCTTACTTTGAGTCGTACGTGGATATCGCCCATCAGCTGACCCATTTGGTATAAAAGGGCATCTTGCCCGATATTTACGTGCTGTAACGCCATCCCTGATTCAAAGGTAAACAGCAAAAGACCATACGGACCGAGAGAGACATTCTCTGTAATCAAAAGTAACGTGATATCAAAATCCCTGTGATCTTCCTGCACTATTTCATAGAACAACCGAGAGTGTCAGATACATACATATCATATATATGTATCTGTATATACACACACACACACACACACACACACACACACACACACACACACGCACGCACGCACACACGCACACACACACACGTGTGTGTATATTTCAGATCTCATTAGAATGTGCATCAATAATAAAGTCATGTTTCAGAGGAGAACCCCAATGGCATATTGCTTGGAGGCCTTCAAAATCGGATAGTGTTGTAGTTTTTTCCCAGAAAGCTGTGAAATTTATATGTTGTAATCAGTCGGGAAGACACAAAGTGAACATGTTTATCTTCTTTCCCTCCATCGCACCGTCCTTCCCTCCCCCTCGATCGACTTCCACCATTTCGCCTAGCCTCCTTTCCTTTCCTCCTTCGCGCGCCCCCTGTCTCTCTACATCATTGTACAGAAGGAATGCGTTTGCTAGCTGGTTCATACAAACAAATAACAGTAATAACATGTAGTGAAGATGTAGTTTGAGCAATTTAAATGAACATGTTATTGCCTGAAACTTACCTCCATTTATTGTCTTTGTGATTATTTCTTTAGAATAACAGCTCTGTTGAAGATTCCGGGTGATTTTCGGACAATTAATTCCGAGTTCTTGCAAACAGAGGATCATTTTCACGTGGGCATCTAAAATTCAAGGTCTCTTTGAATATATTTTTCTAACAAAAGAACACACACGCCTACGTGGCTTTTAGCTGAAGGCAAGAGTAAGACTAGGCGGCCTAAGAATTTCAAATGGTAAGGTAAATCAAAAAATTTGAGGTGTCTGCCACACCAAAATTCGCCTTTAAGATCTAACCAAAGGGCAATCGTGCAAAACCAGATTTTAATTCGCTTCATTTCAGACCTTGTACTATTTCTTCTGACCCTGTCGCAGCATAATACAGCTGTTAGGGTAAGCCCTCCTACAACTTACATGCACAATTTCGCGAAAACAAATAATCGTGAAAAACGAGCATTAGACAAGCACGGCATAACTGTGATCCCTGCATAGGGGAGTGATCCAAGGGGAGCTGACACACTTTTTATTCAAAACAACAAATAAAAATCACGGGGAAAATAGACGATTTCTGTTATTTCATTGCTACAGACCCCTGAGCTGACAGATCAAGACAATAAATTTCATTACCTGTTTTCTACTCATAGTTTGTGACCCAGAATTCTCTTCAGAAACATTTCGTTTTACTTGGATGTACTCATGAGGCTGTCTAACGCAAATATCTCTGAAACAATCCATATTGCTTCGGACAAAAGTATATAGAACAAATAGAGAAAAACGCTCCTTTTTCACGGTTGTCTAAATGGGTATAAAATCGGAGCCTTTCGTTGAGACACCTATAAATTCAAACTTTTTTCAGCTCGGTTAACCACCAGCAATTAGATCTAAACCTCCGTCAACAATAGTGAACTGTCCTGGGGGTCCAGGGGAGATTATGCCAAGTATTAAGGTAAGAAGGAGAGTTAGAACTCCATTCAAAGTTTACTTTCTACATCCTCTGGCATTGCTACATTTGGACAGTTCCTCGAACTGGCTCCGGAACACATTCCATTTCTTAATATTTTATTTACAATACATAGGGAGGATGCACATAAAAATCGTCTCCTTCAATTTGCACCCCCTACTCCCCCACACCCTACTCCCCCTCACCCCCTACTCCGCCACCCCCTCTCGGCCACTCTACTTTTAGCTGTTACGGTCCTGCTACCTCTTTTGTCAAGTAAGGTACTATTAGAAAGACGTTGACGGCTTCCCATATTTAAACGGTTTTCACCTTTTCTGTGCCTTCTAGTGTCCACTTTTATGATGCCATGGGTAGAAGCTTGCAGTTTACGTTGCAGTCGTGGGCGCATTTCAGTGCTTTGTGTTGCATAATGAAACCAACCAATGAAAACAGAGAACTTACATTCGCATATCCACCCAACAGGAGTCTCTATGTCGGACAAATCGTGAAAAGGGTCAATTGAAAATTCTGAAATTTTAGATTGAGTCATTTCCACTGAAATTTTAAGTTGAATTTTCATATTTTAACAATTTTGAAACAATACCGTGAAACTGATCTGCTGCAGAATCGTACGAGTTCAACACTTTTAAGACATAACCATCTTTCTGCCAACTCCCTGAGACAGTGACGTGATAGTTTACATCGTCATATCCGTCCAGTTTGTACAGATCAATAACATCTAAGCCGTAAACACGGTGCATGAGTAACTTTACATCCACGTCGCTAATTTTTGGCTGAGTGATGACGCGTTCTCTTTGCTCAGCGCTGAATGTTCCTTCTCTATAATCCATGATGGTTTCGCACCTGAAACGATAAAGCACACACCTGCGTAATTCGCGCTTCCTTGAACTCAGGGTCCTGCTGGTGTATACATTTGTTCAGATTGTTAGAGCAACCATCAGTGTTGTCATACTGGCAAGCCACCGACGTTTAGGTTGAAGGGGTGTCAACAATTGGTCGGACTTCAAACCCATTTGCCCGGACTTGAAAACCAGCTGGCAGGACTACAAAACCCAATTTGGCCGGTGTTTTAACTGGTGGTCGAACCTCAAAACGCCATGTCCAGTACCTCAAAACCCGATGGACGCACCCAAAAAACTGGCTGGCCGGACCTAAAACGGGTTGGCCGGTGCTCAAAGCCCAATGGCCGAACAAATCCCGTAAAAGCAACTACGTGTGCATACTTCGGCACAATAGTCTTGTCGGAAAAAAGGCCTCCGTGCAACCCCGTACATCACTTTCTAAATTGCATTTTTATGAAGGAAATTTGATGGGGAAAAGTAATAACTTATGTTAATAAGATGTCAAAATGTTTCCGTGGAGTGGTGAGGTGGCAGTTTCTAGGCAGATCTGGAATGATGGCCGTCCTTGATAGAAAGAAAGAAAAGCCCCTTGACTTGCCACATTTATAGCGAAGTATGTGTCGGTAGATCTTTTCTAGACCAAAATTTATCTAATCACTGTTATTAACATATATGTATTATTCTGAAAGTCTCGCCTCTTATTCACTTGGATCCGTAATCGGAAATCTCACCGAAATCTACAACAACCAAAATGTTCAATTATCTTGCCAGTGGCAGGAAAAGATCTCTGACATTCACAAATCTAAAATTGATTTTGTCCAACTCTTCCCATACTTGTCTGCGCAAAAGACACATTCAATGACAAAATCATCGCATTGTCTCAAGTCTCATACAGGCATGAGAGTGAATTGTTGGCATATACGGGCATATGCAGTCAAACCCTTATGACAAAGAAATTCAGTGCATGAGCGATGAAGGACTGTTTGATTCAATGTGTTTATATTCCGCTATCCTATCAAACTCGATCATTGATCTCACGATCACTGATGTTTGTGAGGAGGATGAAAGGGAAAATGACAAGTTGTGTGGCGAAAGTTTCGCGAGAGACGAACGCGGTTGGAATTATGTAAATTTTTGCGTTTATTGTTTTTATTGGCTTCTATACACTTTTTGTGATCTGTCTAAACGAAATTTAAAAATGTTAGCGTTCTGCTTAATATCCTAAAGAAACTCTTCAAATGGGTTTGTCCCAAAGTTCGACATGGGTATAAACACTTCTTTTTTCAACATGAGATTTTGCAAAATGTAATGCAATTTCTTAATGGCAGCCCTAATTTGTATGAAAAATATACATGAAACATTTTTCCGGCTTGTTAACATCACTTTCATATTTCCCACCACGTTTCCCTTACAAGAACGCAACTTAGAAGTTGATGCCCGCGGCTGCACGTTGGGCCATTTTCCGACCCAAATACACGGCCTGGAATGTAAAACTAAAAAGCTCCAGTTTAAGGTCTCGCACGAAATTAGAGTCCTATCAGGGGTCCCTTGAAAGTCGTGTCGACTGGGGCAGCAGCTGAACAATTGTGGCTATCAGAGGAGTGAAAATTGGGCCCGGTCTCTTCGCCAGAGGAGCCTCTTGAAGGTTTTGGCGAGCGAAGGGAACAGTTCAGAAATTGCAGTGAAAGGAGGAATTGTAACGACTATGGTCCTGACTTTTTCTATCCTCGAGAAACTTTAATCCGTCACTATGTATCACAGCCACTGTGTTGAATGAGAGTTGAACCATCAGAGTGGTTCACTATGTCCAAAATTTCAAAATTCAAGATGACATTCCTATTCCTTGTTGGAATGTGTTTATGGTGTTTTCTCATGGTTTATCATTTTTGGAATTTCTTTGTACGTACTACGTTTCAAGTAGTTTATTATTACGTGGAGACAACATTCTGCAGCCATCTATTTACTTATTTATGGAATAGTTCTTACTTAATTCCATTTAATTATGTTTCATTTCCTTGTTTTTATGGATTTCAGTTGACTTGATACACCCTCTATTATGTTTACTGGACTGGGTGACATTGCTAACCCCGTTGTATTCTGCATACCTGTAGCAGCTTCATTTCAATCCTAGGCACCTGCCTCCATTGTTTAACAATACAAGTCGAGACTTATAAATTCTCGACTTGTATTTTAAACATCCCAGCCCGAGCTTTTCCCTGATTGGTTAGTTTTGTGTTTGGTGCACATTGTTATTGGACGAATAGGTTCACCGAGTTACATGTAATATTTTTATACTATCACGCCAAAAGCTTTCAACACATCATACGCAATACATATAGTTTACATTCTCTCTGAGAACCACCTCGGGGTTTTTCCTTATACAATAGAATCCACATCAGTTCTTTGGGGATGGTGGAAACTGAACGTTTTGAAAATCTCTCAGAATAACGAATCAGAAAACCCAAAAACAATTTGCTATCTCTAATTTTTAAAAGTTTATTTGAAATATCTATACGCCTCGATCTTGTAGGACCCGAGTTTGACGAATAAGACCGTCACGGTTAAAATGAAAATTAAAACGAATTTTTGCATGGTATACAAGGAAACGAATCACAATCTTTGATCTGGATATCAAAAATTGCTAAAGCCGCCAGTTTTTGCTTTCTCTAACAATAGTCGCGGATGAATTTAATGCTGATCTCCGGAAAATTTGAAACGATGTCAATCAAATGCCAATAAACTCAACTCGAACTCGTTGAACGCATGACTGGATCGCTAATCAAAAGTTGGAATAGGCTTTCCGGCAGAAGCAAACTTGCCAAGATTTTATTGAATATCGCCCGCAGTTGCACATTCTGCCCGCCAGATTCGACATCTGCCCTCCACTCGGCGGGGAGGCGGGCGCCTGGTTACACTCTGCTTCCCTCCATTTCGCCCATTCTCGACGTTGTTGCAGTTTCTGTCTACTCACTGTTCGCAATGCCATTCGTCGAAGAATATTGGAGATTTCAATTCCGAAGATTGTAGTTGTCGATTTCTATGAAACGAGCTGGTTAACGAAGGTGCTAGTGAGTTTGAGAGGAACAAACAAATACATTTCAATTTAAATGTATTTTATTCAACTCTTAAAATGCCGTATTTGAAATCAATTTGAAGCCAAATGTATTAAACGCCGACGTGCTGAGAAATACAACTTTTGAAACGAACGCTATGCCCAGTGTAATAATACATGTAAGGTGCTGTTTATGAAGGGCCAAAGAGTCTTTAAACGAATACCTTTCTGTGCGTTGAAATGTGCACCTTCAAAGGGCAAAATTGTTCTTCAAAGCACAGATAATTTTTCAAATCGCAATGCCATTCGTCGAAGAATTCTGAAAGTTCTAATTTCGAAGATTGTAGTTGCCGATTCCTATGAAACGAGCGGGTTAAGGTAGATGCTAGTGAGTTTGAGAGGAACAAGTCAGTTTCTAATCATATAAGTGAAAATCTAATTAATTTTTACTTTTGCTGCAATCATTACATTCATTCAATTTCGGAAAAATCACAGACATTAAATTCAGTTATGTCCGCTTCTTGACCTGACGGTCGTAATAGCGCTCTTATATCCTAACCCTAATCAGAGGTACCATAGAATCATATGCACGAGCATCGCACTTTACGCACGAACCACTTACGAACATATGAGTCATGCATGCAATCCTATGAATCCTGCATACGAACCCAAAAAATCACGTATACAAACACAAATCATACGTTCGAACACTTCATCGTTTGGTGGTTCGTGCGTATGATTCGAATGCTCGTGCGTATGATTTTTGTTCGTACACGTATGTGTGATTTTTTGTGGTTCGCGTGCATGATTTTTGTTCGTTTGCGTGATTTTTGGGTTCGTATGCATGATCCATAGGTTCGAGATGCGATGCTCGTGTGTGTGATTCTATGGTATCCGTGCTAATTCTCTTAAGGCACCTACTAACCCCAATTGTTCATATTGGAAGCACTTACTGTTATAACTAGGTATTTGGGAAGCCTTCCTGAGACCGCCTGTAGCCTTTGATATGATCATAAATCAGTAATCGTGTTGAAATAAAACAGTCGTACGCGCACTGATTAAAAATAAGCGTTGAATGACTACTTATGCGCGTTGAATAACCAGTTCTGTGCGTTGAATAAGCACAGAAAGAAAATCGTTGAAAAGCAATACTACGCGTTGAGTAGTACTTCTACGTGTTGATTAAGAATCTGTGAGCGTCTAAAAAGCACATTTCAGCGGGCAGAAAAGTACTTGTTTAAGAAGCCTTTGGCGCTTGATCACTATTATAGGATTTTGTGTATTTTGAGACCTGAAATGGGTTATGATTATGTTGAACCTCACCACACCTTTACTTCACATATTCTCGGACGTTAGACAACCCTGCCGTTTAAATGAATACTCCACATGCAGACATAAGTTCGTTTCCTGAGCGGCAGTAGGGGAAATTGTACAGTAAGTAATTCTGTGTTTTGTTGATATCAGTGTTTGTTTTGTTATACTTTGGTCCTCTGGCCGCGGATACAAAGCAGAGTGACATAGTAATGATTTGTAATCATTTGGAACAGCATGGCACTAAATAGAAGCAATTAGCCTGGTAACCTCAGCCCAAATCCATTACTCATCTGAAATGCCCAAGAGGACAATCCAGCAGTTGTAAATTCTGCATTATAACTGAAAATTAAATGAGCATCTGTCTTCAGCCTCAGTTGCTGAATATTGCTCCTTCAGATCAGCCTCTCCTTCAGGGTACTGTGTAAGTGTTGGCAGTTGAAGGTTCTGGTCAATGCTACTCGCACATTCCAGCTCTGCCCTGAATATCTAACTGCCCGTGTAAACAAATCGTCTTACATCCAATGATATTTTACAGTAAGCTAGAACAGTTTGAGCCTAACATTTCAATTTGGTGCGAAACTTCAGAAGACAGACAAAACAATTCTGCATGTTTTTCCGACTAAAGTAAAGTTTTGATTACGATGTAGAGCATCACAATATGCCTTGTACCACTGCTGATCTTCTTAAAAATACATATTCGCGTCGCTTTAAGTGCTAATTGAACATATAGGTGGCCGTAGATATCTGTTTATCTCGAGCAAACGCTTCGGCAATCATGATTTCTGTCAAACATGCAACATCATTTTGTCAACAAAATCTTAAGTTTGTGATTCCATTACTGCGCATGTCTATCAAATGTAATTGTTTAATCACATCGAGGCCGAACTCCATCACCATGGAAGTGAACCAATCGCAACGCGGTACATTGGTGATCCGACAGAATAACTAGCTGGGCTCGAAACTTAGCAGCTAGGATCGCTACTTTCATATCTGGGAAAAACGCGCAATTTTCAGCCATACGGGTATGGCCAATGATTTTCCACTTTGCAAGTCACGTAACGCGCCCTAACAGAAGCCCGCATGTGCAGCTGACGTACACTCAGTTCCGAGGGGAAGCGTGGCACTAAGTTTGGTGGTAAAATTTACTTACCTCAAATCTGTACTGTGAGATGGACCTGCACCGATTTTCGCTATTCACAAAATGGTCTGCAAGGGCGAGGTTCACGAGTTCAGTTATGCGGTCAATCTCTTTACCCAGTTCAAAAGTCACATATCTTACCCTCTGATTGAGGCCGCAGATGAGCAGCTAACGATCGCTTCCCCAGAGAAATTGTAAGTTAAGAAAATACCCGGGGTGTTGCGCTAGGAACGTTTCGTTTTCTGAGTCCGGTTGGCAGTCGAGACCTTGTTCGTGGAGTTCGGAACCGTGTCGTGTGATTTATGCCATCAGGCACTCGTATTTCGTGAATGTAGTGAGCTGCTCGATAGTGATCACGGTAATTTTTTTAGAATCGTTGACAGCCACTGCCGGAGATAAGATGAAAACGCGGAAGCCTTTTTCACTATTCAACATTAGAAGGCGCTGCCGTTAGCTACTAGACAAAGATTTGCGTGCTTCCGATGTGATTTTGCCCTCTTTGTGCGACTTTTTAAATTTTTAGCAATACAAAGAGACGACGATGTGTGTGCGGTCGAGGAGATCCTCTTACGCTCATTTGCAGTTGTTAGCAACATCATGGAACTGGTTTCACTGTCTTGGAATCGATTTCAATTCGATGTGTCTTTTGTAGAGAAGACGACGGTGACAAACCGTCGAATGCTTTTAAAACATGCAATTCGTGCCGGATGTCGGCCCGAACTTCTCGGCAATATCGTGTACTGTCGCCTCCCTCGGTCGGTTTGAGTCGGCTTGAAGTAGGTCCAATTTGTTAAAGCGTTCCAGAGCGGGCGTCCCGACTGCTTGAACTGTTCATTAACAATTAGCCTGCACCACAGAATTTTCGCTCGATTTTTGCCCTCAAAAAGTCGTGACTGTGATACCTAGCTGGCCTGAGCGGACGAGTTCGCCGCTGTTAAACTGCACGTGATGAATTCCTTCTAAAGAACTTTGAGGTTCAAAAACTTTACCACTTTGAATTTTCACAGCATGAGCCACCAACGTCAATGCGTACGTGCGCCATTTTTGAACTTGAAATTTTAGGATTAGCCAAACCTAATAAACTTCACCTCGTTTCATTTTTTATTTGTGCTTTTTATATATTTAAATTTATTTTTGGAGGTGCTAATGGTTTCGATGTTAATATCAGTAACTCAAATCAAGGCCCATGGTGAAGAATATTATGATACAAGTTTCCTGAGCTTATATGATTTTCTTCATTTTTCGGTTTTTGTCACCTAAATACTGAGATGCTGTTTAACGTGAACATTACATGTAATCGGTCACATAGCAAAAATGAACGCAAACACTATAGTTTTGTGGTTCCCTGAGCAAACAAAGTAATTTTTGTTAAACAATATGGTACCAAGTAAAAAACGCCAATACTCATAGCACCATCCAATTTTCTCTCACTACGTTCGTAAACTCTAGCGTAATCCATGTGCCCAATTTCTCCCACTGATCAGCAGTGCATTTGCCAGTGTTTTACGTTACGGAGCGCAGCTTCAGACTCTCCTTGTCAGGTCCCACAACTCTCAGAGACCACTGACACCCAACGGAAGATCAGTGAACTACGATGTAGTTTTTCGAACACCCTCTAAAAAACTCCCCCTTGTAATATTATATAAGCGATGTACAAAGCCCCGCCCAATCCTCGTCTGCGGCGCTTGTACTGCGAAGTTTAAGATAAAAGACTACTTGACATCTGACATTTATTTCCTGGCATCGCGTCTTTTGTAAACAGTTGTCAGACGACTCAACTTATATATGATCTAACACCCTTAAAAAACCATTACGCACTGTTGCGTTCCAGACTGATATTGTCACAGGGTTTAGGTGTAACTTTTTGAGTACTTGACTTTTCTTTTCATCGAGTTTTCTGCGGTTCAAGCCAGAATCACTCCGTTTGGTTCCATAGAAAGGAAGGAGTTGGTAGAATGGCCCGCATGCTTATTGGCGCCGTAATTCTCCAGGTATGACTATGTTTAGTTTGGTATCGTCTGCCGTTGTGGTATGTTCAGTTTGATAACCGCCTGTTGTTGCCGTGTACTTCTTTCCAAAACAAGCAACAATTATTTAACTTGGCTTGAAATTTAAGTACTTTATATCCTTCTGTAAAAGCCACAAACTATC
Organism: Phoronis australis; assembly: GCA_002633005.1. Classification (NCBI taxonomy): domain Eukaryota; kingdom Metazoa; phylum Phoronida; family Phoronidae; genus Phoronis; species Phoronis australis. The sequence continues at coordinate 483,928 of NMRA01000296.1, read as the reverse complement.
CATGTGTGACATCAGTAATATGAAATAAGAAGTTAGGAACATAAATGAAAATGATTCCGTTTAGTTTCTGTCTAAAACTAACCTTTGATCTATACCCCATATCGCAGAGTAAAACTTGTTCTGCACTTAGATTAGATAAGATTTCTAGGCTTGGCGTGAACTGGTAGTTCGTTTTTTCTTGTCACCGTGTTCAATAAGTTAGTTTGTCACGGCGGGTTATTGTTGGCATCGAGCACAGTCTCAACAACCAGCCGTCATAGTATACCATGCCCGGAAATTCCTTCTCATACCAACGGAAAACATGGAAAACATTAGTCATGCCGCATCGACAGCAAAATGTGTAGAAGAGCGGTGAATTAGATTAAAAAGAGAACTCTGTAGGTACAGTAAACTGTTCACACGGAGTTATTAAGCTCTGTGAAATGAATCAACATTTGCGTGTCCCAAACCCCGTGTGATAAAAGGTCTACCTCGCCACTCAAGCGGTTTCATACGGTCCGCCATTTGTCTGCTTGATCTCTAGAATCACCCAAAGATTTCTGATCTCATGTGGATCTAAAGAAAACCTTGAACCTCATCTCGCACAAACATGCCTGATGTTTGAGATGACTCAATATGCCAAAGGGTCTGTTGCTTTCTGGTTTATACGTCCATGCGTCTGCGAAAATGGATTACAAGTCCTAATACTTAAAACAGTATTTTTGCGCTGAATAGCTGGCTAAAAACGATCATCGAACAGCGCCTTTTACTCTCATAAAATCGGTCTTGTAGTATTCCTTGCTTTGCTAGAATTCTATTTCTTTTGCCAACAGAACGTTGACATCATCATCGACTCAAGAAAATTATTAACTTGTATTGACAACTGGAATTCCTTACCACCCAAAATAAAAGAAAGCACTTCAATCGTCACTCTCAAAAATAACTTTAAAATGCATACCACTACTCCAGACTTGCCAGTCCCATTGACATCATTTCAACTTCCCCGCAACCATGAAATAACCCTATACAGATCAAGATGCGGTCTATTCCTAAACAACGATAAATTTAGACATAATTTTAATGCTATTTCGCCTCTGTGTTCCTGTGGACAGACCCAGACATATCCTCATGTTTTCTTTGCTTGTGACGTATGCAAGGAGTAGAGGGCACAGCTTTTCCAGACACTTGAACAATACCCCAATGTCTACAAAAAATATTCCGAAATTCCGCAATTGTACAACAAAATTATTTTTTTTCTACATGGATGTCAAGAACTCAACCCAAATGAAAATATGGTTTTATTTGAAATAGTATCATTATAATTTCATTATAACTTTAAATCTCCTTGTGTGAGTCGATAGAATTGTATACTTGTGTATGAAAAGGAATTATTTACATTCGTAATCATATATTATTGCAATCTTAACATCATTTTTTAATATATGCATTGGTGTATAATAATTGTATATAGACTTCTTTGTATTTTTAACCCAGGTCTAATGCCTCTTGGCGCTTTCTGGGTTATGTATATTCATTGCATTCTGAAGATTTCGTAATAAACATCTAAAAAAATCAAGAAAACTCTGTAGATTTGACTGAAGTTAGCCAATCTCAAAATTGGGAATTTCATAATGGCGCATGGATGTATTACATATGACTTGAGTTGGCAGTCGCGTTTAGGGCGAAATTATTTTTGATAAGGACAAGCAAATTCTTGTAAGAACTTAAATGAGTTTGATACAGGTTCAAATTCTATGAAATCTATAAGATACCTTTCCCAAACAGCGCATTCCATGAAGAATTTTGTCAACAAGAACTATGTCGCAAAGGGGTGCCAAGTCTCTAAAATTGTCTCGTCCGGAGGGGTCCTCCTAAGTCCGCCTACAGGCAACGCTTTAAGAAATCGATGTTTCAATGCATTTTGACGAAAGCTGGTGAAATTCGGGCAAATCTATGTCATATGCTTCCCCAAACGGCAAAGTTTAGATATTTAAATGGCCGCTGTAAGTAGTCAGTCCAAGTCGGAAGTTTTTCCTGTGACAGTTGAGTTTATAGCAGTTTTAATCGCCGACTATGGTGATATTCATCCGCCATCAACAGCGGCCAGTGGGTCTTCTTGAATGGCCAGTTTATAGATGCACAAACGCGACCTTACGCATCAGGCTTTTGACCGGTTGCAACATTTTTCTTCGTTCTTTCGACAAGCTTAGTGCGGCGAGGTTACAAGTAAATTTTTGATAATCGGAGTAAAAATTAGCTTTGAAGATACTGCTGCCCTTGAAAGCGAATATTTAAAAACTGATTTTAGCGGTAAAATGGTGTGTTTAAGATGACATTGCCAAAATAGTTCTCCTGGAAAACGAGACATCTGTCTAGTTAGCGAGCCAATGATAACTTACCGATGAGGTCGAATGTTATCGTCCAGACATTTGTTCCACTTAACGAACTGAGGCAGTATTTTAGTTTTACTTTTGTTAGATAAAGCTGACACTCGTAATTTAGCTCGATTTTATATAAAGCGTGGATCACATGCGATTTTCATGGCAGTATCATAGACACAGTTAAAGGGGAATGACATCTTTTATAAAGGTGTGTTTTACTGATTCTGATAAGTATTTTGAACGCGTTTAGTCCGGCGATGAAGCGAACTTTACAAACAGGAAGTGTAGCAACAATTGTTTACCTGAGCTGCTGTTGATGCGTTGTTTTAGTTTCCTGTTTTGCCATTACTGCTCACGAGTGAGCCAAATGGGAAATTGTTGCGTACCAGCGTATCGTTCTGTAGACAAGATCGCCCAAAACCACGAAAAATCACCCGAGGGAAAAGCAAGTGCTTCGCGAGCATACTCGCTACTTTACAAGCGTAACCTACCAAAATTTTGGCCACCAAAGCAGTCAGTCGGTGAGGTTGGAATGTTGAACTATAAGATTCATTACTTGTTGTTTCTATTTCATATAATCTCCATAACCTTGCCGCTTGTGTACATGTATTGTGTATTGACAGATTGTGTTTGTGAATTTACCAGTGCGTATTAGTCATTGTATTTCCTAACTATAAAACGATGTGTTTTATTCAGTTTCTTGGAGCCAATGATTAATAATACGTCCTGTTCATACTTGTATATAGACTAAGTTGTGATGACCTCATGTACATTTTATGTGATTTGTTAATCGTTATTTTGTAGCCCTTGCATATTGCTGTTAGCTTTATTCAGATTCAGTTTTCACTCAGCCTTGGCTCATGTTTTGCGTTCAACTGCAGTTGTTATACAAGGACGGCAGCCCGTCGCTGGGGTCGTGGGGAAACGCAGGAACGTGGCGTCCACTAGGTTCTGCCAGATGTCGGCCTGTGGGCTGTGGCAGATCTTGAACGTCGATTACTGTTTAAAGCGGATGCCGGAGCCTAGCCGCTGGACGGTTAGTTCTATAAGACTGAGAATGGGCAGATCGAACTAACCCATTGTGACAGTAATTAAGCCGTTCCACTTTTGTTAACTACCATGCAGCTCGCGGCTTGTCGTCAAACCAAAACAATGTGTTAGATGCAGATACACGGGTGAGATAGGAGATATGAAGTTACGGCTGGCTTGTATCTGCTGAATACTCATTTTGCTAACAGCGAAAAGTGGTGTAACGCGTCTGAACGGAAATCGCGTTGAATCCATCTTCAAGGTTATCATGCTGTACGAGTTAGTGATATAGCTTTCGTCATCCTATATTTCTTGAATTCCTTGCTCGCGACTGGATGTTTGTAGCTTCTGGAGGATGGATTCCGAATAGATCTCTTGGCTTTGAGGCGTTCCACATAGAATTCCCAAAACTTGTGAGTTGATAACACGTACTAGTTTTACACGTCAGCACGTTATCTGGCTTCTATGTAATAAATAACGCGTTAGTTGTGGTGTCACAAATTCCGAGAACGGGTTGATTAGTAAGACTTATGGCCACTGTGCGGCGGGAATTTGATTCCGATGGTGTCAGACGCAGAAGAATCCGATCCGCTACTGTTGCTGTCTTGCCGACATATTAAAGTGGGGTATGAGTTGACATGGGAAATGGTCTCAGAGAAGAACAATGTTGACTGAGTTGGACTGATATTTAGGGCTCAGATGATATGATAGGACTAAGACTGCTTTTCAATATGTTTGGCGCGAATTCCTATTTATGGTCCAATCATGTAAAACTTATGCCCCGAATATCCAGCTAACAAGACTGAACTTAGAATTCATTGCTTTGATGATAGTTTGTTAGTTCCAATTTTGACTGACGGTGATTGAATTTTGAATTTATCAATTGATTTGGACCATTGGTCCTGGGATATGTAAAAATAACGAATAACACTATGTTCGTCGAGCATCAGAATCTCAGTCAGAGCCGGAGCATTGCAAACTCTCATGTCTCTGTAGGTCAGACAAACAACATGTTATACACACATAGAACAGCTTGGACGTGAATTAAGGCGTTATTGAATTCATGCAGATCTAGACGCGCTGGTGTGTAACAAAAATGTATTAAATCTCATAGCTACTTGTAGGTTATAGAACGACTGATTCGCTGGTTAGTACACAAACACAATATGGTACAAGATAATATGAGCTACGGAACGCACCGTTTCATGAAAAATGACTTACAGATAAGTCAGAAATTTGGTCTCACCCCACCCCCATGATTATGTCTGAAAAATGATTAAATTGCTCTGAGAATATGCACATAGTTGCTAATTACTGAGATAATTCCTGTATTATTATTATTATTATTTCTAGACTTTGATTGCACTCATACTTACTTGGCACAAAAACTTTTATCCCGCAATTGTGAAGTGGAAACGTAAAACCAAATTCCTGTCTTAAATTATTAGTCACTTTAATTAATTCTAAAATCGTCGGCATTTTTCTAACCATCAGCTCCAAGATTAAGCATAGGTGGATGTCAGGAGTAGGCTGACACAGGTTTTGGTTCTGTAGGTTTTATTTTGCTATTTGTTTACTAGCAGATATCACGTGACTGGCATTGTCCATGGAGGATCGGATTAGTGATGTAGTTTGTTCACAATAGAATAGTATAGAACATTCTAGAAAATTGTTCCAACATATAGATGAATGGAAAATAGAACCATAGTCTTGAACATTCTGGAGTCTTGTGTTGTAGAAATCCGTAAAGTTATAAAAAATGTTTGTTTACTGGTAGAAAAGTTCCAATATATTGTAAGAAAACATAAATACCAATTAGGCACGAGTTAGTGCGAATCAATTGAAGTTGAAAAGTTGTGTTAGAGTTGATTTGAAGTTAAAGTTGAAATTTAGTGGAGTTAGAGTTGTAGTTCAGTTGGATTGCAGTCGCAGAATCGGCTGTTACATCGTGTGTCAATAGAAATACAGCTATAAGAGACAGAAGGTTATTGAACCAGCAATCTTAATAAAAAGTTGCTGGAAGTGATTCACAAATCAAATAAATGCTTCGTAGCACTGGCTAGAGCATAGGACAGACATTGCGTCAGAGGTTTTGTTTGTGTAGACTAGTGGGCATGCGGTCGAGATTAATAAAGTGATTAGCTCGAATTAATTAGTCGTCAGTCTATCGTTGCACCGAAAGCTATTGGCACGGTGACGACCTGGAGACTGGTTCGAGTTAATCACTTTATTAATATCGACCGTATCTTAACAAGTCTACTCAAGCAAAACGTCCGACGTAATACGTTCTCTATGCTCCAGCCAGTGCTGTGAAGCCTTCACTTTTGATGAACCTCTGAATCACTTACAGCAACTGCTACACTCGTTGATTCAACAACCTGTTGTCTCTATACATGTACCTGGTTCTGTACAAATACTGCAACGGCTGATACTGTGACTGCGACTAAATTGTATCGTAAACTGTATCTATAACCTTAACTGTTTAACCTTTTTAACTCAACTGACTCTCCCTTATCCGTGTATTATTATAGTGTTTTACAATGTTCTGGAATATTTCACCAATTCAAGCCCATTCTATAACTTTCCGGAATCTCCCCAATCACTCTAAAACATAGCTCCCAGAATTTTCCAGGCTATGGTTCCATATCAATCGCTAATTTACTAGAATCTACTAAAATGTTCTCTAGTATTCTATTACATCACCTCTGACCTAACCTCATAGATGTCAGTATAGTGCTATCAGCCAGTAATTAAAAAGAAAAAGAAAATAAAACCTATAAATCTAAAACCTCCTGACAATGCTGAATGGCATAATGCAATCTTTTGATAATCTAGTCTATGTCCTTCGAACAACATACGTTATAAAATCTGTTACGGTCCCGTTCACTTGCATGGCAAACGCACGTGAATTGATATGCCTACTGTACCAAATTAAATTTTCAAGATGGTGAACGAAATCGCGGACTCCCAGTCGACTGGCGACAGCCATTTTGTAGTATGGCAACTGATGGTCTGTTCGGCAATGCCTCAACTGAAGTTATGGTCACAAAATGTGTACGACTTGACAATTTGAAATAGATGTACGTTGAAACTTGTTGACCCAACATGTGTTGCCTAGCTTCCATGGAGGTTTCTTATAGTGAATGACAAAAGTCATGTACATGTGCATAAATTTTCTTGGTTCAATAAAAAATTTAGTTTGTACTAAGTCGTTTAAATTTCAAACAACCCAAACAAATTAAGTGTGATTTCATGGCGTGTTGTCAACGTTTACGCTCAATAACCTTTTTCGTCAAGCAATTATGGAACAAGGATATCAAAAAGTTTCTTAATTACTCTGCGCGTGTAAGCGCAGAGTACTGTTGTTCCTGGGTTTTCTTCAATTTTATTTTCCTTCTTATTCTTATTCTTCTTCCGACCAACTTTGAGGCTTAATAACTCCAAATTGGGTGCAGGTACGGTCTTTAAATTCAGCATATGACTTTTGACAGTATATAAATTTTGATTGGTTATATAATTATATTCCATATTGCACCGCAATAGGTCGTTTGGTGCAAAGGTCATATAAGTTTCAAAATGCTACTCCTCCTTCAGTTTTAAAGCTATCTTTTTCAAATTCGGTCCACAGGTATAAGTCAACATGACAATTTAAAAAATTAATTTTCTAAGTAATCGGGTCATCCAATCAGGTGAAATAGGTCAAAGGTCATTAGGTGCAAAACTAAAATTTTGAGCTAGACACTTCAAATTGACAGGTCTGATTGCCACAGGTAAATCAAATCGGAATCCAAAGTTTCAGGTCATTTAGTACAAACATGGGGTCATTAGGTGCATTTTTCTTCTGAAAATTTGACCTTTTCAATCAGCAAGTATTCTGATGTGTCAACCGTTAGACAACTGTGATTCTCAGCGTTAAACACATTTTCCATGGGGTTTGCAATAATTCTCCTAAAGATGCTTAAATGCACCGGATAAGGTCAATTAGTGCAAAGGTCATGTAACGTTCAAAATGTTATATGTCTTACGTTTTTCAAGGAATTCTTTTCAATTTCAGCTCACTGGTGTAAGTCAACATGCCAATTGAATACCCTACTTTACTTTACAATAGGCCTAACCAATCAGAAAAAATAGGTCGAAGGTCATTGAGTGCAAACTAAAATTTTGAGCTAGATACTTCAGAATTACGTATCTGTTTATTAAGTGCGATTGAGTGTGAATTCTAAATTTTCAGGTCATTTGGTGCACCCATGGGGTCATTAGGTGCCTTTTTCTTCTCAAAGTTTGACCACCTCATTCATCTTGTATTCTGAAGTGCTTAAAGTAAAACATCTGTGATTATCAGCAATAACCACACTTTTAATCGAGTTTACAACTACTCCCTCATCGGGTCTCATAATGCACCGGAAGAGGTCAAATAGTGGAAAGGTCATCAAAAAATTAATATGTAATTTCTCCTACAATTTTAAAGAATTCCTTTTCATATTGGTAAACGGGTTGCTGTCAGTAACTTCCCATAATAATTCCAGTAATACGCACGCGCAGAGTCCGTTATTGTCACGCCGTGACAATAATCTTTCTAGTTTGTCTTTGCCATTCTTAATGCCTCAGTGTGCAGAGTGCATTTGCCAGAAAAATCTTGTGTTTTCAAACGAAAACTCAGGCTCGATATAAGTAGTCTCTTGCCAAGCGCCTATCAAAACCGCAACAAATATCGTGTCAAGATTCTCACTTTTTAGATAATACCTGTAACGGCCGATTCCAAATACGTATTCACAAAACAACAAGAGACATAAGTTGATAGAGGGAACTAAATCAGACGTCGGAAGCGCAAGTGAACATTCAAGATACTTGCCCCATCTTGTTTGCGTCGATATTTTTGGCCTTATGACAAAGTTTCCTCGCAATTTGCCCCGCCCTTGTCTTAACCACAAAAATGAAGCACGATAGGGGTTTTAGCGATACGATGAACGTCATGTAGGGCAACAAAACCGCGGTGCACTGAAAACAAAGTGCAGCTGTTTAATTAAAAATATACAATATTTTATTACCGAAATGGAAATATGTGAGTAAGCTTTGACGTAAACTAAACCGCTTAAACGTACTTCAAGTCAAGTTTTGAGGGGTGAATAGGCACACCATAAATGTCCAGCAAATCTCGAAAAGTTATGACTTAATTTTCCATGTAGGCTACACATTACTTTTCTGTGTAGATTTAGTATCAGATTCTGTCTTTGTCAATTTTCTGATAAAAGCGAGACGGAAAGTTAGGAACCGTTTCAGCTTTCTGAACCAGGGATTCTTTCAATACCTAGCGTACGTATAAGTATCTTTGTTGTAATTTCGTTTGATACGCGGTACGGTCCGATAATTATATCAATGTTTGTGAAGGACAGGATGCCAACGCCGCCCCCTTCCCCCGGAAATTTTCTCAGCTGCCCTGCCTCGAATTCGGTACTGAAGAACAAGCGCGTGCAAAATATCCAGCTCTTGGCAGCGCTTCCCAGTTGTGTCGCAATTGATACGAAAACACAAACGCAGACACAACAAATTTGGTGTGGAAAACACTTCACCGACCTTTTAAGATGATCGACAACAAATGAGTTGGGTGAAGTTTATTTAGAACTTTCCTTGGAGTTGGGCCAATGAGATTAGCGTTGCACCAGACAGCATACAAAGCATAACTTGTATCAGCAGACGTAGCAATAAATATACGTGGACGGTACTCGATTCTACGGTGGCTATAAATGGACTCAGACCTCTATTCGTCGATGGCATTATTAGGTTTTTGATAAAGTGTACTGAGACAGATGCACTATTTCTGTCGATAGGCCTACAGCATAAACACAATGGGTTGAGCTATGTCTGAAATCGTCCCCTGGCGTCCTTTTACGGTCACCGTATCGAATGTCTTACTATCAACTGTGCGGTGAAGTCCAACACCCACTGTCTCAATAGGTATTTATATATCTGTCAACATGTTCATGGCTGAGTTTTATTTGTTTATCTTAGCATTTTTCTTTCACCCCACGTTTGTTTGTCATTTAACAGCTCATAATGTGGTGAACTCGTTTGATAAAGGATGGCAATGAAAACACCACTTAACATGTAAACTACATTTGTGTGCCGTTTGTTAAAGAAAATACGTCACCTGCAAGTGTACTTTAGGGAGACTAATGAGGGGTCGCGTGCCATCGCGTGAGCTTTCCCCATCACATTATGTCTGTCTATGCTTATTTGTTCTTAAAAATACGTGTTAAATCGAATTTCACGCGGTCACATTAAGATAAGCCCATTTTTATGTCGCCTTGGTGAGAGGCAACCGAATATATACAAGGATGCAACTCTGTCTCTACTTTGAAAATGGGTTCAATGACAGACATTCGTTTTTTGTTACTCGTATAACCTTATAGCTCGTAAAACCCTAGCACTACAATGGCCAGATAAAGAATAATGAAGATGTAAGTGCTCTGGGGCCCGTTCCAAGAAACTGACTTAAGTTCATTAGTGACTTAAGTCTAAGATTTGTCTTAACTTCCAAACTTTGAAACTTCCATATCTGGTAAATTCATCAAAATTAAGCCAAAACGTACGTCAAACACTTAAATCAAGCTTAACATCTCTTTCTTGAAATGATTTTGAGACAAATTGAACTTTTATTTTAAAAGTTAGTAAAATTTAGGAATTGTCTTAGCTAAGTCAATTTTGTTGGAACGGGCCTGGTCCTTTGTGCAAAAGTGTAACCTCTGGTTGGAGTCAGAAATGTGGTCCCCCCACCCCATAATCGTCGAGTTAGTTGGTTAAATACAGAAAATATTGGGCATAAAGGTCCATTCAAAGAGCAGTACTAATAATTAGATTTTTTTTTTCATTATGCAGTGTTGCTGTCATACTAAACCTTGTTTTGATGGGTTCTACCAAACCTCATTCTGTCACCTGTCAATGCATCATTAGCGTCAACCTTGAAAGATATAAGCAGGAATCAACTAAAAACTCATATCATCTCTCATAAATAGGCCATTATGGTCCTTGGTTATGTGATCTTTTACCGCAGCTGCCGTGTAATTCGCTAAAAGCATTTGCCACGCGCGCGCGTTTAGCAGACTTTGGAAGGAATTTTTAAATTTTCCTCCAAACTTTTGAGGGTTGTCGGTGGTTGCAGAGCATTATTTTGTTTCAGGCAACTGGACGGGAAAGTTGTTTTTAGCATCTTTTAAAAGGCGACTGAAATCTTGTTTGATATCATTTTAATGTGATTTCTTACTGGCTGTATTTCTTATGTCATATATACCATTCATACGAATTCATAGGAATGACTAATATGAATTCACATAAAAATCCTACTGATCAACCAAAATTGCCTGTTTGCCGTGCGGTAGCGTGCAGAATGGGTTGCTACTGCCCCGGGCATCCAAATCGGGGAGGCATCCAATCACTATGAATAAACTTTTGAAATTGTGACTGATTGGTAGTTAAATTGAAACAGGCCACCCGTTGGTGTCAAGAGTAGAACAAATTGGTTAATTGGTGCCTTGGCAGCCGGGCTGGTGATTTGTAATCTGATGTTAGAATGAGGTTGATGGCGATGCACAATGGCTGCATGGCCACGCCCCGTGCAGTTCTCATGGAGTTTTGCCTCGGCATCATTGTCACCTACACGTCCTAGTATCAGCCCTCCCGCCCCTCCCAACCCATCTCTATGAATGTATGAGCGTGCAAGTGAATATAGGGCTATCCGATTGTTTTTACTTTATTCACGGCATATGCTGTGACTTGTACGATGTAGGAAACAACGACCGTGTTGAATCGAATTTAATTTCGAAAGTTTCTATAGTGCGTGTGGTCCGCCCTGAATTAGTACGCAATACTTATGTAGTTAAAGACAGTATTATTTACCTAAGTTAACCATAACAGCTTAAAGTGCAGGTACTTTTTAAAAAATGCACCAAATCACCAATGTAAATATTGCTTGCACTGGTGAGCGATCAAGAACAAGATAAAATCTTGTTTCACCCGGGCACATGTTCAGACCAATGGCAGGGGCTTAATCTCACAAGAAAATCTGCTTTTTTGAAATCTTAGAACTCAACAGCTGACTAACACACGAAAAACATGTCTTTCGCATGATACGCATGTCTGTATTCTTATTCAACCAAGGCCGGTAGACTGATTTACTTTCCACTACATTACAAAGGACATCCAGTCTGAAAACGTAGTTAGGTGATACTATGTACTTGTAGGCGCACGTTTCCATCCGTGAATAGATTCGACAGGGATCGAAGCCCAAGTCCGTCGCTCAATTTTTAGATCTGAGCGTAGGCGCTTGCTCGTTGTGAGTCGAGCCTTTTGGTGCTATCAATTTGATATTGATAGAAATTGTCAAGGCAGCCGTCGAATGGACTTACAAGTCTTCCAGATAATCATTGTATCTGACCAAACAGCCATACAATTAACATGAGAATGGACTAACAAGTCTTTCTGATAATTGTCACACAATATGAAAATCCTCTTTCCAAGAGAGTTTATAAGGCTTGTTACACAATCTTTCACATAGTTTTAGGCGTCGTTTTGTTAAGCACACACCCATGGATGTGTCATCATTTCTAGTAGTCGTAGCAGTGATAGCAGCAGCTTCTACACTGTTACTACCACCAGTGGCAGTTTCTACTAATACTACTAGCATTGTTACTATCACTGATACTGCTGCTAACTCTAATAATAATATTATTACCACTGTTATTATAGTTATCGCGATTTTTACTCCTATGAGTCTATGTCTTGCAGCAGTAGTAGTAGTAGTAATAGACTCATTACTACTTTTTATGATTACCGTGATTACTAAGTAGGTTAGTTGTACTTGTAGGACTAGACGTAGAAGTGATAGTCTGTAAATGTTTTTGTTTCTGTTATAATAGTTGCAGTGAGTTTAGTAGTATCTGTATTATCATCCATTACCACTATTACTATTAGTATTAGTATTAGTAGTAGTAGCGGTAGCAGCAGCGGCAGTTGTTTTTGTTGATGTTGTTGTTGTTGTTGTTATTGTTGTTGTTGTTGCAAATGGGTCAGCAGACTTGTTAACACGAGAGACATTATATGCGCTTTCATTTCAGGTTGCATTCTTGTTGGGGTACTGCCAGACGCCACACACCCTCGTAGACTGTGATGCCAGTGATTGGTGGGTACGTTCTGTTGTAGCAGCGTTAATCATATGTAGTCCTTAGCGTTGACATTTTCATTGTTAGCGTTGTCCAGCTTGTGTTCCCCTTGCTGCTGACTCGCAGGTCTTCCTAAGCATGTCTAAAATAGTTGTTGCTTCAAACTCGTGCGGTATTCTTAGACGAAAAAGACATGGCCCCATTTGTTTATCCGCGTGCCTTGTCTCTACGATTGGTTGGTTTTGATAACATTGATGTTTGTCTTTTTCTACTAGTCCATTAAAAGTAAATCTTAACGAGAAGACAGGCAGCAAAACGTTTAGTGACACCGTCAAATGTCATCACCTCGTCGAACTTTTCTTTCTTGCCTACAGCATTCGTTACTATAGTGGTAGCCACAGTGTCAAATTATACTTTAATTGTGAATATATTTCCAGGTTAAACTTTGCCCCGAAGGATATCGATGCGTCATCGATTTGTCCGTCCCTTGCACAATGACTGATATTTTCTGTTTCAACAAGCGATGCGTTGGTAAGGAGACAAGAAACTCTATAGGTCCGCTAGTCGTAAGAAGACGATACTCGTGTGTCCCTTTTGCAAGTAGCACGGGGTATAATCTATTTAGTTTACTAGGCAAAATGTGAATACATTGAGGGGACCATCTCATAAAAGGTCGTACTCCTAGTTGTCGGTAGATAAGACAGTCGTAGGCCTACTTTTATTTTTACTGGCACGCATTTCATGCCACCCGTTCATGTGGGAACACGTTCTAAGGTCAAGTTCACGTGATACCAGTTGCAATGTTTAGTTCCTGTTCGCAACCACCTGCATAGGACCGCTTTAGCATTAGTTTAAGTTTTGCAAAAGGTCGTTGGTCCGGTCGTAACTACCGTCGTGGCCACTTTATTCCAATCGTATTGAGTGACCCACAACATCGCTGTCAGACGATTGATATTATAATTCATCCAGGTGAATTGGCCCAAAAATGACATCGTGCGTTTCTCTCGGGACTATTAAAAAAAACGCAAGGTGTCATTTTGGGCCACTCTAATAAAAAGATGCAAAAATATAAACCATGACTACTGGACTACAACTGATTCCTACTGGGGATTGAAGACAGTCTGGTTCGAGTGAAAATCTCGACGCCCTCTGGCGGTGTTCATCGACCACGACTGTATTGCCCTAAACCATAAGTCAGATGGTCATCAAGGAGCCAGGCGGCTCTCCAACGTCAGGAATTTTGTTTTATAGGAAGTGCAGTGGTCATAGTTTATAATTTTTGCATATAGTTTTGCACTCAAGTTTAATTTCTAAAATAATTATTAAACATGCATTTCGCTGGCTAAAAACGGAAATCGAATTAGGGCTTTCACACTTATAAACCGGTCTCACAATACTCCTTAGGGTGATTGGATTATATTTCCGTTACAAACATAAACATTGAAACGATCAGCGCTTTGAAAATTGTGAATTCGAAAATGACGCATGTACGCATTGTCTGTGATTTGAGTTGTTACTGGGAATAGAATCCTATTATGGTGGTGAATGGTACGAGACCTACACTGAGTGTAAAAGCGGCCCCAGTTTGATTTTTGTTTTCAGCCAGTGAAGAGGGCGAACTTGAACTTTAATGAAACGTCTCATCAACCTCCGACAGTTAACCCGTGAGCAATTTACATCCACGTATAGCATACATGTCTATTTATTCTGCCCACACCGTATAACCAAGATGGAATTATTAAACTATGAAGGCATTATTTTGAAACTGTTTCAGATTCTAACGGAAACAAGGTTTTGCCGTTGTTCCAACCGGAAGAACTGACAGAAGATATCTACTACAGGAACAGAGAGAAAGAAAAGAATTAACAGCAGTGTTATTACTGGGTTGTACTGAAACGAAAATCATGAAGAATAATATGACATAGTTTCGCCTGACACATATCAAACGTCATTATGTGCGCGTGTACAATAAGACACAAGAGACTCGCGTTTGGCGATTATCGATGGCAAAACACTGGTTGTTTCATTTAGACCACATATCACTACATACAGTTGGTCTCGAATTAAACCTTGTGCAGACAAGAAGTGATTTGTTGGCTTGGGAAAAATTAAGACGTCACTGTTGCTGAGGTCTGGAAAATTAGTTGTAATCCATAGATTGTGTGTGGTTATGGGTGACTAGAAAAATGTCAAAATCAGATTTCCGTACATGACAAAGATTCCACAAAATAAGTGCTTACCTTTACAATGTAGTGTAACAACCTGTCTCGGTGTACTGTTAATCTTCTTTCTTAAAATTGTGACAGATATTTGATTTTGAATATTCATGTAAAAAGAAACTTGCTCATTATATCACTTATGAAGACATCGTTATGGTCGACCCGTTAGATTCCTTACATCTGCTCCGCTCTGGAAATGACAGGAACGCACTTTTTAACGAATACTACTTGTTGAAGCTCTTGGCCAGTCAAGTGTTTTAATATAAGTTGAACATGTATCTTATTCCCGGGGGTATTTTATTGTCCATTGATGCGGTTATTTAATAAATAATAGCAATAATGAAGGTGTCGGCATTAAGTGCACGTATGTTATCAAGAATGTGTGTAGAAAACGTTATTTTGTGGAAACATTGCTTATTCAATCGTAGAATGGAAGGTGATTATGATTGTGTGGAATACATCATAAGTCATGCCCACGAGTCGCTATTGTAATGGTTATTATCTAAACTTTTACTGGCAGTCGTAGCCTTGACTACACTCAGTGAGGCACGTGTACGATAACCATTTCTAGGCGTAGCATTTCCTCTTACCTAACCACTTTTTGCGCCCAGAAATATACTCAAATGCGAACCTTTGGCGCTTCATATCGGATCTGCAATGGCTGTATCTTCGATGGAATGAATTTGGATTGATCAGCTGCAAATTTTTCATTTTAATCTACAATAATAGTAAATATGACAATAATGGTATTAGTGACGGTGATGTTGGTGATGATACTAATGGAAATGGTACTGATAAAAGACTAATTATACCATTTGTCAGTTGCTGATCCAAGGTTTGTATTACAGCACGGTCTTCATAGAGTTTAAAAATAAAAAGTAAAAATGAATTTTAGAAGGGAAAGGTTCTGAAATGATGTACACGTAAAGAAAGTGATGGGTATTACAATATCAGGACTATAGTCGGCATGCCTGATTCTATTACTTTAGAGAACCATCAACTACCAACAAATTCACCTGGAGCCAAATCGAAATGGTGACGCCACGTCCGCACCAAAATCTACCTCAACTGTGTTTATGAAAGTCTGTGGACGTCGCTAGACTGTGAGTCTTGCAAGGGCAACTTTCACTCTAAATTTGGT
This sequence comes from Phoronis australis, assembly GCA_002633005.1. Lineage (NCBI taxonomy): Eukaryota > Metazoa > Phoronida > Phoronidae > Phoronis > Phoronis australis. The sequence goes on along the minus strand of NMRA01000296.1, from coordinate 468,024 downwards.
GAGGCCCTCCCAAACCTTCCACAGGACACAGCGTGTCTCACGAGGTTTCCCGGCCCGGATGCTGAGGTTTAAAGAAAATCTTGAACCTCACCATGAAGAAAAATATTTGAAATGACTCAGCATGTCAAGGGATTATTCATGTTCTAATTTTTACGTGTGCATCTACGAAATATGATCTAAAGGACTGATTCATATATGATTTTTGATAATTACATACACATGAGAGGAATTCATGTTGCCATGAATTCTGATGTACTCAGGAAAAAACAGTAAAATTCTTTAAATGATTTTTGACATGTTGAGCTCCCCCTAGAGGCCATTATCCCTTTGTCAAGCACTAATCCGGCGATGTCAACTATTCACGATGGAAATCAAACAAGCAACAATTCAAACTGGTCGAGAAAACACAGAATCACTGCAACACCAGGACGTAAACAACGAAATAATGCGAGACTCGAAAGGATGTAGTTTGATAAACTATTATTGAATAACACGAGTAAAGTTAACGATGGTTTTATAATGATTAAGAATTCCAAGAAATCATTAATGATGCAGAGGGAGTTGTTCGTTGGAAACTCGCACATGTCAATCTCATTGCAGGGGTATAAACTTTGGTGACCGTCACATGGGCGCACGCAGGGGGGCTCGAACGAGCCCCCCAATTTGGCGAATTGGGCAAAAAAGACCGCCTCAGTGAAACAAAAAGTCCGAGTAAACGAGACAAGATCCAAGGGAAGTCAGCGCGGATGCACGGTTCGTGGGCCTGGACCTGGTCGACCCGTTTTTTTTTTTTAAGTCCTCGTTGATTTCTTGATTTCTCCCACTAAAAGGTCGGCATATCGAAAAATTCGAGCCCCCCCCCTATATTTTAAGCTGGGTGCGCGCATGGTGTACAGTGTTCGTGTCCAACGGGTTAAAGGGATATTGTCATTTGTCTGACGAAGGAATAGATTTCCGACACATTATTGTATGGGAAAGACTTTTTGAGGTTATTAAATTTGACCAGAGGTATGAAACAATATCACTCCCCATGTCTGCCAGACATTCGCTGATCTCATGAACCATAACTGATTACCACTGGAATGAACCAAAATTCAGGGTAACACGAACTAATTCTGAAAATTTATTGGGCGAGGGCTATAGCCCCGTTGGATGCCCCGTGTAACGTTTTTCCCCGTGTGTGGGTGGGCGCAAGTTGTTACAGACCGGTGCTAATAGCTTTCGGTGCGACGATTGACTGAACACTGGTTCGAGTTCAAGTTAATCCTTTATTAATCCCCGACCGTACGTTCACAAGCCTACTCAAACAAAACGTCCGACGTAATGTCTGTTTATGCTCCAGCCAATGCTGCGAAGCCTTGACTTGTGATGAACTTCTGAGACACGTTCAGCAACTGTTACACTCGTCGATTCAATAACCTGCTGTCTCTATAGCTGGCTCTCTATTGACTATCGCTGTAACTGCTGATTCTCTTCACTGCAACTCAACTGTAGTTAACTTCTCCTGATTAACTTTCTTGAACTGACTTGATCTGACTAACACAAACCCGTGCTTGTGTATTTATAGCCTAATGCATTGTTCTGGAACTTTTCATCAATTCAAGCACATTCTAGGACTTTCCTGAATATACCCAACCATTCCACAAACATATACTAGTCTCTAGAATATTCCACACTGCATTAATCATTGTCATGCTAGAGCCTTCTAGAAAGTTCCACACTATACTGTAGTAAACCAATTACATCACCGTTCTGACCTCAGTCTTCTAGAAAGTTCCACACTATTTTGTAGTAAACAAATTACATCAAACAATAACAAAACAAAACAAAACAATACAACTAAAAATACTATCAGACTATATTCTGACATCCCGCCTCCCTTATTCCCTTGTTTACCCGCCAAGTATGTGCAAACATGCCTATAGTAAAAATTCCATAAATAATGTCAATTTTAACCAACCTTTTCAGCTACGGGCGATCAGTTTCACCAAACAAAAATCGATTTAGCCATTCACATATTCCTCCGGTTCAGCGACGCAAGTTACGGTACAGGAGAAAATGGTCAATAAGTACAAAAATTCTTTTCACCGAACAAAAATTTCACCTTTTTGCATTAAAGAATATACAATTCCAAGTTCACGCATACGCAATCTTGAGATTAAGCAGGATTCCAAGTTCACGCAGAGCACGTACTACCGTACATTTATAGAGCCGTGACTCAGATATTGCCAACACAAACAATGAACTTAGGCACAAGCTAAACGTGGGGAGATTTTGTACCATCCGTCCACTACTAGCAACAAAGCGCACCAGGTGATTTCTGCAGTCTGAAATAAAGGTCTAAGAAATCAGTGGTCGGTAAATTTTGGCGTAGGCGCAGTTCTATATCATTTGCGCCCCTCCCCCGGAAAGGGGCAGCCACCAGACCAGAAATTCTTAGTGTCATTTTTTGATCAAGGGGTTTTGAAACAGTCCTTAGAAGGCAATGTAGCAGTGACCCCGGCCGCGTCTTTTCAAAAACCTTCAAAGTATGACCCTAACAAAATAACTTTCTCCAAACTGGGCGGTTGTGAGGTGAATCTTAACCTTGGTTCTCATTATCACTTTCCGACTAACAGTAGTAGTAGTAGTAATACGCTTTATTCACGTTAAGGCAAAAATATAATTAAAACAAATTAACGCTTATGGGGACTCCGAGAAGGACCGCGAGGGTCCGCTGACCACGGAGCCACGAAACTATACGTAAAACCGAAGTTTCTGAAAAATTCCGGCCGCCTACTATTTCTCCCCGTATTTCACCTGATTTCGCAGATCTCGGTAGGAGTTTCCCATGCGATCATTCTTTTGTTAATCGCCAGGCTCAGTCTTTTGTTTGATGTCACCACAGATTACATAGTATTTAATCTATGATGTCATGACGCAAACGACAATCATCCACCGCGCCGAATTAATACATTTTACTTTTTAAACACGCATCGACTCAAAACTGTTGTCAACAAATAAAAACACATCACAGCTTTTTGGCCAATTTTCATTGTATTTCTAACTTATCACGAGGAATTCAATGAATTCAATTTCATAAGCCAAACACGTTAAAAATTACCTGTCTCTGTCCTTGACATTTGAATTTATTTCAGCCAGTATTTTATTGCCGTGAAGACATCGCTAATGCGATAATTGATTGCCCTGCACAACACAATAGGGGCTTAGATCAACTTTCGCGATATCAAGGGCGGACGGCGACAGTTTTCCCGGTTGATGTACTGGAGAAGCATTGTCCAGTCAGATACCACTGAACGGCTCGATTTTCTAAATCGCATCCTAAAACCCTATCGGCTTATTGTGAACAGGCCTAAAGCCAAGGTGGCCCCTTTTTCATAATTTTTGTTTAAAAGGAATCATGCACTAAAACCCTGCATTGGTCATTTCAACCAGTCCTCGTTCTGCCACCAGCTAGTCATGCATTGGCGTCCCAGTTTATTGATAAAAGCAGCAATCTACTCAAAACTCGTAGTCACAGATTGGATATTATGGTTCATCGTGGGTGGCCTCTTTGCCGGCTGGCCTCATTTAGGTTGTCCCGTAACTGGCCTAAAGCGCTCTCAGGCTCTAAGTCACGCTTTCTCGTTTATCAGACTATTGAGGGTTATCGTGGGTACAGAGCATTATTTTGTTTCAGAGACCTGTATGTGAAAGACGTTTTCAGTATCTAGTATTTGGCCTAAATCGGGCTTGGTATCCTTTTTAAACATCACTCCCCAAGTTTCTAGATGGCTCACGATCCCTTTCCACAAGCCTATGGGTTCGTGTGTGCCAATTTGGTGACGACGGGGGGGGGGGCTGGCGACAGGGACTCGTGGGTAGTCGCGAAGTCGGATTTGTTTGTAATTTTCGTACATAATATAGGTATACTTATCAAAAGACATGATTATATACATGTGTAGCTGGAACGTTGTTTTTTTAAATAACTAATAATTTCTCTTTCAAACTAACACCTATGTTGTTCGTCAGTTGATTGATTTGAAAGCGTTCGTAGTGTTTGATCTCGCGAAGTTTTGCTTTACTAGCGGGCTGCTAGCATAGAAATAATCTATGGTCCTGGCCCGGCAGCGACTGGTCCAAGAGTTATTGAACTCTACCCTGCTTTCCCGCCATGAGCCCGCATTGACTTTTAATGTACCGTAAAATGGGGTGGAGATGGCAGTTATCTAGCTTTTTTGTTCAAATGTGAATTACTGTGTAGTTGTGAAACAAAGAGACATGTTGTTGGGCTTAAGTCCGGAGAGCTATTTCCACTAACGAAATCAATACTTTCTTCTTGAGATTTCAGATTTTCCTGGGTTGATCGAACGGTTTTTGTAACCTGCCAACTTTGTCTCGAAAGCGGGGAAATTTGGCACTGTAATGTCCAAAGCGGGGAAGTTCGGCACTGTAATCTTAAATCTTTTTTGTACGCTGTAAAATTAAATGTTGTAGTAGTTGTCTCAAAAACTGGTGTCAAGTGGATGGCACAGTTATTAAGTACATGAAATCATTTCCCGTGACTGCCGCGAATATTCGAACCAAACATTTCAGTAGCTGAGCAAAAAACTTTTGAAACAGTTCAATATGCAGAACCTAAGATCTATATTGAACCTACAATTCGTTATCGGCGACTTATGGTTCAGTGATAAAGAAAAACACTTCTAAAATAATAAAACGTAATAAATCTGACTAGATACGTTATTCATCAATAAAACAATATGATTTAAGCTAAAATGATTCCACATCTGTTTAACTTGCAAAACTACGAGAAATATAAAAGGGGGTCCTACTGTTTTTATCCTTTTGCATAAACGCTAGGAAATACTGACTGGACAAAGCCAAAGTCATAGGCATCTTGATCTACAGTTCACCATTCAATCTTTTCTCGAGGTTTCCAATAAACTTTTAAACAGTTTCGCAACTATCTTTTACTCTGGCACGATTAAATTTATGTTTTGAAATGTTCTCGCGGCTTGCGCAGGTTTGCTTATGTCTTTTCTCGCAAATGTGAACCCATTCACAGGTAAATCATATGTTTGAACCGTTTCACTTTGTGACCACTTTCGTCTAGAAAGGCCTTCACCATCTGGCTTAAATCCAAATTGTCTACGGGGAAGCAACCCATGCAAAGTTTACTCCCGCGAGGGCGTAAAGTTGGCAGCCCATGCTAACTTCACCCGGCTGCGAACTGCCAATTTCACTGAACCCGACTTTGGAAATGTAGAGTATGCATAGTTAGCTATGATGTTTTCATAACCATCCAGCCTAAAATTGGGGAGAAGGACTCCAATTTTTGAGAATGTGGCCTACTAAGATTCACGGAGTACGTTTAGAGCTATGAAGTGTGCTTTCGCCGAATTCCGGTTGTTCCTACCTTTTCAGTGTATTTTTGTCTCGTTTTCTACTTTTTTGTTTCTTTGGAGGCGGACGCGGGTTTTTGTTCGTCTGCCATATTCACCACATTTTACGTTAAGCGTGACCGAAGGGTCCGTTTCTCCTTAGAACCCACTTTGGATCTGAGTTTGGCATTGGGAGTTAGAATTCGTTGTTTCCGTTTAAATGAAGGTAAAGGAGAATGCCACCCGATTTAATTAGTCTTTTTTACCGTCTTAATCGGACTAAGTCCACATCACCTCGTATACGGTCGATCTTACCTCGCCGAGAGGTGTCGCGTTAACCTGTAAGGAAGGTGAGAAACGACGCAGCGACGTCAGTGGTTCCTCTGCCGAGTGAGTACCGCTATGGGGTGGTGTATCGTTCCTGCTTGTGCGAACTACGAAGCTGCGAGGTAAGCGGGTATTTCATTTTTCGATTTCCTCGAGAGCACATAATGCTTCGGAAGTGGCTCGCGGTAGTGAAGAGTGAAAATTACGCTGTCGATAACACCAAGTATGAGGTCGTGAAACTTCGCCGTGTCTGTCAGCATTTCGTCGGATCGGTTGTTGCTCAGTTTTTTATGGAGAATTGTAGTTGGCCATGAAAACATAAACAGTTACAATTAATTCAAGGCGTTGGTGAGAACATAACGTTTTATATAACCTGTTTGATGACTGACTCGTTCGTGAGGCTTCTGTTTGGTCCTCAGGGTGTAGGATGTTTTCGCCAGTTCTTTTTCTCAGCCCTCTAAAAAAACGTCGTAAGCACACCTCTGTTTAGATGCGGTGCAAAATCAGGATGGTCCGTGGGACATATCTGCGCTTCTCCAAAAGGGAGTTTTACCTGTGGAAATTCATGGCAGCAAACGCAAAAGGTGAGTCGTTTCTGTTATCGTGCAGTTAGCTCACTGACATCATGACAACTCATTCAAACGGTTTTCGGAAACATGTATCCATATGTTTCGTTGTCTGTGCACGTTCACGAAGCCTCTCTATTATTTCTTGTGATCAGTGTATTCCGGTTCGAACTGATAGCATGTCAAACCTAACGATCGACCTGTGAAGTCTTCGTCTGATGAGCACTCGTCTAAGTCGGGATTGCGAGTTGCTACGTTGACGTTTATCATTGTGCGTTCTGTTTCAAATTGAATTATCCTCACCCTAACCAATGCTTATATAAAACTGAAACAAAGTCTGCCTCATTAGACACAATTTGTAATGCCTTGGAGTTTTCGTTAGTACAAATGTTTTGATCGAGAATCCAGCAATGAATAAATCACTGCGTTACCGACTTTAGATGCAATAAACTAATTTGACCGGTCACCGAAGCCGTGTGAGCGCATGCTAATTCAGTGCTTGCTGACAAAATCTGTTGTGAAACACTGAATAACTCGATTTTATATCCTATGATGGTCAGATGTTAGGGGAATCTTTATTTAGATATTCATATAATACATTATTTGAATCTTTGTTACTGTACAACTTATGCCCTGGCGATTTTGTGGAAGGGTAACCTGACTTCTCGATCCCCCGACGAGCTCAAGTTTGCAGTTTCGCGACTAAGTCACCAAAATAATTATGCGCACGTTTTTTCTTTGGCTCCCTAGTATAGTCTTTTCGTGACTTGAAGCTTAGTTTCCAACTTTGGCTGGTTTATGTTTGTGATGTCTCCAGTCCGGCCACGATGGGCCTGATCCGGTTCCGAGCCACTGGCTCGTATAGCAAGCGTTTTGTGTGTTCAGAACTGAAAAACATCGCAAGTATAAAATTACAACACACAGCTATGTTCTCCTGTCTGTATTTCACGGACGAATAATTTGAATTTATCACCGAACAGACCCCAAACTCCAGCGACCGACTTTGGTAACTTGGCCTACTATACCGATCGAACTAGGCTACGGTACGTTCACATATACCTAAAAACCCGTAACAGCGAAATTAAATAACACATTTGTTCAATAACTCCTGGATTTGTAAGGGTTTTACGCCGAATTTTGGTGATTTAATGGTGTAAAACGATGAATTCAAGCGATAAGCTGTCACCATTAAGCGTGTTATGAACTGATGAACAGACTGCATTCGAACCTCTGACGTCATTGGTTAATTTCAACACCTCCGTCAGGTCTGCCGTCTGGTGTCAGGTAAAAGAGCTGAACTTGCTGTTATCGAGTGGAAGTACTCAATCTAAATTGATACAAACTAAGTCGTCTTTTGGGTGGCATTCTCCNCTGAGTGATTCACTAAGGCTTCGATTGAAATTCACATCTTACCAGCAGCTTCTGTTTTTTCATCGTCACTCAGGTTCCATTCTCTTTAAAAAATGAAGTAAATTTTCTTCATTGCACAGTGGAGCAGACGACGAAAACGGAGTCGTAGTGCGCAGCGCCACTGCCGGTCGCCTGGGATATCGCGGGAGAGCCTATACTTAGCCATAGTTCCGTTACGAATGCGCAGTGTTCCGAATTTGACACTTGAAATTGGGTTTGAGCCCCCTTTTTTCATCCGTATAATTTTAATTACCGGGGTTAATTAATAAACTCACCATTTCCCTACGCTCTTACTGTTTTATTTTTTGCGGCAGCCAAGGGGGGCCCCCTAAATCCGCCTATGCGTCTGCCGTCTGGTGTCAGGTAAAAGAGCTGAACTTGCTGTTATCGAGTGGAAGTACTCGATCTAAACTGATACAAACTAAGTCGTCTTTTGGGTGGCATTCTCCTTTAACTTGAAGCAAGGCCTGCCTCAAGGTGTCAGTAATGCGATTTCGCCCCAGGTTGTGTTATCGAGCAGTATAGTATTTTAAAACACTTGGTTCCGTTTCCGCCAGGCCATCTAGTGTTTGCAGACTTCAAAACTTCAGAACTCGGCTAGTGCATGTGAATGCTGGGTTACAGAAATCATTCTGGTGGTAAGTTGGAGTCGGATTGTTCGCAATAAACTCTTCCTATGTGCTACATGTTGTCTTCAAGTTTATGGGTCCTCTCAATTGGGTTACTTACGTTGTGCGAACGCCGGAAGTCGTGTAAGACTAAGTTATGTCAATATTGTGTCGTGACATAAGTTATTAGACTGGTGACTTCGAGTCAGCGGGCCCTGGGCCTGGGAAGTATGTTTTGGACTGATAGAACATACCGCCAGTGTTCACCATAAGTGAAGAGAGCGCTGGGCACGCCATTACGTATCATATTTTCATAGATGAGCTGGAAGTCTGGCGAGGTTGCAATCTCGCCACTACGTGATGCGCGTGTCAATCACTGCTTGACCTTTGTGGATCGGGCTCATTCTAGTGAGAACAGCATTTTTCAAAAATTTTAGAAAATGTGCATGTAATATACATCACCAGAAAGCGCTATGAAACTAAAAGAACGGTGCAAAAAAATTTTAAATCGGACTTCCAGTTCCGGAGAAAATGGTGTTTTTGTGTCAAATTTTTTGGTAAAAATTCTATCAAATCAAATTTGCGTGTTTGAAATATTTTGGTTACAAATCTACGTAACGTAGGTAGACATGTTATACATCATTTCAAAGAAAATTTTATGATGAATAATTTGCAAAAAAGAACATTCCGATTGGACATTCCTGTGCGAAGATATTGACCTTAAAGTCAACAAAGCCGACAAAGAAAAGCCAGTACGTACAATTTTGTCATTTCAAATTGGCATAAAATAACAATTACACAAGGAAAAAAAATAAGCTAGTATCATTTCAAGATTTTTCACCAGGGAAGTTGAAATCTGATAATTGGTTGGGCAAATTATTATTATTTTGTGATTTTTTGTTGACATGCAGTTTGCGACTGACTTAACTTTGTCAAAATGTATTTACCTTAAAAATTAAAGATAAACAAACATCATTCCAAATATGTATTGATGAAAAGTATGATAAACAAAAAATTTAATACAAGCTTCATGTAGTAAATAGAACTTATACCGTACTTTCCATTACAATGTAACAAAATGAAGACCTTGTCTTGAGCCATGCAGGAAAGTTGATGCTATACAAACGACAACAGCAATAGCAATATTTATTTCCAAAGTTGTCTTGATATGAACACATAGAGGTATGTATGATGGACAGATAAATAAAGTTCTCAAGGCATCCTCAAGGAAGGAAGGTCAAACCTTTTCAATGTTTATTGACAGTGAGTACCTGCAAATAAACAGTCATTGGAGTACCTTACACAGACTTGTAGCCTCTTCAAGGAAGGGGGCCAAACCCTTTCACTGACTATCAAAAGTCAGTGGAGTGTCTTACAGACTTATGGCATCCTCAAGGAAGGGGGGCCAAACACTTGGCACTTACTAAGTCAGTGGAGTACTTCACTGAGTTTTGGCATCCTCCAGGAAGGGGGCTGTTAAGTCAGTGGAATACCTATACACAATATGGAGCACTTCGAGGTCCTCTTGTCCAAAATCGTCCATCACCCGAAAGGTGCGCACAGCCTCATCTCCATCGTAGTGGATATTGAGCCAAACTCAATATCCATGGAGCCTGAAAGAATGCTATGATTCATAAATAATATTGTTATGACATACAAGCACTATTAACTTAAAGGTCGTGAAAAGAATAAGAAATAGCTGGGTAGGTTACATCAGTATATGAAAATCAAGAGCATATTGCTCTTCAGATGCTGCAATTTTGTTAATAAAAACTGCTAAAGCTTGTTACATACTAAACTGAGAAATTACAAAGCCATGATACTGGTCATCACCAGTTCAGCTAACTTTGTGAAGAACACTCTTGCCAACCAGGACTGCAAGTAGAATCAGTAGAAGCAGGAAAGAAGAAGGGTCTGGACCTAGAGCTAATGAGGCAGAGTCTGGCGAGAAAGAAATGCGAGACATGATGATATGATAGTAAACTGACAAATAGGAGTGAAATTATGAGAGAAAAATGATGAAGAAAATAACAACTGGTTTGGTCCACAGCAATTTCCAACAAAGGTTACCTGAAAGATATAGGCCAGGCTGAGATATATATGAACAATCTAGGCGAACCTCTGAATAATTGTTTTGTTAAACTACTTCATGGTAAGAAAAAAATTATTGATAGCATGTATAGTTTTTCATGGTAGTAAACACAAGTTGAAAACACAGCACTGGAGTAGAAATGTACAGTTGTAATATTTTTTACTCTAAAATTAAAATATTTTCATTTTCTATCTTAAGATATGCTGGCTAAACTGTCTTGGCCAGTATGGGTGTGGTCCTGTCTGGCAACAAGTCAGGTCTTAGTTGCCTGACCTACAAAAATGTGAGGCAAAAATAAGAAAAAAGAACCTTAAACGTGAGAATCATTGTTCTCACAACCAGAAATTACTTTTTGGGTCTTTTTTACATTGACTTTTTAATAGGAAACCGTTGAAGTGCTTCAGTTTGTGAAACAAAAATTTGCCGCGATTCGCAGGAGCACCCCTAGCGGCAGTACCCGGAACTACGAAGTGAGTCAGAAATACGCCCGATTATACGAAATCGACGAAGGGCCCGTTTGCAACAAGTGTTTGAAATAGTTCATTAATGAACCCTTTAGTGCGCAATACAATTCATTATGTGCTCAAATTAGGAAATATACCAATAAATTCAGGTCAAAGTTGAAGGTCGCTGGAACTGGCAACTTTTTCAACTTTTAAGTCCACGAAAGTGAAAAATACTTGCGTAATAACGTGCGCAAGGATTTCTTCTAAAAGTTCACGAAGTTTCACGTCAAAATTCGAGAATTTAGTCTTCTGCTGAGTTGAAAACCAAATACCAGTTGTTTTTACCGGCGACCATTTTGCTCTGAAATGTCGGTCACGTCGCTGCAAAAAACTTGTTCAAAGTATTATTAAACAGATTTTGCGATGAAAAAACTAATAGTTAAGTAAAATAACGTCTTATTTCATACTTTGATGTAATTTTTATTCACATTTATTGCATTTTTGAGTGATTTTTTGCCGATTGTAATGTGCGAATTTTACACGGTGGCAGGTACGTGAAGCGATTTGGTGATGTATGTTGTCCTCGCTACTCATTCATTGTTTGACCCATGGGCGGTGCAGCACTGAAATAAGTGGGGGAGCTGTAGCCCCCCAGCCCCCTATGGTGTGCGCCGCCCATTGCCATGGTCGGCTTAGCACTGAAATAAGTGGGGGGCAGGGGCTATACTATATAGCCCCCAGTCCCCTGTTAGGCTATGCCTGTGGTGCGCCGCCCATGTGACCCCAATTTTACTTCAAGCAGCAGGTAATCGGACACATCACGTTGTGGCTAGATTGAGAGCCTCTTCATACTTGGTACATCAATGTTGTTATGTACACTGGTATTTATTTTATGATGTACATACCAGTTGTGTTAACAGATCAAAATAAGCTCCCATGCATAACGTCAACTCTCACCTATCTGGCAAAATTCCCAAAGTTGCCAAACAGGAACTCGGGTCGCTAAAAGGAGAAAAATTTGACAGAGAAAAACCTAGGCTGCTACTAGGCAACATGTAGCTCTTGGGCTGCTACTAAGCAACATGTAGCTCTTCGGCTGGCTATAATGAGGCTACAATACTCCCCATCACTTTCTGTACTAATTTCATTCCGTGAATTTTAAATGGGCAATTGGTCAGTAGTCCAAATCTGGTCACTGAAGAACAGGTTGTCACTTCATCTAAAATACATTTCACACTTGATGCCACTCAAAAATGCTCTTATTCTTTAGCGATTCTTTCTGGTTCTATGTATTCGATGAAGCATTTCTGCAGATGACTTTGGCAAGGAACTCCAACTCCACTTTTTTTGGTTGTCATTAACTTTTTCACTGTGTGTGATAACCATGAATTATTTCAATTGACGTTACGCGAGTTAGGCAAGGACTAGCGCGAGACAGAGCTTCTACAATTACAACCATCAAAAAGTTCACTTTATTAACAAAATATTTACATTTTGTAATGTGGTCCAATTGTTTAATTTTAGCAAGTTGAATTCTACTAAGTATAACTAGATGATACTATAAATTATAACTTAATAATATTTAATTGTTTTAGGCTCTTAGGTGTGAGACAAATTTCATCTTCTGCATGTTTGGAAAGTAAAAATAAAACCTGAGGTTATTTTTATTGGCTGAAAAATTGTAATTTCATGGGTGTGATGGACGTTCAAATTTTCCTTACATCTGTCATGCGATTTTTGACTTAACAAATAATCCCTGGGATCTCAAATTTTGGTCAATAATATTGAGAAACAAACAAATTAAAATAGAATCTACAATTATTTTGATTTATAATATTGAGAAACAAACAAATTAAAAGAGAATCTGCGATTATTTTGATTTATAATATTGAGGAACAAACATATTAAAAGAGAATCTGCAGTTATTTTGATTTTGATTGAAAACTTTTGACGTAACTAAACTTTTAAGTACTTTTTGTGACAGACGTACAGCACCATGATATCCAGGAGTCCAAGAGATCGACGGTGTGCTATGGGTCAAATGATATTTTCTAGAAAGTTTAGGCTTCATGTGGTTGCATAAATTTGATACTATAGTGAAGTACCCATAATTGGCCAAGTGAAATCCAAAAATAGTTCAGTTTAGGATAAAATTGAAAGTTGTAGGAAATTCAAATATGGGTCCTGAAACTAAAGAAACTAGGCTTTCAGATGATACCAGAAATATTAATCTAGTCACAATTTTAATTTTTTTTCTGAAGGTTGACCTTTTCATGGAATTGTCCAAGTATATTGTTATGATCCCTGATCTTCTTTCAAAAAATATATTCTTGGTGACACAGCCTTGTTTTTCAGGTAATTGACTTGGAATAAATGTTCCTCAATAAGATCCTACAGTGACCTTACTGGTAACCAATCAGCTCTGTAACAATTGCCTTGAGATGGGTCATGTCCTAATAATACCGCATGTATTCCTGAAGCTTTTTCCCACATTATGTTTTAATCTGGCTTGATAACAGTTGTGGCACTTTAAATACCTTTCAAAAATAGAGCTGGTTGGCCTCTTTGAAGGCCGTTATTGTTTTTATGCGCCCACATATTTATACGTGGATGCATTATGCCGTCATCTCCGTCTGTCCGGCGTCCATCCATCCGGCGTGCGTTGCTCTATCTCCATAACCTTCGACGTAAATTTATGAAATTTTGCACATATATGTTCCTATCATGGATGGGATGGCATGAGCAAACATTTGGACGGATCTGACTACTGGTGTGCCTCCTAGTGGCAATTTAATTTTTTTTACGTTTACCTCTGTATCTTCAAAGGTCCTCAATGTATTTTCAGTAAATTTGGAATTTAGGCATCTATTAGTGAGATGACGCTATCTTCCCGTTTTTTTCGATGGATTTGATGTAGTTTGCACCACCTACTAGCCATTTTTACTGATTTTGTAGTCTGTTTTTTGGCGTCCACCCCTCTATCAGCCATACAGCTCTAAGGTTGATTGTGAAAATTGGCATGTATGTTCTTACTATGAAGCTGACGATGATTTTCCGAAGACTTCAACTACTTTGGCGCCTCCTAGTGGCAGTTTCTTTTTGTGCCCATGGCTGTATCTCCTAAACCGTTTGCAGCATCTTTACTAAATTTGGCAAGTGTATATGATGTTGACAACGGATGACAACAACTTTACGACGGATCTGACTTCCAGTGTGCCCCCTAGTGGCAATTTTCATATTTTTAGCCTTACCTTATCTTGAAAGGTCCTCAATGGATTATCAAACTTTGGAATATAGGCATTTATTGGTGAGATGATGCTATCCTCCCACTTTCCGATGGAATCAATGTACTTAGCGCTACCTAGTGGCCACTTTTCCTATTTTCGATTATTGTTCTGTGGCAACAGTGGCATCCACCCCTCGATCAACCAAACCATTTTGAGGATGATTTTGAAAATTAGCGTATATTTTCACAGTGTGAAGAGGACAGTTGACGATAATGAATTCGCCTACTGTGGTGCCTCCTAGTGGTAGTTTTGTTTTGTTTTGTTTTGTGCCCATAGCTGCATCTCCTAAACTCACAGCAGGATCTTTATTAAATTTAAGTAATTGTATTTATATGAAACTAACAACAGACAACACGTCTTTCAGCCGGATCCAATGAACGCTGTGCCTCATATTGGCAATTTCATTTTTATGCGCCCACATATTTATATGTGGACGCATTATGCCGTCATCTCCGTCCGTCCGTCCGTCCGTCCGGGCGGCGTCCGTCCGGCGTCCNATTTTGAGGATGATTTTGAAAATTAGCGTATATTTTCACAGTGTGAAGAGGACAGTTGACGATAATGAATTCGCCTACTGTGGTGCCTCCTAGTGGTAGTTTTGTTTTGTTTTGTTTTGTGCCCATAGCTGCATCTCCTAAACTCACAGCAGGATCTTTATTAAATTTAAGTAATTGTATTTATATGAAACTAACAACAGACAACACGTCTTTCAGCCGGATCCAATGAACGCTGTGCCTCATATTGGCAATTTCATTTTTTCTGTTTTCCTTTGTTTCTCTGAAGATCCTTGACAGATTTTTATGAAATATGGTAAATAGCCTTCTATTACAGAAGCTGTGGCATGTTCCCATTTTCAGATAGATTGAAAGGTCTTTTCGCCATCTAGTGGCTTTTTTATGAAACAAATAAACAACCCTAGAAGCAATCCATTTGCGGTGCATTCGTGGGCGCATTTCCAAGCTCTGCGTTGCTCTAGTTTAATCTATCCAGTTTGAACAAATACCTGAGCAATACCTTTTCAAAGGATTGGATGTCTCACTAACAAAATGGATCTACTTGAACCTTCATTACTTTCACTGGGCCTAGGGGCAAACGGAAACATATTAAGGAAGGGTTTGGGGAAGTCACCTGTCTAGCAGCTACGCCAAAGGGGGGCAGCACAGATGTGGAAGCTAGTAGTGAGCTTTTTTGCATCCACGGTTGTAGCTCCTGAATCCTTTGCAGGATCTTTGTGGTGTTTTGCCAGTGTTTTCTTATCAATGTGATAACGGCTGGCCACGATTTTTAACTGGTTCTGACTACCATTGTGGTCCCTAGTGGCAATTTTAATTTTTACATTTGCCACTGTAACTTCGGAGTTCCTCTACAGTTTTTTCTTGAAATTTGGCGAACAAGTATCTGTATTGCAGATGACAGCAGCTTTCTATGTTTGGTATGGTTTCGACGTATTCTGCGCCACCTAATTGTAATTTTTATCGTTTTTATCTTTTTTGTCGTCTTCCTGTTCAGAGGATCATCATGAAAATTGGCAGAAGTGTTCCCACTGACAAGAGCTCTACTGACATCGGCTTTCATATGGGTCCAGTTGTTTTGGTGAATCCAGCGCCATTTTGCAATTTTCATGAACACCCCTTGAAGCATACCGCTTGCAGTGCAGTGGGTGCATTTTAACTTCCATTTTTCGTTTCATTTTTCAATTGCTTCTAACATTGTGATCTTATTCTTTTTAACATTATCTGATGATATGGTACAGAACTTGTATATGGAAAAGCATTAGTTTTGTGCAATGTATCTTCCATGAAAAAAATGATAAAAATAAAATTCACTTGTCTGCCATATTGTGTCCTAACTTGGTGAGATTTCATTGTTGTTTATCATTGTGGGCATCTTTTATGCATTAAGCTAGTTGAATAAAAGGGGGCAGCACCTGTACCAACACAAAAGGACGCCCATAAAATTGTTTCCATTGTATACTGTCAAATCAGGAATAGAAATAGAATCAGAATTAAAGTTATCACAATAAAATCACATATGTACTTAAATACCTTCCATGCTCAGTTGACTGCCAAGTAAAATATTTTGTGATGCAAAGTTGATCAACCTAGCTGGAGTTTTGTAATGCCAGTTGCACCTTCCTTCAGTTGAAGTGTTTTGACAACAGGTATTTTACTTTATGTGTGTTCTAAGTATTTCTCGATTGCCATTGCAACATTGATTCTGTCGAGCTCGCGGCATGCTGCTAGCAGAAGCTGATCCGGAGCTAGATTTTGGATGAGTGCATGTGCTGAGGATGTAAACTGTTTATTTACAAACAGCATCAATACAGATAATGTTGGCTTTACTCAAAGTATCCTTAGACATCATCAGAGAGGATAAAAAATGTTTGATCTTGTAAATAGGAGTCGCTACTGTTAGAGGTATAGTGCACCAAACAGAATATAGGTGGCGCTAGCAAATCTGCTCACTGAGTTCACTTGCTGTGAATGGCCTTTCAGGTACATAGGTAATAAGATATTTTTCTTAATCACTATTGATATACACTGGAACATGAAAACATTGTGCAACCTTAGTCTGTGTATTGAGCCATGTGTCTACTATTAGCTATAGGTGCTATTATCTGAAAGTTGAAAGCCTGTAGAATTTTATTTTTACTTTTTAACTATATGTCATTAATTTGGTCGTGTGACCTTTTATTTTTAGTAAAATGTAGTAGAACCACAGTATCAACGTGACCAAATTTTGTTTTTAAATGTTCTATATGAAATCTCTAAAGCCCTATTACAGTTTTCTAAGTTACATTCTCGTTTGGTGCAACAAATGAGTTTTGTTGAAAATCGTAAAAGTCCTATTTTTGGTGGCCCCTCGTACAAAAGTGAAACTTTTTAACAATAATTCCTAACATGTTTTGGAGAACATTGAGCACATAAAGCGTAGTGCCTGAGAGTTTCATAAGAACCTGATCTGAAGTTGGCCAGATGTGGGCATATTTCTTGGGCTCTGATTCCTACCTTTTCTGTTTCAGTGTTTGTGACATGGATTTTCTGTGGTTGGCCTGTCCCTGTACCTAGACCACTGTGGTGAGTACACCTTGAACTAGACTTGTGACAGCAACCAATTGTTGTGCATTTCCAGTTACTTACACATTGTCTAAGTTCCCAGGACTCAGCCATGGCATGGGGCATCTCTGGACCTTGAAATTTTCTGATTTAGCAGTGTTTGTCCTCATCGTTGTGCCCAAATTACTGCACGATTGATTCCCATATTAAACTCTAGCAAAGGGGAGACACTGTAATGTTTTCAGTACAATGCAGGGACATGATTTGTAGAATTGACTCTGAGGAGCAATCAGTGTATTTTTCCTTTAAACGGAAGTGACATTGTCCATTGGAGTTGCCCTTTTTCATACCATCTATGCATGGAACACTTCCTGTTTCTCCAAAACCTCAACTGTACACCTCCTGTGGACACCATATTTTCAAGTTGCTCCTACTCTAAAAACGCAAGCCTCCATTTTACACTCTCTTCGTCACCACATGCAGTCTTTTTAATGTTCATACAGAGGAGTCCACTTGATGTATCGGATAAAAGAATAAAATAGTTATTGTCTTGTGTCAAAAATTATTATTTCCCATTAAGCCAATGTAAAATAATCTCATAATGTCATGATTTATTTCCAGATACATATTGTCATTAAAAATCATCCAAAAAATGGATTCTAACCCGCCTGTTAGAATGCGTACCTTTGTTTTTCGATATTCAGTTCATTTACCTGATCGGAACTCGGTGCTGGGGGCAAAAGTCTGTCATTTCCTGTTAACCTGTGTTACTCTAAGACTCTATACTTATAACACAATCGGCTTGTAAGAGTGGTTATGATCGCCGCCAGTCAGAACCCGCTCTATGGAATATTACGCTTTTTATCATAATATACGTAGAAGTCGAGGGTGTGACATTGAATGGGCTCCACTGTACCGGGATCCGTCAATCTGTGTGTTTAACAATTCAAAGTTAAACTGCATTCGAAGGCATTTACAGTCAGCAAATAAACATCACGTGGCTTGTGAACTTGTGAACGTCTCTGCACTGTATACTTCTCTGCATCATTACTGTGATCATCCGGTGAAGGAAATTGCTTTGTGTGTTAAGGTGGCGTAAATGACAGAGGAAAGCAATCAATGGCTACAATCCTGATGTGTCCTCGCAACATTCTATCCTCAACCCATTTCCGCATCCCTAATTGATAAGAGATGTAAAACGTAGCACTGCAGAAAAAAAAGCTGACATTTTGTTCAGTGTGGCAGGCTCTGCCTCTGAGAGACTATAGTGCAAATGTTGATAGTAATTAGGCCATTTAGGACCTTATTAACAATTCTGGGTGTTTAGTATTTGGACAAATATCTGTAAACGTAGAGGTAGGCTCAGTAAATGTACATGTTTTCTGAAAGAAGAAGGTCTGTAGTATTTGATTTTTGACTTGCTACCAATCTGCTGTTGATTGGGGTGACATGACCAACGAAGAAACGTACATTGATAGCAAAACATTCGTGTCAATAACATGGTCAAATTTAAACGCTGTTGCAATTTTTTAAATATCGTTTTGTTTTTGTTTTATGGAACTTTGTTTTTTCCAGAAAGTCATAAAAGTCCATGCAAAAGTGGTCAATAACAATTCTTAACTGTGTTACAGAGAACAATGCTTAAATCATACTAGCCTAGCATATGTAGGACATAGAAATTTGTTCAAATGTGGCTAACTTTGGAATGTGGTATCTCAGAAATTACTGATTGGATGAAACTTTCTGATTCAGGGCTCGATTTGGCGACTTCAGATTGTGTTTGGTGACCTGGCAAAAATACCAAGTCACCACGGAGTCGCCACTGCCAATATCAAAGTCAGACAATGATTACCTTGAAATTCGTTTAAAAATTTGTGGTGGCTTCCAAACTAAGTTTTCCTAGACTTATTAACTTAGGTTCATAATTGTTCCGTTTATTTTGTGAAATCAGTGCATTTTGCCACCCACACATCAAATGTGCTTAAATTACAACAGAAAGTAAACAGATGGAAGTCGGAATTGTTTGGCAAATCTTGGGCAAGGTCGGACCATGAAATCTGCGCCTCTAGTGTGTGTGATCATTTGCGTTCTTCGTTGGCAGAAGGAATTGAAACAAGTGCCTGTGACATCCATCAACGTAATTGGATCCAGGGGTGTCAAGGGGGTCCGGATCCCCTTTTTCCCTTGATTTTAGTGATATCAAATTTAGAATTTTCAAATTGTTGACTTGGACCCCCTTTTTTAATAAAAATCCTTGATCCGACCCCCCTTTTTAGTGCCTGAAGTTTGATTTGGTAAGAAATATTATACGAGACTGATTTCATGAGCGGAAAAGGCCTAATATGATTTTTGTTTTTTTATCCAGATAAAGAGAGGGAAATGCACCTTTAACATTGACTGCTTCAGATACAATAATCCATTTCCTACTAAAAACTCCATATTTCATGCACGTGTCATTGTCACCGTGATTAAATACGCTATTTAATCTGGTTAAATATGCATTAACTCGGGACTACCTTACCGATGAAGAGCCCACATACCAACAGACAACAAATGAAGACTTCAGTAGCCTATCTGTTTTAATGGGACATTGCCACTGTTTCAGTTGGCTCTTAATTTGACTGCTGTCTGATAAGAGCAATTTGGCTTCTACATCACAGCTCATCAACTATTATTTATCGGCTATTAGCAAGGAGGAAAGCTGGTATTTGACAAGTTTTGTGTTTTTTTTGAGTGGTGATGTATGAAGAGAATGTGGGGCATATTCAGTTATGCCAGCTATTTACTGATGAAAACTAGTGAAAACTAGCGAGAATCACTTGCTTTGTTTGGTGTCACGCCACTAAGACTTGGCGAATCCTGGTATAGTTAAATGTTTTATTTGGCTGTATTAAACAACCTCCAGTCTTTTCGCCCTTGAACTAGGGTCTTTTCTCTCAGTCTTGTTTTCTTTGACATAACTTAGACCATTTCCCATTTGCATCAACTCTTTGGTGTTAACTAAGAGTGTGAATCAGTGGTAAAGCTCAATCCATGTAGACATTGCGTGGTAGCGTTGCAAAAATCAAGAATTGAAGTGCGGTACTGTGACTGACGCATGTACTCACTGAGAAACTTCAACTACACATTGGAAGTAACAGACGCTAGTAAGTACACATTTGGGAACACTCTATACCAGTGAAAGATACATAATTTGAAATATTATGAAAACTGATTAAAGGCGAAGGTAACCTTTTTCATTTTTAGCAAAAATAAGGTTCGGTACTTATTTCAGTCATAGTTTTCAGTTAATTACAGCTTTTTGTATTTAAAAAATTACTCGTCTGCTACTGCGGAAGTGACGTATTGACAGACAAGAATTTCGCGCCTATTTCTTTTCATATAGACCAACTGTGAGAGCTGCTGAGTCAGTCATCGCTCGATCTACTTTGGTTGTGATAAGTTCGGTCGCCGTTTGCTTTTGTTTACGAGTCAGTCAACATGCCACACTGTTGCTGCGTGCCGAGATGTACTCATTATCGTCTCACGGACAGAGGAACAACTGTCCCACTTGCCCGAGTGTCCTGCGACACACTCCCACTGGATGGTTACCTGAGCACACAAACTGCTTACATCCCGCCGTGTGACTCCCTCACCGCACACCTGGCACCTTCTAAATAGCTCCAATACTTTAGACAAGTCCACAAACAATGACCTTATTAATGTTTGGCTCACCGATCTGTTCATTGCACGACGAACTGTCCTCTTCACTCGGTCTTTTACTGGGCCTCTATTTACTCCCACTAATCAACATCGCAGCAGGGCTGCTTACAGGCTCCGGGCGATAATGAGTTCATCCCGGTACGCAGCAACAATGTGGCATATTGACTGACAAAAGCAAACGGCGACTGAACTTATCACAACCGAGGTAGAACAATGACTGACTAGACAGCTGTCACACTCGTACTATATGAAAAGAAATTGGTGCGAAATTCTTGCCTCCCAAAACGTCACTTCCGGAGTAGAGGACGAATTACTAGTTAAGTTGCGTAAAGCTGTAATTAAGTGAAAAACATGTCTAGGATAATTAGTGAACCTTGTTTTTGCTAAAAATAACATGAAATGGGTTGCCTTCCCCTTTAACGGTAGAAAATCTTCAATTTGGGTCAGATATAATTTTTTTGATTTTTCAGCTTCTACAAATTGCTTCAAAGTTTTATTCAAGAAAGGTGTCGGTCTGAAATCCCACCATATTCCATCCTAAGCTGAAATATTTTTACTGATCACATTTTATATAAAACTTTCGATATAAAAAGAACTAATATATGTTCTAAAGTAGATCCGAGATTGTGTTATTTAAGAATGTTGTCAGTGTGGTATCCATTTTGCTTTCAAGATTATCACTAACTCTGCCAACAGGTGTCATGATTGTGTGTTAAAAATTTGTTGTAGTTACTTTTCTTTCACTCTTTCTACAAGTTCGTCACTTGTAGAATAGTCTACAGAGATATTCTTTAGACTCATGTTGCCGTTCCCACTTATAGCGGAAAATGTAAAAAACTACGGGATGACAAAAAGAGAAGCGTAGGTATAGAATACTCGTGGAGCTGCAAATAAAAAGTTAAAACACACAAATTTTATAAGACAAATGAAGGACAAGCTCTTATGAGTCATGTGGTTTGTTAATGTATTCATTTGTGCTTGGCGTGATTCAGCAGGGAAACATGTTTGTATTTGGAAGCACTTGGCACACAGCAGGGCAGGAAAGGGAGGTTTTATTTTGTCACATTTCTTGAGCAAAATTAAAGATGGGAGGTATGTTTATTGGCAACTTTTGTACTGCAGAGGTGGCGTAAACTACCGTGATTTTCCTGAGATAAGCCCATGGGCGTGTATTCGGAAAGTGAAAATTTTCAGGCGTATGATAAAACGCCCTGGCATTTATTTGGAAAAGGTCTTAACGAGCGAAAGGCGGGAAATCCCTCATTCATCGACAAAGACCTGGCGGACCAGGTTGAAACGTCTGCTAACAACCAACCACGTCTCTAAATAAGTGACCATTTTACATACTATTGATAAATGCTCCATAAAACTGAATTTGTGACAAAAAGTTGACTGGCAGTGGGCTTTTAATAAAAGGAAATTTTCTGAATAACGGCTTCACTATCTGCCTAGTGCACACTTGACTCCAGAAGTTGTGGGGTAGGCTTATCTACGGAAAACCCCCGCTACCATTTGGACAAGGGTATATTATGTGCGGCAAGGAAAGCAGACTTGTCAATTATATTTTTGCGAAAGTCATGGCAAATTACCATATGTCATGTAAAATGCTAATGGTACCCTGAAAAATTAGCTCAAAATGGAAACATAGTGTGATTTGGAGGTTTGTGAGTATGTGTGTGTGTTATGGCCAGGAACCTGTTTGTTTTTGTGTTAACGTAGAAGTTAATCGATTTTGGACAAAATATTGACTGACATCGACCTCTCTAGGACCATTGTGAGTGTTGACAATTTCTCAAAACATTGTTTTCTGACAACTGTGGTGTAGAAGTTAAAGGTCATCTGGCATGTACCTAGTGCAACTTAAAAATTAAAAACTAAATTCCCTTGTCAGCCATATTGTGTCTTTTATAGCTAAGATTTTACCACACTATAGGTTTTACCAGTCTTCATTGTTGCCAACTGAAACCAAGAATGCTGCGGTAACAGCTGGGCCAACCATAGTCCAAAAATAGGACTGGTTGCAGGAAGCATTCATCCTCTCTCCTGTTGCTATTGTAACCATGGCCATAGGCCTTGTGTTTTCATAGCACCTACCTGCTATTTCCTGTGGCCAGTGCTCTCTGGTGGTGGCTAATTGTCTCAGCAGTCTCCTCCATTAAGCCTGCTGCTCTGCTGGGTAGCTCATATGGTTCAAATAAGCTCATTGCTTCCTTTGACCGATTATGCAGGCAGGGCCAAAAGTGCACACTTCTCTGACTACATAGAAGGGTGAAATGTAAAATTTTTGGCCTCCTTTTGACAAATGCTAGGTTATGTGTTTCTGGTCAACAGAAGGTCTTGAATTTGTCAAAAGAAGAGTCCCAGTGACTTTACATAGCTTACTTTACAATCTGTTGCTGACCATAGAAATGTCTTATGCTATTAGTGAGGTGCCTGTAAAGAACCTTTCAACATTAAGCAGTACTCAGCACTTAGCATAACATCAAGGATTCCAACTTGGATCTGCAATATTTTCAGTGTGTGCTTGGATGTAGCTAGGTGATTTCATGGCAAGCCGGGATTTTTACCAGGTCGTCCGAACAAAATCTGAGGTTGCATTAATGACTTGGAAGTCAACAATTAATCAAGTCATGTGTACCTAGAATTTACAAAAATAGGCCCACACAAAAGTACGCCCATAAGTGTATTTTGGGAAATTTTTCAAAATTACACCTGTGGGCATGTTTCAGGGCTTGGAATTCTCCTCGTGAAAGAGGGTTTCCTCTTTTTTGATTTTGATTTCGTCTTATTTGATTTGCGGTTTCTTCTTTTTTCGTCTCTCTGATATCATTAATTTGTCTTTACTGATGCAAAAATGTGTATTTCAGTTTTTTCCACCACAAAAAATATTTCTGTCACAGAAGCCTATTTATTTGTGGAACAATATATCACCTTGAAAATTTTCCTTGGAATTATTTTGTCATTGGTCATTCCAAGCCCTGATATTTTCGGTAACTGTTTGCAGATTTAGAAAATCTGATGGACTTTTCAGAAATGTGTATGTAATGGGTTTTGACATAAAATTTTGTTTATTTTGACAGGACACTACATTTGGGATCACAATTTCGCACAAATGACTCATTTAACAAGATATTTGGTGACTTTCTTGGTAACTAAGTTTCATATTAGCACAGTGTGAAGGGCAATTTTAATGATACAGTTTTCAAAAATACTCTCCTCGTTTTCTGAAAATAAGCTTAGGCGTACATTCAGTTTCATTTCAAATTTTTGAAATATCGTTTTCCGAATACCCGCCCACGGGTCTATTTTCGAAAATTTCCCATAGGGTTGGCTTGAATACTTGTGCACGATGCCTTCTCCGGCACAACACCGGGGAAATTGACCAACGGGTGACAGTGTTTTCATTTGTAAGACTTTCTACCCGCTTGTTCTATACATAACATTGCCACACTGCTCATCCCAACCAGGCATTACTGAAGATCATATTCATCAACTCATATTCATTCATTATCCCATCATGTATTCACACTGTACGCCCCTAAGCGGCCTGCAATCTGTCTTGTATTCAGCTGGAGTACTCTTCGAATAATCCTATGGGCTTATTGATCAACCCGTTTACGAGATTTAATTCGAAAAATGATCTGCCATGAATATGCCTTCATTTGCATGGCACCTTCCTCATTACAAACAGTAGCTGGTACATGGTTGATTAGATGCATTTTTATTGGCTAATTAGAATATGAACTCGTTTGCCTTTATTTTACCAATTATGCAGGATTGAATTCGTTGCTGTCAAACCTTGAGAAATCGTAATATCACCTGGTGTCTGTAGTAAACTTGAGCATTTATTGATAGATTTACCATTCGATATGAAAAATGTTTTAACAGTCCGATGATTATAACAACTTTGAGCATTAGCAGCAGTTACATGGGAATTTTTTTACAGCACCCTTTCTTTGCTATTTTTACACTTACGGTTACCTGTGACTCTTAACATGATGATTTGCTGCGGTATTTTACAGTGCGGTCACTCTATTGGGCGAGAGCTCCTGACCCACCAGACCAGGCAAATGGTTACATCGTAGTAACGTGCAAAAATTACATTCAAACGCTTTTGTATGCGAGCGTACGCCATGATATTGTTCTTGGTCCCCGAGAGTATGCCTTGGATTTCAGCATCCCACGGAGACCGGTTCAAACCTTGCAACCTCCCTCTGGCCATATTTCCGGAATAAAATAAAACACTTCATGTTTTGTGATCAGGTGATCCAAAGAAAATGCAGCGAAGGGAGTGCGCATGCGTGTTGTGAACCATGTCCAGTATTTGCATTTGTGGCCCAAGTGATTTATTGCAGCTGTCACATTTTGCTCAGCATTTTTAGCCGGTAACAAAATGACAATTAAAATAGTAATCAAAATGGCGATTAAAACATCCATGTAAACAGGCTTATTATGTTAGCTATGTTCAGTAATGTTATCGGACTTGTTCTATCAAATTACTAAAATGCCTACCTGGTGATATGTTTGGATTGAGGGCACTTTTTCTTTTGAATGTCATTATTCTTGGTCACCAACTTATTGTCAAAATAAAAGTCATGATGGGCTTGCATTATTTTTTTCTAACCGAGTAATAAGGGTGTTTGTGTGAATTTGACTCAGGGCCTTTGCTCACCTTAGAAGGAAGATGTTCGCGTCCTCTATATGGGGGAATTTTGTGTATGAACTTTAAAATCAGGGCATACGTGAACAAAGACATTGTATCAAACCAGGTTTCATTTTATGATCATAAAACCTTTGCCAAGACAAATGTTCACAATACTCCAGTCAAGGGAATTTTGTTCTTCGGGTGATGAGAACCCCCCCTAATTGCCTCTTGTAGGCAAAATGCTATTTGGCTTGTTTCAAAGTGTGGCTTTGTGCACTCATTGGCCGCTTTTACAGGACAGACAGTTATCACCGTGTCAGTTTCACGGCACGACTTGCACCACTTAAGTCACGTTTACATGACATTAGATCACAAACTGAATCAGCATCAGTCCCTTACATGAAGACTGTCTGCGCATACTCGCATAAACAATAGGAAATGTCCAACTCACGTGGAATACCATGAAAGATGATCCCTTTTCACCCTGCGCCAGTTATGTTTTGACGTGAATAGTTGAAACTAGAGCAACTGATCCAGTGTAACTCGCTTTACCTATAAACCGGTGTCAAAAACTGGCCGCCCCAGTGTCACTTGCTCCGTGTGAATCGTGTTTATGTTCACACTTTTACTCAATCAGCTGTTCCGTGCACCTGCTTCTGGCTTTTCAACCATGGTTCCGATTTTTAACACCACTCAAGATTTTCAAACATTCTTCATAGTAGATCTCTGGTGTGAAAGAATCTAAATAATAACAAGTCTGATGATCTGTATGAGCCTGTTCAAATGTTTATTTGTGTTTACTTTTGTTTCCTTAGTTCAATTACCATAATTTCCAGTGCTTCTGTGATAGTCAATTATGTAATGGATAACTGTAGAGGTCATTCTGCAAATTATGGGCAGTTTCTCAAATAAATCCGACTAGCAGTAATGATATTTTGAGTCGTTTTGCATAAAGAACTCATTTGACTGGAGTATGTACAAGATCATCTCTGACATCTGTTGTATTCAGACAATGTTCTGCGACGGCATACTGCTGTGCTCTTGATATTGTCAGCATGAAAAACAATTCTGAAGTAGGTGGTGTAGTTTCAAGCTTGACGTTCTTCTTTGGTGAGACGTTTTTGTTGTTTTTTATCATTTTGATGTTTTTTTAAAATTGTTTTGCTGTTTTTCCTTTGTCAGTATTCATTAAAGCATAAAATTCAAGGAATATGCATCAAATCTATCAAAGTGGACTTTTTCTAGCCATAACAAAATCGATTTCAGTTGGAATTGTAAGAGTATTGAGGAATCATACAACTTACAACTCTTAACCATTGCCATTGCATGGAAACCTCTTGTATTTGACCCAACTTCTACGGTAATTCTGGTAATTCCCGTGTGCAAAGCTGGCTTTGTTGACAGAGACTAAGCACAATTTCATTTATTTTACGGACATTTTGAGACCTTTGACATTTTTGTGTGAATCGTTTGTTTATCCCACTATGCAACATTGTTAAATGCTAATACACAAGAGTGTAGAAGGCTGTCCACTAACTACTCTATCATCATCAATTTCATTATCTTGCTGTTGTATCGGAAAAAGGCTATTTAATTGAAAATTTGGACGTGCTGGCCAGCCTTCTGATTTTTTAAGCATTTTTGTTTTGGCCCGCAATTGTCCTGTAAAGTCGGAGGGATGCCAGAAATAAAGTCCTGTCATGGAGAGGTTGTGTTTAGCTTGAATAACCTGCAGGGAAGATTAATAGTGTTAAACAGTGCATCTTATTCAAGCTTGGGCAATATTATTCAACCTTACCCAATACTATTTAAGCTTGGCTAATATTATTCAATCTTGGCCAATATTAATTGCGCTTGTCAAACATTTTTCAAGCTCAACCAAAATTATTCATGCCTAATATTATTCAATCTTGCCCAATATTCAATCTTTGATACTATTATTCAAGATTGCATAATTCTATTCATGCTTAACCAATATTATTCTTACTTACCTAATATTATTCAAGCTTCCCTAATGTTAAAGCTTGCCTAATATCATTCAAGCCTGCATAATATTATTCAAGCTTAACTAATATTATTCATACTTATCTGATATTATTCAATTTTGTCTAATATTATTCATGCTTAATGTCATTTAGGCTTGCCTGATATTATTCAAGCTTGCCTCATATTCAAGCTTGCCCAATTTTGTTCAAGCTTGCCTAACATTCAAGTTTGCACAATATAAATCAAACTTTATTGACCTAGCCTATTCAATTTGCTACACTAAAGTTGCTAGCAATGTGACTAATGCTCTTGTTTTAGCGCACTTTTGTACTACATGAGCTCTGTTGTGATGGGTTGTGAACAGGTCATATGATGTTTACGTATTTTGATCACCAATAAAAGAGTCTTACTAAGTGACAGAATTCACTAAAAATAATCAACTTACCCATACGCGGGCGCTTTACCTGAGCTAGACACTCACCATGGCCACTTATGACCTTCAAAATTGAAGTAGACGGTTCCAGAATTAAAAAAAAATGCCATAAGGCTAGTTGCGGACGCAGAAGTTAAACCAGAATTATCTTAAGTACCCCCCCACACAGACTTACCCTAAAACAACTTGCACTGATTGCCGCACTTTAAGCAGAGCATCCATACACATATAACTGAAACCTAGTGTAAGGCGCAAGTTGTTGTTCTGCGTATGTGCATCAGGTAAAAAGACCCGCATGTAGGTTGCTTTACTAGCATACAATCAATGGTTACTTCCGTGTTGCACCAGGTTTGCAGCCACATAGCAATTAGAAATGGTACAGGTTACCCTAGAACAAGTGGAGCGGAGTTAGTGGGAAAAGGCCATTAATTGTTGTCATTGCCTAAGGAGGTGTTGGGCATGCAACCTAACTGCAGTTAAATCTATTTAATGTATTCTGCTTTCACACGAGGTGGATGGTGCAGTGCAGTTATTGTAATCGTTGAGAACTTTATGATTTGCAATCGTTACTAAACTTTTTGTTTTGCCAATATTCTTATTTAGATGGCTTCCAGTTGTTTCCCTTTGTCCCATGTCTTGATACTCCTCTCATGTCCTCTGTCTATGTTGGCTTTCAATAGTCTGTTTAGAGGCCACAGTCAAGCAAAAATTCTGAAACACTCAACTGGCCAGTGGCCATCTAATAATGCTGTGGCTGCTTTAAATTTCTCTCTAACTACTATAATTAGGGAATTTAATAAACCTGGGCAATTTGACACGCAGTACATCGACTATGTCGTTAGATAACCATATTGTTAGCTTCATAGTAATTAGTTGAAGTAATTTTGGGCAAATTTCTTAATAACTAGTGATATTGTAATTTTCGCTGTATAATGGAAGCATTTTACCGATTAAGGCATTATTTATTCACGCGTGATCTCGCCCAAGGTCTGTTTCGCAAGATTTGGCAGTTTTTGTCTGCTGTGACACCACTGTTAATTGAACCTCTAATTTATCCCTTTGTTTCTCAATATATATATATATATATATATATATGTGTGTGTGAGTGTGTGTGTGTGTGTGTGTGTGCGTGCGCGCGCACGTATGTGTGTGCGTGTGCGTATGCATATGTATATCGACACCTTTGGTATGTTAATCTTTTTTTTTGATTTTGGTTCCTGTGTCGAATGCAGTAACTGACATTGGCAGCAGGGTGTAAAGCTACAATAACACCACCAGCAAAAGCCTTCCTTCTTTTGCAGTGAACAATGAATGGTGTTTTCTAATTTAAATGTTATGATTTGCTCCTGTTCGCAGAAAAATATCTGATGAAGGGTGTTTCTTCTAAAACCAAATGGAGAACACATAATCAATGCCTACCCATGTACACTTTTATGCATACAAAAGTGAACATCTGAAACAGTATCAAATGTTGAAAAACCTACCTTTCAGCACTTCCATTATACATAATCACACCCTGTTCTACTACATGTCATTATGGCCACAATGTACCAAAATTTGTGATGTTATGTAACTCAGACCTGGCATTACCTGGAAACAGACTATAGCCATCTGTCACATGTGGTAAAATTCCCACCTCAGGCACTGAGACCCCAAACAGACACAGTTGCTGTCTGCTTGGCCCTTTCATACTGACTTAACTCCGGTCTGAACGGAGTGTCAACGTAAACCGCGAAATTGACTGAACCGTTAATACCGGACATCGAAGTAAATGGTAGATGACGCTGTCGTCATCGAAGTATGCTAAGACTTTTTTCATGTGACAATTTGAGAACAATTACTTGTGCTAATTGACATAAAACTTTTTCTAATTTGGTGATTATTCGAGCAAAATATAAGCAACTATTCGCGACGACACTGCCCTTTTGTTGTTGACANGATATTGTAATTTTCGCTGTATAATGGAAGCATTTTACCGATTAAGGCATTATTTATTCACGCGTGATCTCGCCCAAGGTCTGTTTCGCAAGATTTGGCAGTTTTTGTCTGCTGTGACACCAATGTTAATTGAACCTCTAATTTGTCCCTTTGTTTCTCAATATATATATATAT
The DNA here is from genome assembly GCA_002633005.1 of Phoronis australis. Classification (NCBI taxonomy): domain Eukaryota; kingdom Metazoa; phylum Phoronida; family Phoronidae; genus Phoronis; species Phoronis australis. The sequence continues at coordinate 437,991 of NMRA01000296.1, read as the reverse complement.
ATATATATATATATATATATATATGTATATGTATATATGTGTGTGTGAGTGTGTGTGTGTGTGTGTGTGTGTGTGTGTGCGTGCGCGCGCACGTATGTGTGTGCGTGTGCGTATGCATATGTATATCGACACCTTTGGTATGTTAATCTTTTTTGTGATTTTGGTTCCTGTGTCGAATGCAGTAACTGACATCGGTAGCAGGGTGTAAAGCCACAATAACACCACCAGCAAAAGCCTTCCTTGTTTTGCAGTGAACAATGAATGGTGTTTTCTAATTTAAATGTTATGATTTGATGCTGTTCGCAGAAAAACATCTGATGAAGGGTGTTTCTTCTAAAACCAAATGGAGAACACTTAATCAATGCCTACCCATGTACACTTTTATGCATACAAAAGTGAACATCTGAAACAGTATCAAATGTTGAAAAACCTACCTTTCAGCACTTCCATTATACATAATCACACCCTGTTCTACTACATATGTCATTATGGCCACAATGTACCAAAATTTGTGATGTTATGTAACTCAGACCTGGCATTACCTGGAAACAGACTATAGCCATCTGTCACATATGGTAAAATTCCCACCTCAGGCACTGAGACCCCAAACAGACACAGTTGCTGTCTGCTTGGCCCTTTCATACTGACTTAACTCCCGGTGTGAACGGAGTGTCAACGTAAATCGCGAAATTGACTGAACCGTTAATACCGGACATCAAAGTAAATGGTAGATGACGCTGTCGTCATCAAAGTATGCTAAGATTTTTTTCATGTGACAATTTGAGAACAATTACTTGTGCTAATTGACATAAAACTTTTTCTAATTTGGTGATTATTCGAGCAAAATATAAGCAACTATTCGCGACGACACTGCCCCTTAGTTGTTGACAATAACAATGGCTCCTGGTGATAACTTCTATGGGACCGAAGTTGAGTGTTCATACCACACCACAGCATCAACGCTCCGCTGTTAAATCCACCTGTTTACTGCGAAGTTTACTGGCACTATGATCTTCAGTCCAGGACCGAAGTTAACCGTTCATACTGACTGACTCCTGCTCCCAAAACGTTGATGTGTTCCATCAGTTTGATATTCTCACAGGCAGTGGCTGTTTTGCGGGGGATTTTCAAGAGCTATTTGCTCAAATACAAGGTACTGTGAAGTTCCTTCAAATTAGAACACCGTATGGCAGAGAAGTACAATTTTATTTTATAAACATTTTCAACGAGAATAAATAAAAATAATTAATTTTGGTTATTTAAAAACTTAAAATAGTATGAACTGTCATCAGCTAACATACAGTGGCATTTTGAATGTATTTTGGCCGTACAATGAGCATTTGTAAAATGAAAAATTGACAATTTTGGCCGTTATTTTTGTTCAACTTTGAGAAAACTTTACCGCAACATACTCCTGGGTGCCAGCCAGGGTGCTTAGATTGGAAACTTTGAAATTGTGATGGGTGCTTAAAAACAAAATGTTAGAGAAGTTATCATGTACCCACATAAATGATACATTCATACCAGAGGTCAATCAATGGTTGGAAAAATAAAGGTGTCATAGGGGTCCATCTATCATTGAATTTCCAATATAAAATATTCATAAATTTCTTTTTAAGCAAAGGTAAACAAGGGGTTATTTTCTTAAATTGGTGTTTTGGATTTTTAATTTTGCCTCATAAATCAAGAGATAAACATTTTTTCATCTACCAAAAAGTGTTCATTTAACACTATCCTTGGTTTATCGGAAATCCACTTTTGAAAGGAATCTCATCGTAAGACCCAAAAGAGAAATTTTTGGTTCCTTTTTACAAAAAGCACTCAAATTTGAAGACAAGATGCCTATGTTACAAAGGAAATCATTGGTACCAATTATTCTATGAATGGGTGAGAAACAAACTGCATAGCTTGAAAAATTTACAGGTATCGAAAATCAGAACTTGTGAACGTTTGTAGAATAATGAACCTTTTGAAGAATGCTTTTTATCCTTCAACTTGCAAAGATTAATCAAATCAAAAATTTATCACCTTTTCTTCAGTTTAGAATATAAAATTTGCCTGAAACGGAAGTTAACATGTATACATTAAGTATCCCCTCTATAATCTTGGAATTAAACATTTTAACATTTTAATTTAATGACATTCATGGTAATGTGGCACTTCGATCAATACCCTTCATCTGTTTGACAATTATTGAAGTAAATTTTAATTTTTTATTTTATTCTGTAGGGCCAATTCATTTGTCATTACTTGGCAATACATGTTTCAATAAATCACTTGCTCTGCCGTGAAGTTTTGTGTTTTGCTTGGCCAATCAAAATAAATTCACAAAGTTGCTTTGCCGTGAAGTTGGCTTGTTCGTATGCAGGTGACAGGTGGCAGTGTTCTTTCGATCGACTTGCAGCACACATAACGTGTATCTGTGTATCTCGTGAAAAGCTCAGGGGCTACTGTTTTTGCCATTGTCAGATTCATGATGGCAAAGGTGGTGGCCATTTTGTTTTTACAGTCACACTGAAATGTTTTAAAACCCGCATTTTTCATCATTATACTGCTTCCAAAATTGCTACTTTTATAAACCAATACTTGTACTGTTTGTGAAGTTTCAACATTTGTTCATTAGTCATTGGCTTATTTATGCTTCTCTGAGGTTATGGACACCGTGGAATTGGAATGCACGAATTGCTGATCTTCTAAATATCTTCGTCATACTGAAATTAACTATCTCTCCAGACAGTGGTCAGATCTGTGGTGGACAGGCGTTCAGCGCTCTCTACAGATCCATGCAGATGGAAGGCTTCAACCTACTGCTATAAACAGCGTTTTAATACCTTGCCTGCTGTCATAATGCTGGAGAATTTCTACTGCTGTCCAGTGGGGTGTACTGATGGTTTATGAAAATGGCAGGCCTCTTGAAAGATCTTTGAATGGAGGACATTATGTTCCGTACATTTGCTACTGCGAAGAAGAATCGGCACCCTGCAAAGACAGTGGCTGAAACTGATAAAGCTGGAGAATTTCTCTCCCAGCCAATGTCAAAAAATAAATAAATTAACGAACTTACCCATTCAAAAAGTAGGAGGTGCTGGCAGTGGTTCTCATTTCTCTGTTTTAAGATTAATGAACCACTGTTTATTGAACTGAATTTTAGTCCTCCGAATCTGAGTCGGGATCGAGCAGCAGTTGTTTGTGCTATCTCTTATATTTCATGCTGGTGAGCTTAAAAAATAGTTGAATGCAATCTAATAATTAATTTCCGTGGTTGTTTAATAATGAGGTCTATGCAAGTTAATTGAAATCAGTTAAGTTGTGTGACTATTATGCATACTTACATAAATGGTGGTTATCATTTTTGTTTTGCATTATTCTATCGATAAAAGGCCTTTTATACCAAGGTTGATGTTTTGGGGGTGTGTCAGACGGTATGAGCGGTTAATGTTGGTCTTGGATCAAAGTTAGGACCACTTGTTAGCTATATAGTAGGGTTTAAAAGTGGAGTATACAGTAGGAAAGGATAACTTTATCGGCAGGTGTCGTCAGTAACGCCATGTGTTATGGTATTAATTGCTTATATTTTGTTAAAATATTAATCATTGCACCACCATGAGTTCTTCATTTCATTTGCCATCTGACCATATCATATACATCCACATATACATCTACATATACATATACATGCCCATGGGAAACTAGCAAGCGCCTTGCATAGATATCGATAGATAGGTGTATCCATTGTTCACTTTGTTTTTCTTTCTTATATTAAAGATGAAGGCAAGCATTTATCTGTAACGAGTAGCTGATGTCCGCCAAAGTAAGACATTCATGCAACCTGTATTGTAATGTCCACCAAAGACGCAACAAAAGAAAACAATGGAAATGTCCCAAAGGCACCCATCGCATGGATCTTGCATATTAAACAATACCTTGCGACATGCATACAACATCATTTGGCATGGGTACACACACACACACACACACACACACACACACACACACACACACACACACACATACACTTCAAATTTCAAAAAGAATACTCTTGCATAACCTTTTCAGAGCACCTAAGTATTAAAGCTGACGCGAACGGTTCAACTTAGGTACTATGTAAGTTGCAGCTACACTTCTTTAGAAATTGATACGAAATGACCTTAAGCTTTAAGATAGAACTGCTTATGTTTTTATGGTGTATTTGTGTTGTAATAAAGTATGTTTTCTTGTCAATGATGTTTCAGTGTGTTTTATTACAGTGTATTGATTTCCATACAATATGTCAGAACACACTACAGTGCTCGACTTGGCGACGTGTAGGTCACCAGTGTGATCTCAAATTGTGTTTGGTGACCAGCGGGAGAAATGCGAAGTCACCACTGCAAGTATCAAACTCAAGACAATACCGTAATCATTCGGGTTAATGCCCTGGGCGGTTAAATTAGCGAATCCAAAAAATCGGGGGAGGGCGGTGAACCGAGCGGTGGGCGGTTAAATCGAAAATCCACCAAAAGTTGGGGATGGGCGGTTAATCGAACATGGGCGCTTATTACGACAGACAACCGCCCTGGGCGGTTAATCTTACCTGGCGATCTAAATCCCGACACGACAATCATACTCGGAATGCATAGCCCTTTTCAAAGAGCTTTATCGTCTCGTCGCCAAATGACAGTGAAAACGTCATAACAGCAGATGATCCCAACAAAGGTTCTCTTGCCCAGATTAGTCATTCACTATTAAATTTACAAAATTGCTGAGTAATAGCCCCGTGCCGTCCTGCGGTGCGGAGACGACCAGTCACCACGCAGCCTCCACTAGAATTAAAACTGTTTCAATTAAAATGTGACCCTGCTTAAGTGCGCGCGTGCTAGCTTCACGTGTTGCAGAGGTCATCAAATTTATGGTTACAGTCTCGTACTATATGTAGCTATCAAGTTCTGTGTCAGAGAGCAGTTTTAAAATTGGTTGTAATAAAAGTTTGAAAAACTTAACTCTATTGTTTTTTGTGTTTGAGATGTTATAGTCGACACTCAGTGACTCAATGACATTGTCAGCGTATGGTTCTGCGGCTAGCTGTCTTATCTCGACAGCCCGGCATTGCTCTCTTGCCGTTGCGCCAAACATGCTATGCAAAGAGGTAAGACAAGGATCGGGGGTGGTCGAGCCAGTAGTCGATCAAGAAGAAAATTTCAAGCAACTGCATAAATATGTTACAAAATGTCAGAAAACAGCAATGTTTCAATTCATTATTCTAAACGATCACCTTACCAAACTTTGTGATGGAAAAACATTTATCTTTCATGCAAGATGTCCAGATTATCCTATTTATATCACTTGTAATATCGCACTGCGGCACTGTTCGGTCCCGCTGTTATCGCGCAATGTCTCAGTCGGCTGACAATCGTGACTTGGAAATGCCGTCAAGTAATGTAACGGCCTTTTTCAATATGCATCTCGTTTTTTATGGCCAAAGATAGTGCCGGTATTCAGCACGCACATAGGGCCTACGTGTGAGTTACCTGTCAATCACATGTTGGTGTCAAGGTAACATGCACTCCAAAGTGTGGGAACTTGCGCACGTGCACCACTACAAATCAGTCACACATAATAGCGACAGTCAGACGAAGTAACAAAAACGGGCGTGACTATGTACTTTTAAGCTATTGTTACGAAAGACCCAGTTCTTTACGATATTCCGTCGTTGCCAATGTTCCCCAAAACTGGTATGTCAAGTCTATTCCCGTATTTCCCGGCTCGATGCTCCCTAAGCCCATCCCTGTAACTAGCTGCGTGAATCTCCTACCCACTATCGTCAAGCAGTCTACGTCGTAGATATTTCAGACTCAATGGTAAGAATTTTTGTTCAGGCTGAAAATGGCCAATGTATAAACAAAATTATTCTGGATGGCTGAAAAGGGGATGTGGAAACGATAATTCACACAGTCACGCTTACGTGGGGGCTGACGTAAGAAATAGTAAAGAACAGCCAGCAACATTAGTTAAATCTGCTAACCAGTTTGACTGAGATGCAATAAGCGAAAAACAAAATTTGACTAGCCGTTTTTTATTACTTCAAGATCATACACAAACATACATTATTGCCAACGTTTGAATTCAGAAATCGACAGGCAGCAACGAAATCGGTAACCCAGTAAGGCACTTGTACTGTCCCTTCGGTCGCCCCACATCCTCTATAACCTGGCAGTTATATTCATCAAAATATTGAGAATTTGACATCTTTCCGTGAGTTATGAGATTTGTTCAAAATACGAGAGCTTCCCACCTTAATAGAATTTGGAGGGTTGGCGAAACCATTGTCACATTTCTCTAGCCTGATTTTTTCGAATATATGTTTTATCTAGTGCACTGTAGACGGAAACTCAGCGCGACAGACAAAGTCGCTGAAAGCGGAGGTTTTGACGCCGGCGGCGTTCTTAAACTTTGCAAACAAGGGAAGAAAATAAAGTGACAAAAAGGTTCAAGTATTATATTTTGAAGTGAATTCATGACCCAAGACAATAACTCGTTACCTGTATTGTAATTCAAATTGCTAAACCACCGTCTCGGAGTCCCGGCATCGTTGCACTCATTGTGATCATCGATCTTTTTCTAAAAGTCGGGGAATCGCGCGTTTCCTTAGCAATAGGCGCTAAATCTTCATTCTTTAAAAGTCGGGGATGGGCGCTTAACCGAGAGGTGGGCGCTTAACTGGAAATCTTCAAAAATCGCAGGGGGGCGCTTAACTGAGCAGTGGACGGTTAAATCGAAAATCCACCTAAAGTAGGGGATGGGCGGTTAACTGAGCATGGGCGTTAACCCGAACGATTACTGTAATTACACCGAAATTCCTTTCAAAGTTTGTGATGACTTGCAAATTTTAAATGGCTAACAGTTTTCATAGAATTAATGCCTTTGGTTCACAATTGTTCCATTTTTTTCGTGAAATCAGTGCATTTGCCACCACAGCAGTCAGCACACATCAAGCATGCGCTCTAATTAGAACAGGAACAGCCGTAATTGGTGATGTCTGTATCACCAGTGCATGCGATCATGTGCATTCCTTGTTCGTTCATTAGCAGGAGGATTTAGGTTAGATAATGAAGGTACACTAATGGGGAGAAATTGGAGAGGCACTGCGGGGCACGTTACCACTGCACAAGATTTTTTTAGGTGGATGAATTTTATGCTGAACACTGGCAACCTCAGATTTCATTCAGCGACATGGAATTTTCAGTATTGACGACCTCAGATTTATTTTGTTTGGTGCCAGGTTTCCAAATGGGTTTGGTGTTAGGCTAAGCATGGAGCACTCTATTATCTATAACATAACAACTTTTCAATGTTTCTGTTGTGCTTGTGCCTGTTTTTTTTCTAAGTCAGGTGTCTGATACATTCAAGACCACTTGTCACACACTTGCCAGTAAAAGATAGAATTTCCATAATTTTATTCAGTCATTTCAAAAGCAATTGCATGGCTTCAACACTGCGGTTTCATTGAGCAAATGACGTGAATTTTTTCATGTGGATTCCTTGAAGTATGCTCTTTCAAAATTTCTGCGATAACGTTTTTCTCTGACTTAACGTTTTCGAGTTATTTGACTTTGAATTTCATTATTATATTTTTGTCTGTTAAGCACCTGCTCTTAAAAAAAACATTATCCAATACCTGTTTTGCTTGGAGGCCCTTGTTTTGAAGGTGTCATGATAGGTACTTAAACCACTTGACACCATTTGGTTATGTAATCCATTGTCACCTGTTGACACCTAGCAATTACAAGTCATTGGGTAATTGACCGTGGCCTTTTACCAATTAAACAATTGACCAAAAGTGACACCACTGTTTATCCCAGTGTAATCTTTAGTAACATGGGTAAACTAGATTGTAGGGATGGTTAAAATGATTAGATTAGCCTGTTGTTAGGAAATGATTGAGCCTTCTTCTTTAATAGGTGTGTGCAAAATTGTCTGCACAGGAATAAAGATTCCTCTGCCCGCTCTGGTATAAGACCATGGCCCTTGGGCTTGGAGTTGTGTGTTGGCTTATTCCCAGGTGGGCTTGTGTCATACTTAAGTATAAACGTGCTATCAAAATCTGTTTTTAGGCAACTTATGTTGTGCCCAGACCACCTAAACCAGGTAACTTTCTATAATTGTATCTGTTATGTGAATGTAACTGTTCACTCACACAGTTAAACTGTTGTAACCTCAGTTTTTGGTATTAGTTGCTAGTCGGTAATGCTATCGCTTTTCGATTCCGCACCACACTGTGCCACTGTTTCTAACAAGATTTGACAGCAGCGCCACCTACATAACTTTTGCAACTGTAGTGTTTACACCAAGTTCTAAAGATTATAACTTCTGACTAAATCACCCTCACAGAGTGTGTGTCACCTAAAGGCAATTCTTACTATTGGTGTTGTGCCTCTTTATGTGCAAAACTGCTCATAGAATCATGGAAATTCTGTGATGTTTATATTGATAAGAGCCCAGGTGAATTTAATTTTCCAATGGGTTTGGCTACTGTGGGCCCCCTAGTGGCATTTTTGTGTCCATGGCTGTTCCTCCCGAACCCCTTGCATGATCTTTGTTAAATTTGACTTTCCAATGAATATGCCAACGAGTGACTTTTGGACACATTGTCCTGTAGAGACAATTTAATTTTTCTCGTTTTCCTCTGTATCTTTGGAGTTTCTGACGGATTTTCATGAATTTTTTCTAAAATGGTTTTCTATTTTAAAGCAAATTCTGCATATTCTTTACTACCTTGGTTGTGTCTCATTTTGTGATGTCTACCTCTTTATCAGGCAAAAAACTCAAAGGATCATTTGAAAATTGGCCTATGTGTTCCCACTGAGAAGAGCATGGCTGACAATTTGCATATCGATCTGACTACTGTGGCGCCCCCAAGTGACGATTTTTGGGCTGTGGCTCTATATCACTACGTTTCTTTATGGAAACCAGTTTGATGCCCGATATTTACTGGAAAAAACTATTTCTCAAAATCTGCACTCCCTGTAGGTAACCATTACCCTCTCGTCAGTAGGAACACACCTGCCACCTGTCCTCATCATTCTTCAATCAATATGGCGAATAAAGAAGCAGACAAAATATACAGACACAAAAATGGCCAATTGGAGGCAGCATAGGACAAGTCTTTTTGAAAAGAACCTTGTGCCATCGCCTCTGCCATAGTAACTTTATGACAGGTGTGTTCCTGTTTAGGAGAGGGCACTAGTCACCTACAGGGACTTCAGGTTTTGAAAACCAGTTTAATGCCTGTTTTTCAGAGCATGAATTTAGATCTCAAAAGATTGGACCCCTCCTAGTGACTTTAACACAGGAGAGCTTAGCCGATTTGCTTTGCGCCCCCTAGAGGCTATTTTATATTCTAACTGTATGTATATATATTGCTCCCTCTAGTGTGAGTGTTCGAAATAATGTTCATTCCTTGTAGCTGTGCTATATGCATGCACAAAGGTGACTTATCACATCAACGCAATTTCTCTAGGGACATTTAAATTACATTTCACTTATTAATATTTAGTTTTAGTGTTTAAAAAAGGTTCATAAAACAATTCATGGTCTTCTTTTGTGAACTTTTTAAATCATGTAAATTGGCGTGCATGAAGACTAATAATGCTGATGTGATGTCAACCCACTGATTATTTTGCATATGCCCGTAATATGAAAATTAAGAACCTGAACAAACATTTTCCTGTTCAGTAATGAATTTGCCATTTTTTCAGTCATTGCTTTTATTTCTCACTTGATGTCAAATAAGTTATCATTTCACACAGTTTTCTTTTCCAATAAAATGTCTAATTTAGGGCTTAATTTCAGAAAAGTGATTTTTTAAAAAATTTTTTTAAGAGCCATGTAAATGCCAAAATGAATCCTCACCATGTTCAACTTCTGTACCGTAGCTGTCATCAAACAATGTTTGGAAAATTATGGGTCTTTACCATATTGTTATAAAAGACCTTGTGAACTGAAGGCAAGCCAGTTTTGTCAAATTTTGTTTTGTTCATTGTTGTTGAAAGGAATCAGTGGTCACTGTTAAAATGCTTTGTTATTAATCTTAAGGTGATGTAGTATCTTATCAACAAAGCTGTGCACCAAATATCTACAAAACAGATTTTAGGTCATGAAAGTTTAAATATTTTCGGAAAGCAGAATGCTTGAAAGAGATGATTTTTTACTTTTTACCAATCAGCAGTTAATTGTGTCACGTCACTATGTCTTAGTAAAATTTAGAAAAAAACCCGCTATATTGATTGGAAACAATGGTGTCAATAACATTTAACAAATTTTGTTATAAATACAAATATTTGAAATTGAAATCTTAAAAAGTCAGTTACAGTTTTCTAAATTATGGTTTGTTTATTTAATGCAACTTTTGATTTTTTTCATCAAAGTCATAGAAGTCCTACTTTTTGACAGTCTGTCATGCAAAAGTGGAACATTTCAAATATAATTCCTTCCCCAGTATTTTGGAGAACAGTGCATACAGCACAGTATGGTATGTAAAAGCTTCACATGAGTTTGATTGCCCATTCTTGAGATTTGTTGTTTCGAAGTTTGCCAAATTTTGACATTTTTCTATGATCCTACATAACGTCAATGCTCTAACATGTCCTTCACCTTCTGTTTTAGTTTCCTGACAAAACCACAGGGCCTAAAATTACCAGCTGTTATCATAAAGGGCTCATGGTATTATTAGTTTTTAAAAATGTGCATAATAACTGAGAGAGAAATGATGCGTTCAATTGACTGTGTTGTAAAGGATATCATCTCGTGTAGTAATGTTCTTGGTAATAGCTTGGATCTAGACTTGGAGGCGACTTGTTTGTGTACTAAATGACCTTTTTGCAAATGGTTTTGTGGTCAACTTTTAATAAATCTGTGTTAGTCTCCACACAAAGATGCAGTTGAACAGGAGGACAACAGTGGTGAGTCTGTAAACAAAGCTTTGTTTAGTGAACTGTAGTTTGCTTTTGTGACCTGAAGTTTGTAAATGTGAAATGAGGTTTTGGTCAACTTCCATTAGTCTACTTGGGAATTTCAACTCATGCGAGCTGAGCCTGGTTTCGTTCATTTTCCTTCATAACGGGAAACAACAAAGGCAACTTGTGTGAATTCCACTTCAAATGTGGATGAAAACGGCCGCCAGTGCAGGCGCAAGAGAACCGAAACATATGATTTCCTGTGCGGGCGAATCTGTTTATTTTCAGACAAAGAATTTTCTTCTGGAGCAAGTAACTATGGGCTCTGGAATTCCTGTTTTGTATCGGACGGCCACTTTTTCAACCTGGGTGTGTTTGTCGCATATTTTTGTTCTCGAATATTCAAACTGATTTCTACGAATTCCATGTGCTGAAATATCCTGGGATATGTTCAGGTCACAGATGACGATCTGCCGATTTGTATAGAATGTAGGGCTGGCAAATGTTTTACATATGTGGAAGCTCAGGCATTTTGTTAATTAATTAAGAAACAACTTGCTGAACTATTTTTTTTTAATTCACTCAACAAATTTACTCCATCCTAAATAGCATGTAGTTATGCAACCCTGTGTGTTTGTATAGAGTGCCTGACTTGTCAGTATCTTGCATTCATTCATTGGTTGGGAGTCATCTACTAGTGCTTCGTGTGATGTGAAAAAAATCCTATAATCCGTATATCCAGGTAATTAGATATAATTCAATCAATTTATAAATTTTTGCGTTCTGATGCTTTACATTACTGTTACAAGGGTTTCTTCCAGTCGCTGATTGGTGCTGTGCTCTAATCAATAGTACATGTTATTAATTTATGGGTCATTACGCGATATTTATATTGAAAATATATCATGTTTTTCCTGATAGGTTTACCATCAAATATTGATAAACGTTTTTATTGGCGAATGGTCACTGTTATATGGGTTTCACCGTTATTGTCTCTTGTTGCAAATTCTCGGTTTATTTTTAAACATGCCAAGCTATGAATCTCTGCTTTCAGTTAGACAGGTTCCTCTCTCACCTGAAGGGAAAGGTGTCTGTGCCTTATGTGACGGGAATTTTTTTCAGGTGATGGGAAAATCCTCCCAGTTGCCACCGATGCGAAGGACTGTGTAAACAGAGTCGTGGACCTGGTGATTTTTTAATCGTTGGGTCTGATGTGGGAAGTTTTGTGTGATTTCAAAATATTTTTTCGTAGGGGAACAGAGCTGATCTTTTGCCCCGAAATCGAGGCACTCAGGGCCCTTCGCCTGCTATGTATTATTAAGAAATTTGACATCATTAGCCTCCAATTGTTGTTTAGTTCTTGTAGTTCATTTCAAAATTTATAAACTTATGTTGATTTTCACCACTTGCTGCTATGTAACTGGTTTCCGCAGGCACATAACTCACCGTGACAAGCCAACGTGTGGAGCGAATCAAGCTAGTTTGGTCACTTGCCACAAGTACACGGTGGTACCTCGCGAAATCTTGCATGATCGTCTATTTGCAAAGTTCTTGTGTCTTCCTAACCCATGACTGGTCTCGAATAATGAGCAGCTGTCAGCTCCCTCATAGCCCTGAAATCACCTCGAATTTGAGTAAGGAACAATTTGAGATCAGTTTCATAATGCTAAATGGTCTGAATCACAAGCTGTTTATTGTGGTGCACTGCAGGGTTATAGCAACTGTATACATGATTTGCTCACTTTCAAGTTCAAAGGCTTTCAGAGAGTCATCTTTTTTGCATGAGCTTAGAATGTCTGGTTCTGTGATTGCTCAGGTTGCCTCATGGCTGAAAGTGCACTTGCTTTTGTAAAGAACAGGGGTTTCTCAACACCTCATTTGCCTGCCTGAAAAACCAGTGTGGTTTTTCTGAGAACAGCTCTGCACTGGTGAACAGCCTGTTGTGATAATGTTTTCAGGCTCCATGTGCCCTATATAATGGGCCATAGACTGTCAGTTAATATAGCCTTTGTCAGCCATAATTGGGCCTCCTCCCCTTTCACCCCTCACTAATCACAGTTCAAACAGCAGGATTAGCTGAGGATATTTAACCTGGACTAGTCCACTCGCAAGGGGTGGCTGAGTGCAAAACACTCTAGGATTGTTCAGAAATTTCGTTTTAGTATTGAAAAATCGAAATAGCTTTTAACGGGTGTTTGTTCATAGAACTACTGAAGTAATTTTCTGGAGTCGTGTTCATATTTTGAGGTGACAAAGAAATGCTCTAATCATAGTGTAGCTTGCACTGACCACGGTTTTGAACTCATCCACAAAGTTGTTGAATGAATTGACTGGCACTGTAGTGAATTGAGTTGCAGAGGCCAGGCCTTCCATATATGTGAGAGATAGCCAGGAGTATGAGTTCTGTTTGGGTAAGACTTGGAATTCCCTTGTTTTTGTTGAAACAGGTCATCAAGACATTTCTTTGTGTCTATTGTTAGTAGTTGTTGTGTGTTTGGGAGCCCTATGGTAAAGGCAGGTGTGTGTGTGTGTGTGTGATGTATGATCTTGTGGGAAAATTCAGGCTCTTTCTGTGGACTGACTGGCTGCCTCTTGGTTGGTCCGATAAGATAAGGGAACCTATCTGCTCCTCTGGGCTCTGATTGCTTGTAGGAGCTTGTTTTTTGATAAGTGGTTCTGATAATTAGTAGATGGACTGAGAGTCTTCTAATGATTGTCTCTAGGTGAGTACAGTTTAACTGTTAAGAATTTTGCCGTGATCGTAACGCCTCGTTTTGTCCTCTAAAAAAGTGAGGGTCTGAGGTAATTATATCCTGGATGACACTCCAGGGATGTTTAGTCAGTTACTGGTCAGTGGCAGTAAACAAATTTGCCGGGAATACTTTTCTGATGATAGCCGCCTTCCTTTATGTGTTGCAAGTTTGCAACCATTTCCCTTGTGTGGCCTGTACATCTGGCTTCAATAAAATAGGTGATTACAGGGCTGTTAAAATTGAGAATTAATTGGTGCACTGTAATTCTCCACCTACTTAGCATACTACATGGAGGACAAGTGAAATTTTATTCCCTCAAATTTATCAGGCAAAAATAAAGATTGATTATTGTTTTGTTCTGTATAGGTGTTATAAAACATCTGGTAAAATTTTCATTATTTACAGTACAACCAGCCCTTGAAAATTAGAAAAAATGAAAATTTTGGCAATTATCTTTTGTGGAATAAATGGAGCGTTGTCGTTCCAATATCCTTTTCTCTGGTTTGAAAATAAAATTAAATTTGTAGCAACACAGAAATAATCTTTTTTCCATGTTAAAGTTATCTATGATTGTATCAGAAAAATTCTTGCATTTTATTGAATGATGCATTGGTGTTGAGATATGATCATGAATTTTGTGGGAAAAACTTGAAGCCTCGCAAAAAGCATTCTTTACCATTTAGTTACAGCCCAGTTACTGTTAAGTATTTATCCTTTCGTTCTCTTCTGTGCAGAATGGTATGTCTTTTAGTAAAGGTGGTATAAAACGCAGTTTCCTGTTCATGGCTTGGGTGAAATTAGTCACTGATGGTGTAGGTTTGTTTTCACAATTTTTATGTCGACCTTTGAGATTTTTCACTCGTCACTTAGGGGTAACCGTCTTTGTTGCAGAAAAATTATAGACCGCGCATATTTAATTAATGCGGTGCACATTGCAAGTGAATATTTAACTACGGTAGTTGAAAATGGACACCTGAGATTGTTATTAATGGGGCTATACACTCTTACATGTTACTCTTGTTACAGTCACTCTTGCCAGCCAGTGTTGGCTTATTGGCTGTCTGAAAGATGACTAACATGATATTATTATTATCATCATCATCATCATTATTATTATTATTCCAAACTTCTAGATACAAAAAGTTTAATATTTACTGAAATATAGCCTAAAATTTTGTTACGATAGAGATTTTTTGATTATTGATAAAATTAATGGGGACTATACCTAGAATTGGGAAATGATATGAAAACATGGTAAAAGCAAGGATTTAGTGAGCCTCTTGTGTGGTATGAACTAAGTTTGTGTGAGCTTGATATTTTTGTGTCTAGGTTTCTTTATTTTGTTAAAGTGATGACTTATGATTGTCCACATTTGGGAAGTGTTTTCCGTTTTTATTGCTGCAAATTTATCGAATATGGTGTTTAAGGGTTGAATTTGACTAGTGCCTTAGCATACATGGTTCCTATCGATCTATTCTGGCTCAGGATTGGTCTTAGAAATGATGTCGACTAACAAAGGCTGACCTTCCCAACAAGGGTTACTGTATCCTAATAATTGTCTAACTTTTTGTTTTGTGTTTGTGTCTGCTGGTTAAGGACAACACATTTATTATTACTTGTCTCACTGTCTGTTAGCTGGTAGTAAATGCCCAGCTCACATGACTTTCCTAATGAGGAAGCTAATGTACTATCAGGAACTCAGTATTTTTGATTTGCACAAAACTGACTGCCTGCTGGAGACTGGGATAAGGCTTGGGCTGAATGAGAAATGGATTTCCCATTTCTCTTCTTTTGTGGAGCTTGAAAAAGCGTAAAGATCTCAGCACTTAACATAATGTCTACTCGTCCAATACAACCTGGCCAGTTTCCTAGATCAAGAAATGGGAATTGCGTTCACCAAAACGATGAAACTCCACAAGGGGGGGGGTTGTAACACACCCAATATCCGGGCATCCGGCATTGGCTGCTCAGGTGATCAGCATCGGTTACGCGTCTAGGACACGTATATGGGCCTTTTCCAATTTCTGCCAAACGATTCCAATTCCTGTCAGTTTATTTCCTGTTGTGCATGCTGGGATGTGTGCGTGGTGACTTTGTACCATCTCGGGATTTTTACCAGGCAGCCAAACAAATCTGAGGTCGCATGGGCAAGCTACAGATCCCCAAATTGAGCCCTGTTGGTTGTGTGGTTGACCTAGTTTGGGAAAGGCAGGGCTGCTGACACACTTCTCATCCAGGTTTGCCGAGTAGACAAAGATTAATCGCACCTCCCTCAGCTGTTCAACAAAAAACAAAATCTGCTTTACAACTCACTAGGTATCAGTAGAATTTAATTGGCAGCGGAATGATAAATGGCTAATACTAATTTAAAATATGGATGAGTACTACTGCTCTGTACAACTGCTGGCCAAGGGCCCTACAAATACTGTGGGTAAATGCCAATGAACCGTGGAAGGAAGTGGCCATTGTTCCGTGTTTTATGCAGATTTGTGTAAACCTTTAACTGGTTTAAAAGGAAACTGTCAATGATTCATTACCTGTATTGATCCAGCAGTACAGTGCTGCTTCTCCTTGGTGTTAATGGGACATTTCCTGTCCTTGGTAATTTGTCTCATTTCACCTTTTCAATTTGGAGCCACCATAAACCTCAGAGGAGCCACTTTGTCTGTAGGCTGATTAACAACATTCAGGTTACAGGGAGTGGCCATGCCCAAACTGGATGGTCATTTAAACCCAGGTAGATTAGATGCATTTTGTCTTCCTTTTCCTGAAGAAACGCACTGTTCCATTTTCTTGGAGGGAGATGGTCTTTGGTTTATGTGCACCTATTGACCTTGACTGCTTGCGATTTTTAATGATAAGCAGATGTTTAGGGCTGTTCTCTGACAGAATATTAATTGTTTATCAGGGTGACTAACCCAGTTGACTTATGTGGAGTGTGAAGATGGGAAGTTGATGGGTAATAGAGTTGTCATTTATGTTGTCTAGAGGTGTGGTGGTGCCATCTCCATTTTGTCAGTTTTGTTTATGTCCCTCAAACACAGATACACATACTGACAGGTAGGCTGGTTCTACACTTATTTAGCTCACAATATGCGACAAGTGAAATTCTTTTTTGTCAAATTTCTCCTCAAAAATGGTGATTAGTAGAGTTTTATTCTAATTCTAGCTTGGTTTACTGTTGCTAAATTTTCCATTATTTGCAGTGAAGTATTGGCCTTTGCAGCATATGAACATTATAATTTTAGCTGTTATTTTGTACACAGTAAGTGAACAATTACTGTTGCTAGATGTGGAAAAGCTTGATCAATTCTCTGTACATTTGGTTTGTCCAGTTTCTCATTGGAAGTAAGTTTTGGAACATTTTTGTGACATAGCTATGTGGTGCACATTGTATTGCACTAAGCTTAGCCTTTTGTTAGGGTAATCATATTTATCACTGTTAGCATATACAGGGGAACAAGTGGATGATGTCCTGCTGTCGTTGCTGCCATGTCTGATAAATGCTAGTGTTCTATCTCTTTTTGTTTGAAAATTAGTTTCTTTTTTACCCATGAATGAGTACCTGGTAGTTGAGAGGATTCAAGCATTCATTATTTATGGTACTTGTCAGAGGTATTCAAACAAACTGATGCCTCCATCGTGACGTGACGGCTGGGCAGGCATAAGCTGATTCACCATCAGTGTATCAGTGTAGTCTTCCCTCATGACTGAGAATGGAGGGGAATTCAGGAAAGTTATTGAGGTGACTAATTAGAGTGTTGCCACCATATTAGTCATTAACAGTAATTTTTGTTGTTAACAATATTAGCCGTCATCACGGGGAAGCGGTATTTGGTCTGATTACTCGCATCATGTTCTATAAATTCACATCACTAGATAAGAGAAGCTAATAGTCTTTATAACATATCCTGTCCTTATGGACAACTCATAAAAAAGATTTAATGTTTGACAAAAATTCTGTGTCGTGTATGAAGTGATCTGCTTTAAAGCCCATCTATGTTACTAACATACATGGGCTTTAAAGCATTTATGAATTTATAATGTCGATTTTCTAGAAAGTGTGTTTAAACTGGGACCATGTTTTGGTGTGGAGACCTGGGAGTGGCCAAAATATTCCCTATGCTTAGAACTATTAAAACATGGGGAAAATGCTTTCCAAATTTCGGGATGGGGTGAAATATCTCATGGAACAGGAAAATTGGCTCCTAAAAATGAAAAACTGAGTTTTAGTGTGAACTACACAATTCTTGAGTTGTGGGTAAGTTTGGACGTTTGGTAGTCCTGCCAAGGTATCTTCCTTCTGGTTGCGGACACTAGCAATAGACCTGATTCACACGGCGACCATTAAAATCCAAAGCAAGGCAGATAAACAAAGTGGAAGTTGATCTTGCATGAGTTAAATGGCCGGTCTTTCGAGTCCAACCTGGATATTAAATCTTAAAAATGTGTCGACAATTATCCACAGCGATGTAGAAAAATACATTAGAGAACAAGTCATTGCACCAAAGAGTTGTCTGACGAAAGGGTATAGGTTTTTTTTTTCGGAAAACTAGGTTCAAAACATAAAAAGTAAATATGACCAAATTGCGGCGATCGCAGTGTTACGGATTAGGTGTTATGCTAAATGTAGGTTGCGTTTCTTCTTATGAATTGTTGATAAAAATGCTTTCTACACGAACCAAGTCATCTGCTAGTATTGTTGACGAGTTGAAGATACATTATTCGACAGTGGTGGCTCATCACATTTTGCTGTGATGTGCAATTAGTCACATCTGGTTTAATTTGTTGATCAAGCATAGCCTAGGAGGTCCTGGTGGCACTAGTCGGATATAATGGACCCTAACTTACTCCAAATAAATCCACTAAATGTGGGTCTAAATGAATGATTTTGATATCGTTGCATTCCTCAGACATCTGGCTATCCGTACATATTCACCTTACAACCCTCAATTACTTCGTTCTAGAACTACGCTATTCCGAACTCTGTCCACTTTAGCCACGCGCATTGTAAAATCGGCAGCCATTTCAGGGAACTTACTATACCTAGCGCCATCTATCCGCGATCTGCTACACCACGCGCTGTTCCTTTTTTATCAGTCAACGTCATTGGTCGATTTTGTCAATTATTAACGTCATCGTTATTAATCATCGTACGTCTGCTCTCGTCATCACCTTCGTCATCTCTCTCACGATCGTATCTGTCATCGTCATGTTATCTCGTCCATGTTGACTGATGAAAAAGGAACAGCTTGTGTTGTAGCAAATCGCCGATAGATGGCGCTAGATATAGTATGTTCCCTGAAATGGCTGCCGATTTCATGATGCGCGTGGTTAAAGTGGACCAAGTTCGGAATGGCGTAGTTATAGACTAGAATAATTGAGGTCCGTGAAAAGAATTTATACAGATAGCCAGATGTCTGAGGAATGCAACGATACCAAAATCATTCATTTAGACCTACATTTAGTGGATTTATTTGGAATAAATTAGGGTCCATTATATCCGACTAGTGCCGTCCTGGTGAGGTAGGGACTACCCAAACTAAAAGGTAATTTGTCATTGATCTGAAAAAATTATTGGTGTTATTAAATATATTTTTTTATTAAAATAAATAACCAGGCTGGAAATAAAAATTATTTGACCATCAATTCTGGTTTCTCCATTTTAATAATCTCACGTCTATTTCACGTGTTACGAATCAAATATCAATCTGGATCAAGTTGAATTTTAAAATTAAAACAGTGCAAGCATAGTTATCATGTTTCTTCAGGGACCTCATTCATCCGAGGGGAAAGGTGCCTGTGCCTGCTAAGAGGGGAATTTTTTGCCGAGTGAGGGGAAAAATCTACCTCCCAATCACCACCAATAGCACCCCAGCCCTGTTGCAAGTTCTCATAGGCTCTGTCTCAAGTAGCATTTTGTGCTCTTTCAAATTGTCACCTGTGTGGTTAGGTGATTTGGATTTCAAAGAGAAATTTTCAATCTCTAGGGGAATTTTTAGGCCTCGTGGGGGGAATTTTGCATGATTTTTCATTACTTTTGAGAAGGGAATAGGACCGATATTCGGCCCCAAAATCGAGGGCTTGAGGGTCCTGTCCTTTTTGGAAAGAAAAATGCATCATGTTTCAACCGTAGTCATGAAAACACAGCCTGGCTGGCCGAAGATTCTCTGGTTGTTGGTATGATGCTCAGCAACTCAGATGCGACAAAATATGATCTTACTTTTTGAAAACATTAATAAATTTTACACAGACATATTTTCTCGGCATATGGCAACAACCCAACGCTTCCGAATCTCAATGTCTTGAGGGATTGTAAAACAGACAGTTGAATGTCCGTATTTTTTCTAGCCGTTCGAGCAATGCAGAATACAACTATGCTGAAAAGCCAACAGAGCTATCGTAGCGAACCTCATTTTGGAAGGCGCATCCTGTTGGTGTGAATTAGGTCTATAGCTGCCCTTCATTGAGTTCCATTATCAACTGGCCCATAGTAGCTTGCACAATAGAACAATTAGGGATGGGCCTGTTGAATGGAGAAACAGTTGTTGACTCTGTGGTCTATGGTAAGATGGGCTGTGGTGTGCTAATATACCTTAGCTTATGTTATGTAATTTGGCAGTTCAGAGATCTTGGGAAGTAGTCTTCCTGAAGACTTTGATAAGTAATGGGTGTGCTGGTCTCCAGTTCCATTTTCAATTTGATATTGAAAAATGAAACACGGAATATTGACTCAAAATTCAATATTCTATTTTTGGTCTGAAATTGAAAAATGAAATTTTGATTCCGTATTTCATATTTTTATTCTTCAATTTGAAATTGAAAAATGAAATTTTGACCTGTCAATATTCCATGTTTCAATTTTGTTATCTTACCGCCGATGTTTTACAACCAATCACAGCGCTGCTTTTCTAAACGTTATCCTGATTGGTTGAAATGTTTTGTTTTCTTCTATCATCTACTGGATAACTGGTAAACAATGGTCAAGCACTGACATTGTCAAATTCAGAGTGTTGTGTTCACTAAACGTCACGATTTGCTTTTCAGGTGACCTAATTGGTTGACGCATGGGCGGACCTTAAATTATAGTAGACGCATTTTGATTAGCTGCCTGTCAGCCAATCATAGCGGTGTTGGAATTAGAAAAACGTCTCGCACAATATTGAACGCCGATTCCCAATTTCATGGTTCAATTGAGAATGGAAAATTGTACCATGAAATTTTGGCTATTATTTCATGTTTCATTTTTCAATTTCAAATTGGAAATTGAATTGGAAACCGGCACACGGACCGTAAGGAGTCTTCATGACCATATTGATAGACAGTCTGCCTGGACATTTTAATAGTCTGTCATAAGTGCACACACAGACTTGCCCTAGTACAAGTTACTTCTGGAATGAGTTGTCGCTAGGTTTGAGGGCTGCGTAATTTAAACAAGTACAACTTGCCCCACTTGTAACAATTTACTCCACCTTATCAAACTTGTTTTTGGGTTACTTGCGCCAGTTCTAAATCCTGTGATTGCAAACCTGTTGCAAGGCGGAAGTAATTATAAGCTGCGGTTACATACAGACGGGTTCTCTCTTGCACGCCGTACTCGCATTAGGGGTTCATTGTCACACGCAGAGCAATAACTTCCACCTTACCCTAGTTATCGGATATGGGTAGGGTAGGGTGTGTGTGGACAGGACTATAGACCACCTATTATTGGGGCCCGAATATGGAATGGGCACCTGTAACACTGGTTTGGTGTTTGCAGGTCTGGTTCTTGGAGATTGAAACTGGAAGTTAGTGGCGTGGCCCTGGATTCGTTTCCGCCCCCTGGATGGGTTTCCTGACCTAACACTAGAGTGCTTAGTGGCTATAAAGGATAAAATTTAATTAATTATAGATGTGGTCCAAGTCTTGGGTATTCTAGTGGGATTTTTTTCCGGTTTAGTTTTTGCCAGTGAACTATGGCTAGTTTTCTTTTTTTATAAAAGTCACAGATCATGTGTCCAGCACAGCTGTGTAGCCATAGTTCGCTTGGAAAGGCACCCAATGGTGGTAGTCCCCAAAAATATGACTGCTAGTATTCTGCCGATCTTGTGTGTGACATTTATGGTAAAAATAGGGGGCAAGTGTAGGTTATAAGCCGGACACAGCTCCGGTATTGTCCAGTGTTAGACACATGGCATAGCAATGGTAGGTATTGTCCAGTTTTAGGCACATGGCATAGCAGTGGTAAGGTGATCGTGAGGAATGTTGGTGTATGTTTGCCCAATACAGGCAACTTGACACTACAGTCAAATGGGACAGTTAGAAGCAATCTAAATATTTCTCAACCTCTTATCTCACTCAGTTACTTTTCAATTGACAAAGATAGATCCAATCTCTGTTATTCCATTTTCACCCTGAGCCTACAAACTGTATGCATATTGCACTTTTGATATCATAAAAATGTTAATGTCAAATAACGGAAGTCAACGTTTTTAATTACTTTTTCGTATCGTAAAAAAACAGTGAAATAACCAATGGCTGAAATGTCGCCAAGATCTAACCAGGCAAAATCAAAATGCACGAAGAATTTGTTTTATTATTTTTAAAAAGCTCACTAAAGAAACCAACGCCAGCACTCCGAAGCACACTTGCCGTTGAACACATACAAACACAGAAGCAGAGACCTTATGAAATATCGCCATTTTTACACTTTCGGAGAGAGTGAGGGAGTCCGGAAAAGTAAACGATCTGTGCCCGCAATAATTGAATGGTAATGACAAGGATTGCCCATTAAATGAACTACTGTGTCCACCTGGATTCGCACACAGGGATAAACTCAAATGTTGGCCTGGGTACCAAGTGGTAACTCTTGAATGGAAAACTTAATTTTAAGCATTGAGATGGACGACTGGTTATTACCCATGTTGTTGCATTTATTGTGGAAATGTGCAGGAATCTAATGAAACCTGAGCTCGTTAACATTGAATTTGAGTTTTTAAGCTGAAATTCATTGTAGATAAGATTTCACTAAGACATTACGTAAGAGATTTGAAGTTCCGATAGAATGAATATTGGAGGTGGGCTTGTAATCAAATAAGAGTGTTTAAAAGTCCATGGGTTGGTGTATATCCGAATGTGGCCGTATATCAAATGTGGGTGTTATCCGAATGTGGGCGTATATCCAAATATGGGTGTAATAAGCTCGGAAGACCACTCTTATAATTCATGCAAAATGTTCCTGCCAAACGTATCCTACATCCACATATTTACACTGTCTGTTGTTTTGAACTGTATCACCACATTCCTCCACACATCACCCGAATGCTATTCCTTTTTAAAATCACCAGTAACTGTAGCTTCATAACAATAAGATAGTATCTGTATTGAGTGAATTTTCCTGTTTTGTGTTCATGATTACTGAAGTTTATCGGCATATTATTTCACCTGAATTTGGTCACACTGTTCAGATTTCATTTTTGATACACACTTTGGACTGATTGATTTACCGGTAAGTCAGGCAAGGTTTAGACAAAAGGCAGCAGGTCCTACTAACTGCTTCAGATGCATGCAAGCCTCTTGACTTCATATGAACTTGTGAAGAATTTCTTTGGGAGGCGATAAGGTGAATCTGACTCATTGTTTGATTTCTCACCTGGCGTCTGGCGAGCCCAAATCCTTGCTATGGGCAGGCGAGGTGAACTGCCCAGGTGCTTGACTGCTTGGTTGGTAGGCTCTGCTGGCAAATAAAATTTACCCATTTGCTCTTGTGACATCATAATGGCACTTTCCTGAGTGGGTTCCATTGTGACCAAGGGACATGGCTTTACTTATAGTAAAATCTTGCCCATTTTGGACATAAATAATTGTTAAAATTTGTCTTTTTCATTTTTCAAATGATTCCAACATTGTTGTGAATACCCACAATTGTTTTTCAAAGTGTTTGAATGTGAGCTAAAGTAAAGAAATCGAGAATGGTAAAGCATTACTTTGGTACAATTTATCATTTTTGAAAAAAAACTGAGAAAATAAAATTTTACTTGCCTGCTGAGTGAAAAAATAACATTTTACTTGTCAGCCATATTGTGCGCTGAATTAATGAGATTTAAAAATAAATTGGACCGATTTTACCATATGTTTCCCCTGAGTTTAATTGAAGGGATGAAAATTAAACAAGAGTTGAATGAACTAGTCCATCAGATATATCACTGACCTTTTTTACCATAGCCTGCAGTATAGCTAAGTTTTGTTTGAGGCAGGGGTCAGCTCATAACCCTTCAAGAATCTACGTTAGAACTTAGAAGTCTGAATCTAAAGGTAAATTCTACAGTATCAATAGTTTGTTTTACTCACTATGTGCGTCAGTTAACCTTTAAACCATAGTGTCTTTTTTCTCACTGGTGGCATGTTAAGTTCAGGTGTGGTCCTGCAGGGTTGACTCATATTTACCCACATCTTTCAAGCTCAGAAGCTGTGGTGGAAACTGTCATTAAAATTAGCCCTGCAAAAAGGGGCATTAGTCACTTACAGGGGTACAGGATTTTGAGAACCAAAGTGATGTACGTTATTCAGTGGACAAAAACTGTGGTCAGGAACCTTTTAAGATGCTATTATTGCTGCAAAAAGTTTTAAAAACCTCAGCTATATGCGCTGTGGTTAAAGGAATCTAGATTTCGTTGTTTTCTAATTTGTAAATCTATTTCATTAAACTGGAAACATTAATTATAAAACTAAGCAATCCATATAATTATGCATGATGTATTGACTATATTGATTTAACACCTCTAGGTGTTAATAGTTGGCCACTTACTCTCAACTGTTTGTAAACTAATTGATTACAAGTTATTGATTAATTCTGCTGCTATTGATTAAGATTGAGTGAGTGTTATGATCCTACCTGGCTTGAAACTGAACACCATTCGATATAGTTTGAGTGACATATTACTTGGTGCTGAAGGTTTCAATTGTCTTCGTGATTTTTTTCAATGAATCCCAGTTCGGAATTTTGTAACAACTAACGCAAGGTTGGTTTCACACAAGCAGTGAGTTTCATGGTTTGTATTCTTTGGAAGTGTGTGCTTTGTAAGGAATAGTGAGTACTCTGATTGTCTGAAACCGATTTGAGTGTCTTAACACTCATGTTTGGTATTTCTGAAAAATAGTTGAACATTGACTTGGACTTTGGTTTCCTGTTGGTGCTTGATTTGCGTCTCTGTGGTTCCATGGTGACCTATTTGTGTTGCTGAATAATGACCTAATTCATGTGTATGCTTTGCCATGATGCCTGATGATGCCCTTCTGTCCAATCTGTAACTAGGTAAATGGAAGTAGAGGAGACGTTACATAACTCTGGTGAAAGCTAATAACTTCAAGAAGTCTTATAAATCCAATAATGTGTTTTTCGGCTGTAAAACCTATGATGTTCCTTTAAATAGTGTTTCTAGGTTTTTTTCAGAGTGGTGACTCTTCCTTCTGAGCTCAATTGTTTTAAACAGAAATTAAATCTACAGACGTGTACGTACAATCCCATCCGTTGAATATGTACCATGTTTAGGTTACAACTTTCTAAAACCCTGAAGTTAATTGCTTCCATTGTGAACACACCCAGTCTCCCTTATAACTTCACTAAATTTCAGAACAGATACTCTCTTTCTCAGTAGGCTCACATTGGGCATTTCATCCAGACAGATATGCTGTCCCCATGTAGGGGTGGTTTTTTCCAGTTTGTTTCCTTACCACCTGAATGGCTTATACTGGGAAAAATTAATCTTCATACTGCAATAATTAATTGAGGGTACTATTAACAATGCCTCTATCCTCTGCCTGTGTGTGCCCTTCGAACTCAGTAGTCTGATGCATGGAAAAATGAGGCCAAAATAGAGTCTAGGGATTGTTATTAAGTTGATCAATTTTGGGATGACATTGTTTCATTTTATGAAAAGTATACTCTCGAGTTCCGAATAGTCGCATCTATACGATTATTTATTTCATACTCGTTTCCGATCTGTACGAGGCTTATTCGGGTCTCTATGTTTATTAATTTTCTAAGCTCCTCGATTATTTGGTTCAGCAATTTCGCAATTTTTGTTTCATTGAATACAAATTTGTTACACAAAAACGCTACTGATGATACCGGGTATTGAACCTTGGCTTTCAGCTGAAGAGAATTCATGTTAAACCTCTGGACCACGAAACATTCAATTCAAACTTGCAAATTTAGAAGGGATATAAAACGACTCCACGTTACACACTGAAGTCACGTGTCATACACATTAAAAGATTTTATTCGCTAAAAGATACAACTGTACGTTTCAACGCTTAAAATAATCGGACTCCCAAGCAAGGGTTTACACAGCAGCTGTCTGTTGGACGGCCATAATGTTATTTTGAACAGATTCACAGGACAGTTAGAATTAAGAAAGAGGGGGCAAAATTTTTAAAAAGCTTGAAATGGTGACCACTTTCTCAATATTAATGGCTGGTCGGTCTTCGCTCAAAGAAATAAGCCATCAGTCATTTCAGAAATAAAAAATTTAATGCACAAAAAGTACTTTCTTAACGCATTTTTCAATATTCCGCGCATCCCGTGACATAGATCGGTATTACTGGCAGCTCAACATACATGTGAATAAAAACGTTTTCGACGAGTTTCTTTGACTGGTCCAATATTTATGGTTGCACCCTGTGAAAAACTGGCAAGTCATTACAACTCTTCACTGTGTCTTTCCCCGACATTTGCGTTTCCGGGGGAATAATTCCGGGATTTTGCACAGCCAGTATCATCTGCGGTTTCCGTCATACGCATTCTACATACTTAGTTATGTCGTCTGCCACGCTAAGGCCTAAAGGACTCGAGGATTATTTTACAAACCGAGAGATGTTCTAGATACAGACATTGATTCAAATGCTGGTACGACAAATAATCCAGCTACAGATACGGATTGTGGTGATAACGCGGCCAGTCAACGAAGCGCAAATACCCGTGCAATGAACGGTGAACCTTTCAATCAAAGAGAAGTACTGACAATTTGCGGACAACATCGGACATCGGCATTTTTACAATTCACTACGAACTTGAGAATAGATTGCTTTTATGAACAGGAAGAATGGATTTGTGATAATCTTGAAAACGGCATTGTTGCTAGTGTGCGACAATCCAGTCAATAGCTTTATTGAAATTGTTTCTACTTGCTCTCCCATCCAAGTGAATGGAAACGCACGTGAATTGGTTTGTTTACTCTACCTTATTAGATATTCAAACTGGTGGAAGTGGACGTGGTCGTGGACTTATATGTTGGGCAATTCCACAAGAAATCTCAATTTCTGGTCATATAAAATTTTGGATGTACAATACCGACTTTTTGACGTTGAATTCTGACTGACATTACGAGAGTGTTGACAATGAACGTGTGCAAGACATGAGATTGAGAGAAAACAAAGGCTCGACTGTCAGGAACGATAAAAATGCGACTCATTTTACCAAGACAATTTATTGTCTTTATTCAGACTGTCGGCTTTATGGTGGACAGAACATTGCTGCTGAAATCTTTACCTCCGTGTTATAGTGTTTGGACGTAGTTGACATTGGCATCACTAGTATGAATGTCTCGTTCTTTTTTGAGTAAATTGATTCCACATATTCTTTGAAACACGCCGATATAGACTTTCATTTAAAGTTATTGAATAACGAATGGTTTTTGTTTTTGCAATGACACTTTTATTCCACTTCACTGTACTTTGTTATTACATGGGTTTATACACTACTGCAATAATTTAACTATGGTAATGTTCAGTTTAAAGGTTTTTCTTTGAAACAATTACTTAAAACATTGATAAATCAGACGGAATTTGCTTCTTTGCACTATTATTTCCATCAATATCATTATTAGATTTTGCACTATTATTTCCATCTACCAATAGTAGATGTTACGCAAATTTGTAATCAATGATATTACTCCTGTTTGTCTTTTTTAATTTTTCACAAATTTTTTATCTGTACCATTATTCCCTAAAATTTGCTGTTTTGCAAGTTATTCCCTTCTCTATCACTATTAGGTTTTACTCAAATTTGTAATCAATATTATTCCAGTCTATACTATCTTTAAATTTCCACAAATTTGCCGTCTATACCATTATTCCATTCTATATTATTATTAATTTTTCCGCAAATTTCCGGTCTATACTATTTTTCTACTGTTCTAGTGGCAAAAATGTTGTGTCTATACTATTATTAGAGTCTCTACTATTATTAGAAATCATGAAAATTTCTGGTCTACTCTATTATTGCTGTCTACAACTATTGGAATTCGAGAGTATTTACAATATGCCTGCACCAATATGATTATCACAAGCTCGTGCACAGTGAAAAAAGGAGTAGTGTTTTGATTCTAACTGACGCTTCTCTAATGTAGGAGAACTTAGGTTTATCTAATCTTCACCGAAACTTTGCTTACCTTTCTGATTAGACTGTGATTTTGAAGTTATCACTTAAACACTGGAGTAAACACCGGATGGTGCAATTCATTCGTACTCTCAACCGAATATTGAGTGGTGGGTTCAATGCTAACTGAAAATTGTTGTCCCAGCCATTTACCAGTGTTTATTGAAATCAGATGTGTATTATCTTGTGGGATATGCTATTGAGTCTCATGTGATGGTATATTGTAGCCACAACCAATACCGATAACTTCGCTGAAGCTTCACTCTGAGCTTTCGCACTATTAATTGCAGCGAAGTTTCGCTTGCAGTTGAACTATGTGAGTAAACCTTTCCCATTTACCGAAACTTTGGTGAAAGCAAAGCTTCGCCTCTAGTGGGCAAGCACTAAGATTCTATCTGCCTGGGGCCTGATGGTTAAGACCATGAGGACAGATTGTGGTTTCTTTATTACACCCTGAGGATCAAATTAAGTAAACCTGCTTCAGTCAATGACTTTGATAGGCTGTTTAGGTTTACTAAAAACAAACTCATTTCTCTAAATACACAATGTAGCCTAGATCCAAATACTATGTCTGTGAGGAGCCAATTGGCAAGGAATGTTTACCTAACCCAAGGACACATTTCCTGTATCTAGCAGGGCGATGGTTCCTTTGTGTTTGCTACTGACATTTTACATTTGATCTCTGAGTGTGACCTTTTTGTAGAGTGGGGGGATTGCTTCTGCTTCTGTCTGCCAGGTGTAGCAAGTCGATAACACAACTTTATCATGGCTGCTATATGGAAAGATGATGTTGCTTATAGCAAAGTTAGTACACCAGAAAAGTTGCTGCGCTCTTTTTTGTGCAAATATTACTGGTTCTTTGGTTTAAATTAATGTACTTGACGTTTGTTCCAGCTAAAGTTTTTTGGTGAAATTTTGAGGTTTCAGGTTGATTGTCACCAGATGGTACCAGAACAAAAATACGACCCTTAATGGGATAGTCAGCTAAAATTCCTTAAGTCCTGGGTTTCACATGCATATTGAGTGGCTGGGGGTCGACTCACAGATTTCTGCTGTCAAATGCAATCAATGAGCAAGACCGGGCTTATTGTGTATGAATGTTGAATTGTGATGTGAAATCACAGTTAATCCGTTGATTCTCAACCCTCTTCAAAGCAATAAAGCTCTCGCAATGAAGTGTTTCAAGGCTCCATTGCATTACATGGAGATGCTTTAGGATACCAGCCAGGAAATGAGCCCAGCTCTTAGGATTGCCTCTCAGGGTTTCAATGGTCGTTGAATTCTATGCAATCGTTGAATACAGCGAGATGTCTTATTCTTTCGTTATTTCATTTCTGTGCACAACCTGACACTGTAGTTTTGTAAAATTGTCATTTTTGGTCAAATACAGGTTTCTTTTTAATGTTTTCCTAGTAGCATGCTCAAATTTATCTAATGTAGGTTTCATGGCAGAGCGGTGAAATTTTATATTATCTCATTTTTTCATGAGTCATGAATCACGGTATCAGTTCTTTGCCATTTGAAGTTGGAACTTTAACTTACCTATCATCCAACAAGTACTTGAAAAAATGCGAGCAACCATGACAAAATCTGGAGCCCTTAAAAATGGAAAAGTGTAGTTTTGGCAGTTATATCTGTCGCAAAATTGGTGATGTTTTAATAGATTTCCAGAACAAGCATAACATTGGTTGCAGTATCCCCGAGACTCCTGTTTTATTAGTTTCACATCTTCATGTTTAGATTTTGTTTTTGAATTTATTTACCTATTGACTGAGTACATAGCCTAACAGTACTTGTTTCTCCATTTATCTTTGTGTGACTCAGTTTTTGATGGACTTCAGAGTAATTAGTTTATTTCTCTTTTAACCGCGACCTTCAGAAAAAGTACATCATTAATGGAGCATGACTTATTGTTTACCTGGGGCTTGTTCCGCGATGCTTAAGACAGGTGTCGAGGAAGTTAGTGCCATCACGTTTTTTTGTATGAAGCGTGATTGAAGACTTGTGTGAACTCCTCAAACTCTGGAGAAACCAGTCTAACGGAACCTACTGCTGGTCTGTCAAGGTGAAAAATGATGTATTTGTCACCCTAAATCCAAAAGAGAAGTCTGAATTAAAATGGTTCTAATTTCTCTAAGCAATTATGTATTATCTTTTGTTGGGATGCCCTTGTGCAAGGTAAAGTAATATCTCAACGGCCCCTGGGGTTGAACTAGATTGATTTGAACTCTCCTCCTTAGGGACATGGAAAAACAACACACCTGTGGTGGATCTACATGAGATTTGACTCCCCTTCGTAGTGACATGGACAAACAACGGCCCCTGTGGTGGAACTTGATGGATTTGAATTCCCCTCCATAGGGACATGGACAAGCAACACTACTGCTTCTGTAACTCCCCCGTCAATAAAATTGTAAATCCTTTGCTGGTCCCCTGCCCCCTCGACTTGTAAGTGCTCTTTTTGGAACCAACCGAAAATCTAGCCTGTCTTCAAATCTTGTAACAGGGTTCAAAACAGCTTTTGGTTGGGACTCCACACTTCAAGTTATGAGATTCTATCCCACAACCAGTGTTATACACTGACTCTAAAGTATTTATTATTCCTGATCATAGGTTGCCATCAATATTGACAGGTTTATGTCCAGGAGTCCAAGGCTGCTGCTGTGTTCCAAGCTATCAGTGAATAGGCCCCTGCTGCTTGTCCATTATCAATGCTCCTCCCACAGACAACAGCTGGCTCCTCCCACTTATCAGCAGGACCTACCACAGTCAATGTAGATTGTTTACCACAGACTGGCCTGTTATCTCATGTCTCTAGGGTATTGGGTTGAGAAAACAAGAAAAGGTGTTTGGGTTAGGGTCAATCCAAATTAAAGGAAAATTTCCCCTCCTCTCCCAGTGGCAATTTTTGTGTCATTTTGCATCAAGGCATAATAACATTAAAAGTTCGGTTTAAGCATTTCAACTTTGTGTTCATCACCATTGAGTGGCAGCACTTTGATATTTGAGGGAAAGCCCACTATACATTGAACTGGTGTAAACTGATGTTACTGTTACGTTCTGAAGTATTGAAATTTTTGGCTGAGTATTCAGTAATGATTTCCGTAACCAAAAATGGCCGGAAAGGCTCTGCACATTACAAATTACAGCATTTCCGTTGGAGTTCCGGTGATCATGATGGTTGCGTGAATAGTAAATGAAATTAAATACTGGATATCTGTGGTTTTTTTAGTTACCAGAAATGTACTTGGATTTAATTTTATCAGAATTGTATGTTGTTTTAAGATTATCACTCCCTCGCACTAACATCCTGTGTGCAGCATTAATCCTAAATTTTAAATTTCACAAAATCAATTTTTTT
The DNA here is from genome assembly GCA_002633005.1 of Phoronis australis. NCBI lineage: Eukaryota > Metazoa > Phoronida > Phoronidae > Phoronis > Phoronis australis. The sequence continues at coordinate 406,530 of NMRA01000296.1, read as the reverse complement.
TCAAAAGAACATCGTGGCTGGTAATGTTGAAAAAAAATATTTTTATTCAGATTTTAAAACTGTTTTCTTATGCACAATAGCTCTCATTCTAAGACATTTTTACCACACTATCTTGCTTCTTGATGACTCATAGACATCATGTCTGCTCCTGTCAGTTCCTATTGTGTGTACAGCAGTGTTTTGGCCTCTCAACAGATATTTATGGTGTCCTCAAATAGTATATTCATGGAACCACTTATCTCTCTACTTATTAAACACAAAACCACAGTCGCCAGAATGGTACTTAGTTGTTAGACATTCAAGATTAAGGGTTTATTTTCAGACCAATGGTAATCTCCCCAGATTGATTGAGGAAAGGTGAGATCTTGAGAACGTTGGCAATTCAATTTTTTTACACTGGACTCTGTGCTGAATATTCTAATTTTGTTTTATCGCAAGCATATTTCTGAATATATTACATGGGACATTGTTTACTTAAATACTACAACCTCTCATCATTCATTGTTTCTATGTATGATCAGTAGGGTTGAACATATATGGGAACCACTCATACTTCCGTTTTTGTTATAGAAGTACTGTAAACATGGTCCACTGCGGGATAGTGAAAACTAATTATTTCACGCAAGGTCGGAGCTCGTGCCAAATTTTAGAAATAAGCGGTATCGCCGCTTCAGATTCCTGAAGCACGAGAAAGACGAATTTCGTAATTGCAAAGTTGACACAGATCAACTGACACGGAACAACTTGTTCCAGTGTGTAAACGGACTGACACACGGAGCAATTTGACACTGCGGTGACAAATTTTTGCCACCCATTTGTGAGGTAGAGCAATTTGCGCCCGAACATTGGGACGTGTCAATTTTAAGTCTAAACGCGAAACTGGGGCAATGGCCTATGTATGGGTTCTTTGTCTGCAACTCTCATCATTTGTAAACCTGTGAATGTGTGATTCAGTCTCTCCAGCCTTTAATTTCCGTCTTGCCATGGTTAGTGAGTTGTGCGTGTAAACGGCCGCTTGACACAGGTCAATTTGCTCCGTGTCAGTTGCGCCGGGCCAAAAGTTGATATCTAAGCGGGACTTTAGTTGACACAAAATGCATTGTCCAATATTTACAAACACGTTGAACTGACATCAAATTATGCATGTCCCAATCTTCAGAATCAAGAAAATTCAATTTTGGCTTTACTTTCGGTGTCCCAAATTTCTGAGATTGTCCTAAACTAGAAAATGTTCACCTACAACTAAAGAAATATAAAATATTACTTTATGTGTTTATTTTTCAGTATTTTACTTAACATGTTTCCTGATCGTGGTTAATACAGCCGCACATGGTCAATCATAAGGTAAATGTAATTGTAAGTTTCTTGGTGTTATGGATGGATGGAAATATGGTTGTTGGGTGTTCAAACTTTTACCTTCGCTCCAGCTCTGAGGATCAGGGTCACTGTTGCATAACAAGTTATTCAATCCAGTTTCCTCTGGAAGTTGTAGAGATAGCATGCCAGACTTGTTAATCTCTTATTCAGTGTTCAAGTCTGGTTATAGGACCTTGGGAACGCTTGGAACACTTGTTTTTCAACATTTGTGTGAAATGGAGGACATAGCGAAAAATGCCCATCCTGGACCCCCCCTCTTTACCTGATGCCACACAGATGGATTTAGGGGGTCCAGACCTCCCAATGGTTGGCCTATGAAAAAAGTGTTGGCATAGTATTATTGAGCGTACGGGGAGATTTTTCCTGCGAAACTGGTTGGTTCATCCTAGATTTGCCAGTGTGATGCCGGCGATCCAAAATTCCCTCCTCAGTTGGCAGTATACCCATGCCAACCCCTGTTGTGAAAGAACCCCCGGAGTAAAAGAAGCCTTGGTCCGCAGGGACACGGTTTAGGTCTCCTGCATTTATGTATTTGTATAGGTACCGTGGTTACATCATATCAAGTTAATTGCCAGGTGTCCTAATGAGATTTTCATAATTAAGTAATGGTGTCATCTCTTAATTACTTCCTCTTCTTACTCAGCGAACTTGGCTGAGTGAGACACGTAGAGAGTAATTCTTCACTTGTTTATAGCACAATATGGCAGGCAAGTAAAATTCTATTCTGTCAAATTTCTCTACAAAAGAAACATTTTGAAAATTTTATTCTATTACTACCCATGCTTTTACTGTCTAGATGTCAAAAATAACTTTTGGTAAATTTTCCATCGTTTGTGGTAAAGTAATCAGCCTTTGAAAAATGGAAAAAATTAAAATTTTAGCAGTTATTTTTTTTTGCAAAAAAGTGGAGAATCATCGTACTAACAGTTTATCAGATTACTTTGATTTAGTTTTGTTTGCCATAACATCATTGTTTATGAGAATTGAAATGAAATTTTACCTGAGAATGTTCAAAATAAAATGTTAGTTGATTTCAGTTGTGTATGCATTTTTACTGTTAAGTTTGGCTACAAAGTTATTGAATCAATGTTGAAAACCTCCTTCCACAGCTGTGGCCGTCTCAAACTGTATAGTTGCTGTCCAAGTAACATAGGTACAATCTTGCTCTGCAGTTGTCTGGAGCTGCAAGTCAACTATTGTCTTAAAACCAATTGATGTAAAATGTTCAAGTTAGGAAAGCTGACTGTGGTGGGAAAATGAATTTTATTTCATTGAAATTTTCAAGGTAGAATAGACATTTTTAGGTAGTTTTAAGGATTTCATTCTTGTCATTGTTAGTAAAGTGCAGCTGTTGCAATGATGCAATCTGCCTTGAAAAAAAATTTAATTTTTAATTTTATCGATTACCTTTTCCCCAAATTGAAGATTTTTATCATACCAAAACCACCATTTATCTGAATTTCTAACATTAACTGATTACTGTAGTAACAGTTCCTCTAGGTGTTGAAAGGAAATAAAATTTCACTCCTGTGGCCTTGTTTTCTGAGTGATGAATGATCCCTCCCTTCAATATTGTGTTGGCATCAAATTACTTATGGACAGCTTGATTTATGGTGCTTTGCTGTGTAGGCTAGATTCTCTTGCCCATGGCTAATCATGTATCAGTGCAGTTGTAGCTGCATGATAAATGTTCTAATCTGTTACAAGTCCTTAAATTGTCAGAGGTGACAATGTTATTGATGTCTGTCTGTTGAGTTATAATTTAAAAAGGGTAGCATACCAGCTGTGTGTTATGACTTGTATGAGGAATGGCTTCCTACTGCTCAACAATGTGCAGTGTCTGTGGATTCTTGTTTTGATCCAACCCAACTGTGGCAACCTATCAGTTGATGGATTGTAACACTGGTAGTTGTTCAACAATTGTATTAATTAGTTGCCATAGGCATATTCATGTGATGCTTAAAGTTAGCCAATCGTACTGCAGTTGTTTGTCGTTGAAGTATTTAGGCGGCATACTCGGATTGATTGGGTCTAAAAAAAACGGAATGTGGGTGTCGCATCTTTTTTCGTTTTTTGATAACTTCAATCCCCGGTAGCATTTCATTGTCTCAAATAGTTACTCAAGTAAGTTTCCTGAATCTTTTGCGTATTTCCATCATTTTTTACTCGCAGATGTAATCTTTTTCCATCATTTTATCGTTCGCGTGAGCTCCTCTTTGATTGATGACGTTTTCTAACATTACAGCTAAAAATGGAGCTATATGATCAATGAAACTAAATAGGGACTCTGTCCTTAAATTAGGGACATTCCATGAAAAGATCCCTTCTTATTTTCAACAATATTGAGAATTCAATTTGAAGTTCACTGTCTATTTGTATCAAAGCCAAGAACTGATTTAGTAGTGAAACTACAACAGCATAGGAAAGGAAACGTGTCCACAAATACGCTGCAGATTTAGGGCACGTAATCTAGTCCCCATTTTGGACTGTTTCGTGCAACGGGGCTTCGGTTCAATAATCAGAATTNGTGTCTGTGGATTCTTGTTTTGATCCAACCCAACTGTGGCAACCTATCAGTTGATGGATTGTAACACTGGTAGTTGTTCAACAATTGTATTAATTAGTTGCCATAGGCATATTCGTGTGATGCTTAAAGTTAGCCAATCGTACTGCAGTTGTTTGTCGTTGAAGTATTTAGGCGGCATACTCGGATTGATTGGGTCTAAAAAAAAAACGGAATGTGGGTGTCGCATCTTTTTTCGTTTTTTGATAACTTCAATCCCCGGTAGCATTTCATTGTCTCAAATAGTTACTCAAGTAAGTTTCCTGAATCTTTTGCGTATTTCCATCATTTTTTACTCGCAGATGTAATCTTTTTCCATCATGAGCTCCTCTTTGACTGATGACGTTTTCTAACATTACAGCTAAAAATGGAGCTATATGATCAATGAAACTAAATAGGGACTCTGTCCTTAAATTAGGGACATTCCATGAAAAGATCCCTTCTTATTTTCAACAATATTGAGAATTCAATTTGAAGTCTATTTGTATCAAAGCCAAGAACTGATTTAGTAGTGAAACTACAACAGCATAAGAAAGGAAACGTGTCCACAAATACGCTGCAGATTTAGGGCACGTAATCTAGTCCCCATTTTGGATTGTTTCGTGCAACGGGGCTTCGGTTCAATAATCAGAATTGGGCTATGCATTGCCAGGACTATTAAGAATACTGGAAATGCTGCATAAGTTGCTCATACGCTTGTTTCAGTTTTCGTGCTTGAATATTGGAATATTCATGATTTTGCTTTCACTGTTCTACCAATTAATACGGAGCACCAAAATAATACTTTCAGCTACATATTAAGCTCTGTACCTTAGCCACCAACAAGGGATTTTTTTTAAATTGTGGGCATTTGTTACAATGGCTTCTGTGTTAGAAGCTATTGAAGAATGAAAAATGGCCAGTTTTGGTGATTATTTGTGTCTGAAGATGATGAGGTTTTCCTTGTAAACTATGCATATGCTTTCGAAACTGAATAACAACTGTCCTGCAGAGGTCACCGAGTTACTTATTCTCGTGGGAAATTCTGCATTTCAAGCGCTGAAACTCGAGTGTTAATTTAGCGATTTTTCTGTTTTTTTACAGTTAACACACCATGGCTGAGGAGACCCAGGGCCTGACGGAACCATTAAGTGAAATCCCCAAAAAAGAGGTACTGAGTGATGATTATCGCAGTTTACAGTGAGGGGTGTTATGAACAATGATAACATTTATATCACATCCAGTGTTTATTCTTTTGCTTCTTGATGGATTTGTCTTCCATACTTTCATATGCCCATACTTTTCACTGTGGATTTCCCATGAAGTCATGTGCAAAATTTTGTTTCCACCGTTTTGAAAATAACTGAAACGCAACTATTTCAAACAATGTTTCAGGAACGTGCTAATATCTGTTAAAGAATGTGTTACCCTATTAACATTTTACCCTTACCATGATAAGGTGAGGTAAGTTGTCCTACTTGTCAAGTTGTCCCAGGGCAAGTAGCGTTCACACTTCTATATAAAGCCAGTGACAACTCGTTCCAGTACCTTGTTCTAGGGTAACTTCTAATGTGGATGACATTTTTATGTGTACTGTAAAAGAATATGCCTGACCATGTGAACCAAGCCAGTTCACCAAGGCATTTACCAGGATGTGTAAAAATAATTACTGTTCCCAGTCATTTAACTGCACCTACGTGGTTCTCCCTGTGCAGAAAGTTAAACACGGTGCAAACTGCAGGTCGTGATTTGCGTCATCTTTCCAACCTGCTTATTCACTAACCGATTGTAGTTGCATGTTTTGTTCATATGATGAGCATGCCATCATTTGTGCGGAAAAATAAAAATAAGTACCACTATGCAATACTATTTCAATCATTTGTCTTGTAAAGCGGAAAACTAGAACTTTTCAAACGTGGGTGAAGATGGTGCAAAGTTTGCAAATGCTGTGTAGCACCGTGTTTGAACACTGGTGTGTGGCGTGGCATGTGTTTGTGGTATTTACAAAATGTACCTACAATTTCCACAATTTCGTACCTGTGATTGCCTTACTGGAGTAGCCCCTTGTGTCTAGTTTTCTCGGCGTTTTGTGACAGAGTTTGTGTTCAATAAAAAGCCATTGTAATTGTTTCAGTGGTTATGCAATACTTATATGATTTGTTGATACTGTAACATATAACATAGCACAAGGATTTGTTTAGTACTCATCAACTTTCATTGTAGACCTAAATTTTTTGCACCTAATGGCAAGAAAATTTAAAAACATGCCTGTGATGAAAATGATATTGTACTGAAACAAGCCTTCCATTCTGTCTTCAAATAACCAGATGTTACATAGACATTTCGTATCGCAGATTAATAGCTGGGATGTGCGTCTGGTGAAATGCAGAATCATTGTAAAACACTGGATACTGTGAATCACATGTAGATTACTATCTGAATACATCTCTTCCTCGACAGGTCATGAGCTACCGCGAACGCCCAGCCAGCCCCTCGGAGGCCAGCGTGGCAACCATTTACGACAGCATTCTGTCGTCTCCACCTTCACCCGTCGATTATGGAGACGACCGACTACGCAATGACCTGCTGGATGAGATTTGCTCCGACATGGGCATCCATGACAGTATGGACCTGGACTTTTACGACTTTGCCTATGATAACCAGGATGCATTCATGATGCCAGCTGACGGACCGTCAGTTGGACAAAAACAGTCACAACCATCTCAGCCACAGCAGCAACAGACGTTTCCATCAAGTTGCATGCAGGCAACAAACAGTAGTAGTAATACAGCGTCACAGACACAGGCGAGTTCGGTGAAGTCCGAGCCCGATGATGCAAAGAATGAGTCAACACAGAGCCAAGAAACACAGCAGCAACAAGAAACACAGGAAAACAAACAGGCCGATGTTGGTCATACTGTACATCATAAGCCAGTGGACATTCAGAAAATGTCGGTGCGACGCTACGAAAGTGACCCAGGCTACCAATCAGACTTGCGTAGTCAAAGCAGTCGTTGCTCGTCAGCAACTAATTACTCCACCAGTGCATATGGCAGCTCGGACAGTCTCAATGCCATCTTTCATCTAACGCGGAGTATCACAAGCGATGGTGTGAACTTTAACGCCTATAACAATGCAAAACAAAACAGCCCGCTTGATCAGCAGACATGTGATGTATCGTCGGGCAAGCCCGCCGATGGCCTCCAGCAGTCCTGTTACCAAGACGGCCAAATGCGTAAAAGTGTCAGCTTCAGTCTTCCATCGTCGCAGTTTCCTGGCGGCGACTATCCTCCGTCCGTACCATTATCACCTGGCACGATCAACGCATCATCCAATCAGGGCCATTTCACATTCCCACCTCCACTTTCACACTCAAACAGCGCCCCCAACTTTGGCCAGCAGGGATACCCACAGTTTGGCGCCACACCAGCGCACTCTCACCAACAGTACCAGCAGACTGGCTGCATGGACCCCAGCACTAGTCAGTACTGCCATCAACAGGGTAACTTCCACACATCATCGATGCAGCGTGGTAACATGTCGCAGGATCGACAGTACCGCAACTCACCGTCACCCAGTCAACTTCGCCAGCTTGGTCATTACCAGAAGATCCTGCCAAGACCGTCGCAGCCATCACGCGTTGAGTGCGGGCCGTATGCCGTGCCGTCAAGATCACCGTATGACCGTCGCCGGTCAGATGCTGAAGTGCCGTACATGCAGTCGTTGGGAGGAGCTGGTGAGATGATGTCTTCCTTCGACGACCATTTTGGTGGCAGTGACGACATTCAACATGCTTCCAACATGCACACCATACATCAGGGACTCCAACAGAACATGCAGAACTATGGAAGGCACCTCCCTTATGAACCACCGCCGCCTCCCTACCCATACGTTGCCCCTGCTACTCAGTCATATCCACAGCAGTCGATGGAACACTTCCCCCAGCAGCAGCCTGTCAACCAAATGCCAGGGTTGTGTGAACCACACTCCATGCAAGGCAGTATGCCGACAACGCCCACACAGACCAACTTCCCGAACCCTATGGTTCAGCAACAACACCAGCAACAACAAATGCAACAACGCCCTCCAATGATGCAGCAGCTTCAACAGAACCCTGGTTATGGCCCTCAACAACAACAACAACAGCAACAGCAACAAAGGCGACCAATGTTCAATCCTGGCGGTCCCAACATGATGGTGCCACCAACAGCGCCCAACTCTGCCGAGCCAAGCCCTCAACGGATGACGGCATTGTCGCAACAAAACTTCATGCAACGTCTAGTGACGGACAAGTCTAGCGCATTCCGCTCTCACCCACTCTTCCCTCTGCTTCGTGATCTTGTCATCGCCGACATGAACTTCGAGGAGCCGAGCTTCCCGTTCCAGCTGATCAGCAACTTGCCGCGTGACTTCAACAAGCTATTACAGAACTACTTAGCAAGGAACCCACGCCGTCCCAACTACCAGACGAACCACGCAGTGGAGAGTGTAATCACGGATGCCCTCAAGTATGCCCATCATTCACTCATAGGTAAGATATCCACAAGAATCAGTTTTGATCTTAATGATGTATTTAACTGTTTTTTTAACTATCCTTTATCATTTATTCAAATAATAGTGTCCGATTTAATCTGAGAACACGGTTGTACACAGGCAATTTTGATCATTATTTACCGTAAAAGATTTTCTATGTTAATTCATATCAATCAGTAACTGCGAATTCACATGAATTGTATGGTAAGATATAAATGATTGATAACAGTTCATATGTGATGGTTGATATAATTATTCATGCAAGGTTCATCATCAATATTGGCATGTTGTGATGATTTCTTATCGATGACCTAGGATAAATGATCAAAAGATGTTTTTCATGGATAGTGCTATGAATAAGGATCATTTATCATCAACTTGTTATGAAGTTATGGAGGTAGAAAATTACACTGTTGTAGCGTCAAGACAATTTCACACAACTTGCACTTCCATTCTTATTTTTATGCGCCCACATATTTATATGTGGACGCATTATGCCGTCATCTCCGTCCGTCCGTTCGGCATTCGCTACTCTATCTCCAAAACCCCTTGACGTATGTTCATGAAATTTTGCACATGTGTTCCTTTCGTGGATGAGACAGCATGAGCGAATTTTCGGACGGCTCCGACAACCGGTGTGCCCCCTAGTGGCAAGTTAAGTTTTTACGTTTAACTCTATCTTCAAAGGTCCTCAACAGATTTTCATAAAATTTTAATTATAGGCATCTATTGGTGAGATGATGCTATTTTCCTGTTTTTGGATGAAATCGAGGTATTTTGCACCACCTAGTGGTCATTTTTTTTCTGTTTTCAAATCTTGGCTTCTACCTTTATATCAACCAAACCATTTTAGGGATGGTTTTGAAAATTGGCGTATATGTTCTTAGTGTGAAGAGGACGTTTGATGATGGCGCCTCCTAGTGGTAGTATTGTTTTGTTTTATGCCCATAGTTGTATCTCCTACACCCACTGCAGGATCTTTATTAAAATTTTGTAAGTGTATTTATATGAAGATAACAACAGACGACGACAACTTTCAGGCGAATCCAACGAACGCTGTGCCCACTAGTGGCAATTTCATTTTCTGTTTTTTTGTTTCACTGAAGTTCCTTGACAAATTTTTATGAAATAGGGCATGTTCCTGTTTTTGGATGGATTGTTCGTTTTTGTACCATCTAGTGGCCATTTTTATGCGCCCACATATTTGTATGTGGACGCATTATGCCGTCATGTCCGTCCGTCCGTACGGGCGGCGTCCGTCCGGCGTCCGCTGCTCTATCTCCAAAACCCTTTGATATACGTTCATGAAATTTGGCACATATGTTCCATTCATGAATGGGACAGCATGTGCGAACTTTCAGACGGATCCGACTACCGGTGTGCCCCCTAGTGGCAATTTTAGTTTTTTACGCTTACCTTTGTATCTTCAAAAGTCCTGAACGGATTTTCATGAAATTTGGTATGTAGGCACCTATTAGTGAGATGACGCTATCCTACTGTTTTCAGATGGATTCGACGTAGTTTGCGCCACCTAGTGGCCATTTTTACTGTTTTCGAGTCTGTATTTTTGCGTCCACCCCTCTATCAACCAAACCGCTCAAAGGATGATTGTGAAAATTGGCGTGTATGTGCTTACTATAAGGAAGACAGCTGACAATGATTTTCAGACGATTTGGACTACTGTGGCGCCTCCTAGTGGCAGTTTTTTTTTTTTGCGCCCATGGCTGTATCTCCCAAACCGTTTGCAGGATCTTTACTAAATTTAGCAAGTGTATTTATGTGATGTTGACAACGGACGATGACGACTTTAGGATGATTCTGACTACCGGTATGCCTCTAGTGGCAATTTTAGTATTTGCCTCTAGTGGCAATTTTAGTATTTTACATTGACCTCTGTATTTTCATAGGTTTTCAGGTGTATACTTTGTGTTACTTCGTGACTATGAAGGAAAAGTTCCAAGTAGAAATTTGTTTCTGGCATTCTAATGCTGTGCTAATCTCGTATGTTGGTAAATTTGTTTTTAATTCTATGTTTCTGTGGTGCTTTAAGCAACTGATGTATAGGATGTGCTTGTATTATGAAGATCACTCACATTTTGCCCCTAGCCTATTGAGGAGACAATGACCATGCCTTTCCATTTTGCAAAGTACAACATACTACATATATGCCCTCTACTGGCCACTTTATGGTACCAATAAACAGCCCTAGAAGGATACCGTATACGGTGCAATTGTGGGCGCATTTCAACGCTCTGCGTTGCTCTTATGATAAAAATAAATAACCCTAAAAGCACACCATTTGCAATACATTCGTGGGCGCATTTTAATGCTCCGCGTTGCTCTTGTGTTAATGGTTGGGAACTAATCTATATGGAATTGTTTCCCATGTAGTTAGCCCTTTGTGGTATGAAGTTGTCACCATGTAACAGAAGATGGCGCTGGCCCCATATTTTTCTTTTAGACTTATCTTTATGAACATGGTTTTGTAAAAACGATAAGATGAGGAAAATATTTGTTGCTTTAGATGTAAAATCTTGGTGATCGTTTTTGCCCTGCTTGTGTGGTTTATCAGGACAATATAGTGCGATATTTTATCTTGCTGATGATAGCGCGTGATTATGGTTGGCAGTCAGACGTCATTTTAGAGCTTGGCTACCAGGTTGAGCATATATTAGAATTTTGGGTACAGTTTGAATGATAGTGGCTAGGAATATAGTATGGTACATTATTAATTTATTTGCCAAATTTTCAGTGTACAACCACTAGCATTCCTAGCTTGCAATTGGCTACAGGTGTTTAAATGACATCATGTACGGCAAAATCTCACCTATCTCGGACAAATATGGTTACCAAAATAGCCTTTTTTTATTTAATTTTTCAAATTTTTTGACATTGTTGTGAATGTTGCAATTTTTCAAAAGATTGTCTTGTGGTGTGGTAGCTATGGTAACCTTGAAGGTGTAAAAGTATTACTTTATTGCTTCATAATATCTTTCATGGAAAAATCAAAAAAGAAACAAAATTTCACTTGTCTGCCATAAACAAGCTACCAATTTAGTGAAATTCAACCATATTTACAATTTATGTCCATTTCTGCCTACCATGCATAGCCCTGCAGTGGTCAGGTACACATTGCAGGCCATACAGGATTTCCTGCTGTGTGCCACTGCAGATGTTAGCTATTGAGTACTGCTAATGTGTCTTTGATTGGCAAACTGACATTTTGGCTTTTGCCTGATTGATGGTGTTATCTTGGATAGTTACACAGCTCTGGCTTAACCTATTACCCAGTTCTGTGGTGGAATTGTGATTTACTATCCTTCAAGTAGAGTGGAGATATAATTTAACTCTCTGCAGTATTATACTTTTTATAAAGTAAGAGATTTTCAACTTTATCATTACCGGTATTGTACTGTCAGAACTAAAAAAATATCCCTGACATCCTCAGTGAGGGGCTTGAATTGATATTGTTTACAACTAGTAGATATCCTTGATGTTCTAATTGAACAATATGATATATTTTTAACAAGAAATTATTCTTGGTGTTCGTTTCTACGTGGTGCTGAAGGGTATTTTCTTAGATGAGTGTGGTTCTGATCTCATTTTGGTCTCTCGTCCGAGGTGAGGGTTCGTCACTGACAACTGGTCCTCACTGTTTTACAGGTAAAATACAGCGTAAAGTCGTCAACAGCAAGATGAACAGCGTCCAAGATTTCTGTGACAAATTTGACCAAGATGTCCGCCGGAGCATGCCAAATCCAATACTCAAACAGAGCAAATTCAAGGTATAGTATTTAGCAAATTTCTTAGTTCAAGTGGCTATGCATCAGATGGGTGGTCTGATGGGTGCTGTTTTTGGTAATATGATTGTTACTTTGGGACATCCAGTTTCACTTGGATGATGTTGGATGTTCGGACTTCATTTTGTGACCGAGTAGCGAAATAAGGCAAGTAAACTTGTTTTGTAATGGTTACACTGTGTGTTGTATTTTTGTCGTAATGAACTGCTTCTGTCTTAATTTATCTAATACTATGTAATTGACAATTTTGACCTGCCGTAACACTCAATATGAATTAAAGAACACCAGTTGAGAACACAGAATGAATCTAATTAGTCAAAACGATATCGCATTTTGTTGTTAAAGTATATACCTTTTCATCTAATATCCAACGTGCCACCACTATGAAGTTCGGTGCCACCACTATGAAGTTCGGTGACACTCAGGTGTGGCAGCCGTTTTGATGGTTCAGTACCAGAATTTGAACTTAAAAATTACATATTAAATTCTGGTTTTGAAAAAAAAAGTATTTTGTGTAAATTTTTATTTTGCCTAGCTCACCTTTGAGCATGCTCTCAGTCAATAATAAATTTGTTCTTCCAAAGTCCTGAATGGTCTCCGTTAGACCAGCTTTATAAATTTAAAATGTCCTGAATCAAAAGTAATTTTTCTTGACATAAGGTTGGTTTATTGCAACTTTAAATGAAAGGAAAGGGTATTTTTTGTTTATACCAGTAGTTATATTTCTAATACACTTACTTCCAAACAGCGTGATGTGTCTCTCCAGCTTGACAAGTCGGTTTTGATGTTCATTTTGCCTGTGAGCTGGTGCATGATTTGCAAAATTGGGCTTACACATGTGTTTTAATAAGTTTTCCATTTTTCCTCTACAGATTCCTGGTGGACCAGGTAACTCGTGGGGATCGTCTCAGAAGTCCTGCATGCAGCAATCCAACCACTCCATGGGGGAAAACATGGTACGATCTAACTTCAGAAAAAAGTAACTTGTGTGATTTAGGCCAGCTTAGTAATGATTTGTGTACTTGGGAATGACTGACTGCTGATGATTGCAGCAGTCCAAGCTCATGAAGTTGGCTTCTGCTGCCAAAGCAATATGGCCGTTCGAGGAATTACAGGCATTTTATTATGGTAAAAATTCTCCTGGTTAGGACTCTGAAAAATTGTTTTGCTCAAGGTTGTAGCTTGTTCCAAATTCTGGAAATAGACAACATTGGCTGTTCCAAATTCAAGAATTACCAGAAAGACAACCAAATTACCTATTCCGTAGATTGAGAACGCATTGTCCGAAATTTGAGAAATTTTGTGAACACTCTTGTCCCAAATGCCAGAATCAAGAGAATTCAATTCGTGTGAGAGCTCCCGTGTCCCTAGTTTAAGAGTCTGTCTCAAATTTGAGAATTTTCACCATAAAATCCATTTTAATCTCTAGAGATTATGTCACTTTGGAAGAGTAAAATGTGCCCTTGACATGGGGAACAGGATTTTTGAGATGCAGAATACTGTCTACACTTTTGGATGTTGATGATATAAATATGTTGTGGTTATACTTTATACATCACGAAGTGTTTTGATACTTTTGATGAAAATATTCAATAAGGTTACCTTATTTTTGCTTTTGTTTGGATTGGTTTGTCTCCAATTTGCATTCCATTGCTTTTGCTAAATGTGTGGAAAGTATCTCACAAGCCATGCCAGTGAGATGAGGTCAGCCTGAGAGGAATCGACTATAATAGCTAAGCTTCTGTAACAATGATAAAGCACTTACTGGCCAAGCTTTTTACTTGGTGAAATGGAATTTCTCAAAGTATGTTGCTTTGTCATAAATTTTAAAGATTTATATTTTTTTTGTTTGTTCTCATCAGATCAACACGAAATTCACCCACTACAGGTGTCTCGTGAATGGCTCGAAGCCTTTTGTTTTTCGTCATGATCGTATTCAAGATGGTGGACGTTTCAGCCATTTTGTTTTTGGCTTCAAATGCTCATAGAGGCTGCAGTTTTTGACATACATGGTTGAAAATGTGTACAATTATTGTAGCAGACATGTACTACACATTAACTTCTGGTCAAAGACGGTGGAAATATCAGCCATTGCATTTGGGCACCTCGATTTCTTGACGAAAACGTTTTGTCCAGTTCAGGCCGCATTTTAAAACCAGTTGTTTCGAAATTTTTCGTGTTATATTTTCCTGTGATAGCTATTATCAAGTGCTGCTTAACCAGACGTTGTTTTCAAAATGGCGGATCTGGCGCATTTTCATCATTTTCCAATCGTTTTGGGGTGCTATTTTGAACAAGAAGTGCAAATGATGTGAATTTTTGCATGTGGATTTCTTAAGGCATACTCTTTCAAATGAACACTAACAATTTTTTTCTCAGACTTGCTACTTTTAAGTTATTTGACTTTCAATTGACAAAAAAATGCAAAATTTTTAGTTTTTAAAAAATTTTGTTGAATTTTAAGAATCTAGTCTATTAGAGTTTTGAACAGGCTTTCATAAGATGTTTTCCAATTTTCGTTAGGAGGTTTCTTGAATTATTCTGGATTTCTGATGACCCTGTTCCTTTGTTGACTGTTTTTTGCTGCACTTTTATTGTTTTTTTACTTGTTTCTTTGTTCGCATGCTACAGATGCTATTCTTATTGTATCATTGTAAGGGTCATGGTTGTTTATGTTCTTGGTTTCATCGTCGATCTAGTCTTTAATTTTTTTATTTCTTTCACCACAAGTGTCACTCTTCAGAGCACTTTTGTGTTAAATTTTTGACTGGCTGCATCATTCATAACGTATGTTTCAGTCTGGAGATTGTTCTAATCCAAACATACCAGTTAGTGGTTCAATGACACCTGGTGGTGGAATGCCATGGACCAATCCTTCTCAGCCGATGACCAGCCCTGGGTTCTGTCAGCCAATGAGGCCTGACAACAGCATGATGTCTCAGTTTAAGGTAATGCTAATTGAAAAACTCTTGGTTATCCGAACTGGCATTTGGATACTCGCGACACTTTCGATGAGAAATGGGAACCGTTTATTTTCTTTCAGTATTCACCATTCCAGCCTCACCAACCAATCACAGGCTTTGTCGCAATGTGTTGAACATTCATGTGAAACACTTGCCTTTCATTCACGAAACGCTTGCGTGATCTCACTTTTATTGTAAGAAACTTTGCTCTTCAGGCGGCACATATTCCGAAAAATATTAAGCTATAGGCATGGGAATTTATGTGGATATTGTTGTAGTAAATGCAATTTAACTTGTTTGGCCACATAGCCACTGTGATATAGAATAGTGGCCAGTGTGCACTAAGCTCCATGTCACGTGGTCATTTTTAAACTTACTTATGTCTGTTGCTTTAGAACTTCATGTCCTCGATAGCTGTTAGTGAGATGTACTTTTAGTTTGAAACGTTCCTCATTTCAGTCCGACGTTTCGTCTCCATGCTCTCAAGCAGCCCCGGACTATGCCGAGCTTAAGTCTATGTTTCAGCAGCAACACAGCAGCTTTACAGACAGGCAAAAACATGTAAGTCACCAGTTCACTCTTGCCTCAGTAAATGACCTTTGTCCAAAGTGGGAGAGAGATGTGGATTTTTTCTCAAACTTGCATTTTCTCAGTATTTAGTTGTAAAAAAAAACAAAAACTGAATTAAGCCATTTAAAATAGCAATAAACCCGCATTCCCTCAGAGACTTCATTTTGGTTGAGACCATTTACCATTACAAAATTGTTCTCAAGTTGTTCCTTGTTCAGAATTGATTTTTTGGTCATCCAAAGAACTCACAGGTTGTTATTCCTCGAGACTACGCTCTGCAAATGAATTGACACACCGTAACATGTCATGTGGAAAAAGAATGGTCTCAAGCAATTACAATCCATCAGTTCTTTCTCATCCCATAAATAATACCTATTTTGACTGAGGTACAATTTCAAACTAATTTCAAAACTGCAAGTGATTTAAATCAAAAGTTTGTTTTTGTGATGGAAGGTAGGTTTACAGCCAGTATAAGCCAATAAAATCGGTCTCGTAATTTTTGCGTACTGTGATGGGACTCATTTCCTGTTACCAACAGGAACATTAAAAGCCATCAGCCAGCAACATGGAGAAATCGCTTCATAGTTTGTAGGGGTTGGCCTACCCTCCCTAAAATTGCAAATTTGAAAATGGCACATATGCATCACCTGTGACTTTAGGTGCCTGCTGTTCGACAACAATTCAAAGCCAGATAAATATGGTATTGTTTTGAACCCTAAAGCGCTTCCTCATTGCTAAAATCTCCATTTTGAAATAACATTTAGTCAAGTATAAGTGGTTTATGAAACAGTGTTTTGCTGGACTTCACAAACTACTTATTTTGTTATAAAAAGTATTCTTCAGCATGCTGTTATATTTTCATTTAAAATTAAAACTATGGCCATATACTGAAGATAAATAATATTAGGAATGGCAAAATATTCACAGAGTTAAATGGAAATATTGACGATTAATATGTTTGCACTCGTTGAGTTAACAGACATTGTGGAGAAGTCAGTTGTGTCGAATACTTTTGCGAGGTCCGTGTAAATGTCATCTGTATCAAAAGCCTTATTGATTGAATCGCATCTTGATTGATTGCTGTTGTATCCTGTCATTTCTGCAGGTTGCGACTCACATCCTTGCATTTACACCAATGGTGCGTGTAGAAAGATTAACGGAATGTCTCACACGTGTGTCAAAAATCGATTTTTGTGTAATATGTATGAGTATGGCAGTCACACCCCCAGACAATTTATGTAGAAAATGAGGGATTACACGGAAAAGCTTTGTTTTGTGCTAACCCCCAGTTTCCTTACAGACTTGTCAACGATAATCACTGTTCAGAGACCCTTATTAATTATACATATAGGGACAGGGAAGTCTCATAAACGTCACCATTCCTCTTAAAGACAATCCTTCCGTTATTTTTGCCAGTTGAGAACACAGATAGTTTCATCACCCCGGAGTCGTCACTAAAATGGAAACATTTCAGAAATTTCAGTCGTGCATGTAGCTGCACATTTTTTCTGGCATTTTATAAAAAGTGAAGTTCAGTGTCGTTCACCAGTGGCGGCCATTTTGTTGGTGCACCAGTAGCGGCCATTTCGTTGGTGTACCACCAGAAATTCAAAAATTGCTTGGCTTGCATGTTTTGTATCAAATTTGGATATATTGAAAACAATTGATTACATGCTGAAAGAGCATCCATCATTTGGGATTGACTTAAAACTTGATTGGCTTTTTAATCAGAAAGAAGCAAAAAGATTATCTTCAAAGTTTGACTAAGTCAGTCGATCGTCAAATCGTTTCAGAAAGTTGTCTGAGTGTACAGTGGTATTTGAAAAGTGCAGAAAATAATTTCATTTACTTCTTTTCATCAGCTAATTTTCAAATGATTTTGTGTCATTTTTTCTCCTTTCCTTCCGAAGTTTGTTAACATTTTTGTGGAAAATTACTTTATGGTCATTATTTGAGTAACACTGTTTCTGTCTGGCTGCGTTCATTCACATGTTTGCGAATCCATTTTATTGGATGGTATGTATGCATGACAGTTTCCGTGCATAACCTTGTCTGCATTGTCTGCCCTACAGTTGCAGTGTATGGAACGTCCCCAGAAGGAGGTGGACTCGTATGTCAACAACATCCCCGGTGGGGCCCAGCTAGTCAAGACCGTCCTGCACAACTCTCAATCTAGTCTAACCTCAAGTGAGTGCGTTACTGTGTATTGTTACTGCCGTTATTTTGTGCTTACGTAAGATGTTTTCGAGTTAAACTGAACAACAAAAAGAATGTGGCTAAATATCCTTTTCATTAATTACAACATGAATTTGTTTTTGATTCTGACTTAGAGACTTAGAATAGTTTTTGGTCCTTGTTGTTTACTGGAATTTTAGGAATTTTTCCACTTCAACTACCGGATAGGCCTAAAAACGTCAAATCTGTATCTGTCTTAAGTTTGACAAAAGTGCCTTGTTCCATATAATTTACATTCAGTTCTGGTATGCATCATGCCAACATTTGACTAGTGTTCCTAAGTGTGTCCAATTTGAAAACTGTCAAAAGAGGATCATTGTAGGTATATTGTTCTACTTAGTTTAAGAATAAACAGGTTTTTAGAATTATCGTGTACAACATTAGTGACCAAAAAAGGAAACAGTGTTGGAACGAGTGATTTTCAGTATTGTTACACCTGTATTTCCCGTTAAACTAAAAGAATCTCATCTTGCATTTCCAAATTTCAAGTCGCAAATGCAACTTGCAGCACATTATGTTGAGCTCTGTCCACATGTTCAGGTGACACACATTTCCCAGAGCTGTTTTGCTTACCATCTACTGACCGTCTGTCTGCTGTCTCCTTTCAGGTAACAGTAAAGTGACTGACGACCCAGCCAGTGACACGGCCAGTGTCCAGAGTGAAGCCAACTCCAAGGCTGGACCCAACGGCCAACAGCCAGCACCACAACCAAAGAAACATGCCAGTCTTCCTAAAGAGGCAAGTAGTTTTTTATTCATTCGTCACTGGTGGGCTGTAGTTTGACGGGAACTTAAGTGTGATGCTGAGAGGTTTGATCACGTTTTGATGAGGGACCACGTTCTAACACTTATTACAACTGTGAATTCAATTTTCAGCAATAAGGATGTAGATAAAGAACAGTTTCTTATCAGTTTATTAGAACTTAGTGCAAGGCTTGGAATTTTCTGCGGAAGCGTGGATTTCCACTTTTTTCAAATGTTCTGTCCGCTTATTTTATTATATTTCCACGTTAAAAAATCGGATTTGATATAAAATTTCCGCAGCAAATTTCTTTCTTACCGCGCCGTTGCCGACGACTTTCACCTCGAAAAGCGGAAGTTGCTCTTAATGTTTCGGAGGAACGTAAATTGTCAACATTACCTGGGCATCTGGGATAGTGTGGTGGATTTCTTCAATGGCATCTCGTGTGATTGTAAACCGCAGTGACAAATACTACGACTCTGCAGCCAAAAACGTGTGGAGGTGGGAGTGGCGGACGAGCTAAAAAGACGCAGACGCATGCTTCTGGAGGTGGTACCTTTTTTTAGTCCTCTCGATTTTTTGTCGGCAAAAGGTACACCACTGCAAGGCTGGGTGCGCGCATGTTTTGGGTCGTAAAATTTTCCGCTTCTTTTGTCATTGGCCATTCCAAGCCCTGTTAGTGTCACATAGACAGTAATTATGGCTGGTGTGTTGTCTATTTTCCTCCGTACCTCTCGACATACCGATGAGCCCTGGCAAAGTGTCACACTGTGATCACAGTATACAGTTGGGTTGTTTTATATTGGGAAATTGTATTCCATCGTTCTAATATGTGAATTCTGCTTTTTTCATCAGGCAGTGGCTATCATGTTGGATTGGTTACGGGCCCATATGGACAAGCCTTACCCCAACGATGACGAGAAGGGCATGTTGATCAAGCAGACAGGACTATCTATCAATCAGATAAACTATTGGTTCACCAATGCACGGCGCCGAGTCCTGCCCAAGTGGAGGGGAGATGACGTGTAGCCATGGTAATGCCGTATCACCGTGGTGGTATACATAAGACCAATGCGAGAGGCGGGTTGGATTTTCCTTCAGTCGAACCTAATGTTGGTTCGATGGGTAGCCACTTGTTTCGATGGTGATGAGTAGCGCCCGTGGTGCAGGCAGGGATATCCGTCAGTCGTTCATGGGGTAACTATGACGATGTCTTGTCTCTTTGATAGCTGACATAAAACTGTGATGGTGCTGTCATTGGTTATTGAAGGTGCAGGCTACAGTAATAGCGAGATTTGTGAAGAAGTGTTGGAAACAAATTTTCAATGTTTAAGATCCCAGTATAACATTCGCACTCAATTCGCTCAACGCGAAGCTGTTAAGAATCTACTAGAGTGTACTTTATGCGTTCTTGTACTAATCCTTCTTCAAAGCAACCTGCAACTGTGGGACCACGTAACCATAGGAGAGCTTTGTAGGCATCCAACATGCTTGGTGGTTATTTCGATGATGCAACTCCTTAATTAGCTGAAGGTCGTAGGGAATAGTTATGGATGAGGGGCCTGTTTTATTGACGGTCGAGTCAGCTCTTAGATAAGGTGGTCATAACTTCAATTTTCACACAGTCCACGAACTTAACTTGTGAAGGTGGTCGTTGCGTGTGAACATGAAAACTTATCAGTTGCAATGTTATGCGCTTATAAAAACCGCTGTGTTACATTTCCAATATCGTGCTTGCGGACGTCTCACCTATGATCAGAATTGAGACCTCTGATAAATCAGAACCCTGTTGGTGTGTAGATACACGGTGCCTGTACTATGTGTACGGCAGTTGTAGTGGTCTCCTGTTCAGAGACACGTGACCTGTCATGAGTCTTAGTGATATGTAAAAAAAAGAAACTAAACGAGATTATTAGCACTGATTGGCCGTTGGATCTTATGCAACTTAAGGATACTCACTCTGCAGCTTTGTTATAGGTTTTCAGAGCTTTTCCAGATGGTGCAACAGTTTCTAGTGAAGTGCCTTGTGATGCGATTTTAGCTGAATGTGAAGTCGTCGCCGTTTAGAGTGCATTTATTTTAACCAACGATCTCTGTATGTTGAACTGTGTGTCGTACATTGACATATGTGGTCCGTTTTTGACGAGTTTCATTTCGTGACCTATTTAGTACACTAATTATTGGAGGTTTTTGTCTTGATTTCGTAAGATTCCATCCATAGACTATAGCATAATTCATCGCAAAGGTACTTAGTATGTATTCGTACTAATGCAGTCCTAGGAACCGGTGCTTCTCGACTGTTTTCTAGGTCAAGTCAGCGATGGGTGCTTAATGTTGCCGTGTATATGTACAACTATAGATGTGTGGTCAGGCAATAATGACACTGTGTTCGTTGTGTTGTCCGTGATGCATGGCATAATAAGTTGTTAACAGTTACGGAAACGACTTATTTTTATAAATCAAATTTGAAGCTCATTATGAGAGCTCTCTAGGTATTTGCTAGTCTTTTTATAATGATGAATATGTTTTTAGTAAGTGTTCGATTGTAGATAGATATTTTGTGTAGGATTTTTATATCTCAATTTTTAGATCTTGTACAGTGTTTTATATTGCCTGTGTACAGAGAAAATGATTGGAGCATTTAATATGTTGCCCACTTGTAAGTGTATAGCGTATTGATATTGTAAATACATGTTTTGTAAATGAACAGTTAAGAATAGAATATTTTACTTTTAGAGTGCATTAGGAACTTGCTTTTCTGTTGTACTCAAGCAGGTTTCATTCAAGTGCCGTTTGGATTGGTTGACTGGAGTCAATGTTCCCCTCTGCCAGTGGGTGTTAACTTGCGGCCACACTGTCAAACTGTGCCAAACTTTTGTTTGCAAACACAACCAAAATGGGAGTTTTGATGATGTTGTGTCAAGTTTCACAACCAGTCTACAAACTGTGCCCTAAGTTCCCTTGGAGGCTACCCTTGTGAATACTGACAATCACTTTGCTTTTCAGTTGCCTGCAGTTTGGTTATTGTTCACCAAACTCCACCAATACGTTTTTCAAATTAATGGGCATAACCAAAATTCCTCAAACTAGGTTTGGTGGTGTTTGGCAGTTGGAACACAATGGAATACTTTTTGTTTGCAATGTGGACGGCCTTTAAGGAAGACAGACCATCATTCTGGTCTTCAAAATGGAACTCGGCAGGTCTCGTCCTTGGCGACAATTTGGTTTTCATGACAACAGCTTGAACACAACCGGGACTGACTCTAGATCTGTTTCTAAACTACCACACATCAAGACATGTAAAACCCGTTGCACAACCCCGTTAGACAAGATAACCCTACTGGAGTCTCAAAATAGGTGAAACCATTAATATAACAAGAAAATTTCTAAAATAAAACGATCGTCTAGAAGCGGACCTCGTGAATATTACAAGAAAATGAAGTCTACTAGCTCAAAGGGCGTCATCCTTTGGTGCACATTTTAGAATAACTGGATTGCGTTGCGAGCAAACTCCGTGAAGCCGATTGAACAAAGATGATGACAAAGGCAAAAACCAGTAACCTCAAATTTCCCCTCGAATGTCAGTCAGAGAACCTCATCTGGAGATCATTTGAACTAAAACTTGATGTTCATTGAGACTTACATCATGTAATGGCCAGAGAACTAAACGTGTGTTTGTTCTCCGGCAAGTCTTGCGCTAAATTTCTCCTTGTGTAGCGAGGTTGTTTACTAATCACACGGCTTATTTGGTAACCCCACCATCATAGATTTGGCTTCCGGGAATAGTTGCATGCGGGCCGTTTTTAACGATTTTGTCATTGTCCAAGTATAAGAAGATAAAAAAATGTCTGTACCCAAGTCCTTTGGTAACGATTATTAGTTGTTGTTTCATCTGTTTCAAACTGACGCATATTTAGTGACACGGGATTGCATGTATTTTGAGGCAGTCTGTTCCTGGTAAAATTCTTAACAAATAGTTCTGTATAATTTTAATTTTATTTTCCAGTCCCTGACTTAGTCTTTGAGAACAAAAATTAATTAATTCCAAAAAATGCTGGCCTAGTGAAGCACTTCCAGACTCGAAATTTTTATCGAATTTTAATCCCTACAAAAAGATGGGTGATTTATTTAAATGAATTTTATATACTATGCGCGCATCCCTCCCCCCTCCCCATAATTTCGACGAAGTGGGCAAACGTCCGCCTCGGAGAAACGAAAACTCAAAAAAGTAGACAACCCGAAGTGCAAATGCAGAAAGCCTTCTCTGGCGAAATTTAACCTAAATCTTTGGGGACTGCTGCATTGTGCCCTCTGTGACGGTTTAGTTGACTAAAAACGAAATTTGAGTTAATACTTTTACCTGAACAAAAGTCTGCTTCATAACATCCCTTACTGTGGTAGGATTATATTTCCATTACCATTAACCACATCTAAATCATCATTGACTGACGAAAACGTTTCAGATTATAATATTCATTGCCAAAAATAAAGTTGTCGATCTGACTGAAATGTCCTTTTGGGAGTTGCCCGTTCATCTTTCTGTAATAATTCAAGATCCCGTGAACGCGATGAATCGTTTCGGTTCAACATTGACAGCTAATCAGGGTCCAAATGCGGCTTTGAAACTATCAAGTGGCCATTTTACTAGGAGAAAAATCGGATAAGTAAAACATGTGACCATTATTAGCACATTGTAGGCAAGGAATTCAAGGCAGTGAAAACAAAACACGTGTCTGCACACGAATGTATTTTCAGACTACTTGTACCGTCGGTGTAGCCTTTATTGATTCCGACGGAGGAAGTAGTACCCGAGGTATGTGCAAAAATTCCCACTGTGAGCTCAGTTGAGCGCGTGCGCTCAAACCGGGGTTTACTAGGGCGTGACAATTCATTGCCATGTTAAAGTGACTATCAAGTATNAAATTTCTCCTTGTGTAGCGAGGTTGTTTACTAATCACACGGCTTATTTGGTAACCCCACCATCATAGATTTGGCTTCCGGGAATAGTTGCATGCGGGCCGTTTTTAACGATTTTGTCATTGCCCAAGTATAAGAAGATAAAAAAATGTCTGTACCCAAGTCATTTGGTAACGATTATTAGTTGTTGTTTCATCTGTTTCAAACTGACGCATATTTAGTGACACGGGATTGCATGTATTTTGAGGCAGTCTGTTCCTGGTAAAATTCTTAACAAATAGTTCTGTATAATTTTAATTTTATTTTCCAGTCCCTGACTTAGTCTTTGAGAACAAAAATTAATTAATTCCAAAAAATGCTGGCCTAGTGAAGCACTTCCAGACTCGAAATTTTTATCGAATTTTAATCCCTACAAAAAGATGGGTGATTTATTTAAATGAATTTTATATACTATGCGCGCATCCCTCCCCCCTCCCCATAATTTTGACGAAGTGGGCAAACGTCCGCCTCGGAGAAACGAAAACTCAAAAAAGTAGACAACCCGAAGTGCAAATGCAGAAAGCCTTCTCTGGCGAAATTTAACCTAAATCTTTGGGGACTGCTGCATTGTGCCCTCTGTGACGGTTTAGTTGCCTAAAAACGAAATTTGAGTTAATACTTTTACCTGAACAAAAGTCTGCTTCATAACATCCCTTACTGTGGTAGGATTATATTTCCATTACCATTAACTACATCTAAATCATCATTGACTGACGAAAACGTTTCAGATTATAATGTTCATTGCCAAAAATGAAGTTGTCGATCTGACTGAAATGTCCTTTTGGGAGTTGCACGTTCATCTTTCTGTAATAATTCAAGATCCCGTGAACGCGATGAATCGCTTCGGTTCAACATGATTGACAGCTAATCAGGGTCCAAATGCGGCTTTGGAGCTATCAAGTGGCCATTTTACTAGGAGAAAAATCGGACAAGTAAAACATGTGACCATTATTAGCACATTGTAGGCAAGGAATTCAAGGCAGTGAAAACAAAACACGTGTCTGCACTGTATTTTCAGACTACTTGTCGTCGGTGTATCCTATATTGATTCCGACGGAGGAAGTAGTAGCCGAGGTATGTGCAAAATTCCCACTGTGAGCTCAGTTGAGCGCGTGCGCTCAAACCGGGATTTACTAGGGCGTAACAATTTCATTGCCATGTTTAAAGCGACTACCAAGTATCAAACCGGCTAATTAGCGAGCTAGACCACTCATCGCTGTAAAATTGGTCTCTAAATCTGCAATTCTTTACTTAGAAGACGAGAAGTTATTTGTTGTGGGCTTGCAACGAAATAACAGCTCGTTATTTCTCGAGACAATGCTCGGCACATAAAATGACACTGACAAGTGACGCGGGCACAACTTGCAGCGCCTGATCTAAAGGCAAGAGGCAATAACAACTGTCAGTGCTTTCAAAGCTATGGAATCACCTGCAGTGTGACTAAATATTAATTCGAGACAAATATCATAACTGCATGATTTAAATCAAAAGCTGTTTTCAGTTGCCTTCACAGAAGGCGCCGGGATTCAATTATAGCCTTTAGAGTGTGTGTTTGAGTAATTGACGTGAGTTTGAAGAGCGCTGTGATTTTAGTAAAACACTACCAAACTCATTGCAATTCTAATCAAATTACAAAGATGTTTTTATAAATTTATTCCCTATTTTCTAACATTTTTATTTGCCAAAGTGAGGAATTTTGGACACCATGTGGTTCAAAAGGGCGGCCATGTTTCACACATTCTGTGTGCAGTGCAAGGTTAGCCACGACATCAAGTATGGGCTCAATTCTATTCACCACCAAAGAGTATCTTTATGGAACAAGTTATCTGAATGAATAAGATATTGCCAAGATCTCAATACCTTTATTAATGAATAAAGCAAATAGATGCTGCAATGCAGTGCAATACCGATGGATAAGAATATAAAATAGTAAAAATAGTAAAAATAAAACGACGAGTCCACGTTTCGAGCGACGCGCTCTTTATCAGACTGCCGAATAGATGGATTTAAATAAAATCAACAACTTGTGCTATTTTATTCATATCCCTTTATTAATGAGTTAAGTCGCCATGTACGCCAAGCTTGTGAATGCCAACTCATTGCCTACGCTGTCAAATACTGTCTTTTGATGCTTGATAAGTCATGTATGTTTGTATACTTTCTGTACATGACCCTTCTACCTCATTTTATATTGGTCACTAGCACTGTGCTACTGTTTTGCTATTAACCTCTTTTATACCGATGTAAAATAAAGTTTAACATATTTTACTTACTTACTAATCACCGGAGACGTTAACGGTATCAGGTTTCACGTATTACCGCCAGAGACCGCTCGTGTCGCCAACTGTTGAAAATCGTCGGTTTTGATTGACAAGTGAGCCGGGAGAGAAGACAGAAGCTGGGCAAGCGATTGTCTATTTGTGTGACATTGAGGGTGAGTATGCTACCGTAACCATAGTGGAGTTACCCAGTGCTTGTAGCTGCGACTGTAGGGAGTAGACAGGCACTGAATTACCGGCAAAGGTCAAAAAGAAAGGAAAGAAGGTTCAGTAAAATTTCAATATTACAAGGTCAAGGTCGAGGCTGAATGGGGAGCCTGTAACAATAGACAGTGACCACCTCCCGACTAGCCAGCTAGAGACGGTGGTCTGTCTACATTCAGCACTGAGACTGAGCGACATGCATAGACAGTGATCACCGTCTCTAGATGGCCCAGTAGAGACCGTGAAGCTCCTATAGGAACTTCATAGGCCAGAAGCTTTTCAGAGAATTATCCCATCAGACTGATCCTGGCTGTGTCCCCTTGTTCGGATGTTAAAAAGCCAAGGTATTAATCTGTCAGCTGGTTCACCCTTTCTGCTTTGTAAAGTCCAATTTAAACACTATTTGTTGGCTATTCACCTGTTTTGTTTTTTCCTTCCAATTAATATTGATACTGATTTGTTGGGCCGGGGTGTCATATCTGTTTTTATACACATGACTCATTAATCTGACATTGCTAAAAAGGTCAAAGGTGTCAGCTAAGAAGTTCAGAATGTGATCTGGTTCCTGTGAACTGGTTTCACATAGACCTTTCAGAATCAATTGCCATAATGACCAACTTTGTCACGGTGACGAAGCTTCAGCCTTCACTCCTCTTAATCCAGTGAAACTCTGCCTTAGCCTTAGGGAATCTGTATACCGCACTGTCACCAGGTTCCAGTCAGAGTGGTATGAGACAAATTCCATTACCAGACAAAGTGTGTCCCTCAATGGAACACCTTACTTGAGAAAATTATGGTAATTCTTTGCCTATTTACCACATATGTCAGAAAAGTGAAATTCCATTTTGTCAATTTTCTCAACAAAAATAATAATTGCAAAAATTTTACTCAGTTGTTTGTTTGTTTGTACTGTGTTGATGTGATAAAAAAAATTTGGTAAAGTATTTATTATTTGCTGCACGGACATCAGCCTCTGAAAATTTGAAAAGGGACAATTTTGGCAATTATTTTTGTGCAAAATAGCTTGAAAATTTCCAAAGATGTTGTAAAGACAAAGTAGTTTTCAAAGCCTTGATGTCACATCATATGTAGATGCAAAATATCATCCGTGATTGTCAAGATCTTATGGAATGTAAAATTCTGTTTTGGTCATGTCCTCCTCTGACACTTGTATTTGTTATTGTCATTCTTGATCTTTCAGTCTTGTAATAGCATTTAGTTGTACATTTTCATAATTTATAATGGTAACTAGCACCTGTGTTATGATTGTTATAATTTCTATGCTGATGTAAAATAAAAGTTTTACTTCACAAACATTTTTCAGTCTGGTCTGCACACCACATATTGGCTACATCACATGACCCAATGAACAAAGTCTTGCTTACGATAAAAATCTTGTGTTAGGATGCAGTGTGGCGGACAGATGAAATTTCATTTTGTAAAATTTCTCAAGAAAAATAACTTTTCAAGAAAATTGTCTGCTTGTATCATTGTTTGTATGGCATAGCGATTAACAAACAACTTTCAAGGTAAAATTTTGAACATTTGCTACAATATGACCAGCTTCTGTAAACTAGAAATAATCGCAATTTTAGCAATTGTTTTTTCCCAAATTGAAGAATCTGTTCTCATTTGCTATCCAAAATTCCAATCTGTCACGCTAACTAAATTGGTAGAATCTCTTTATTATTTGATATTGTAAATTACTAAATACAATGAATATGAATAACAAAGAATGCTTTGGTGCTCAAACTTAAAGCAGCAATTAACCTGCACCATTTTGAAGAAACATTGGATTTAGACTCGCTGATTTACTGAGCGTATTCGTCTCAACTTTTTCCTTACTCAGATACAAAGTGATTTGTGGCCTTTCAGAGAACTAATAGTCAACTTGTAGTGTCTGTTATCTAACAATGACCATATGTCATTCCTTTTCAAACTCTTAAGTCACGCCTATTTTGACTGAGGAACATTGAAACCAATTTCACAAGCGTAATTTGTCTAAATCAAGATTTTGTTTTTGTCACGGAAGTAAAGTTTATATCTGCTTTTTAGTTGTTTTATACGATCAAAACAGCAATAGTGCTTTTTGCTGTTTATCTGGCTAAAAAGCAAAAATTGAATTACTGTAGGCCTCATATATTTATAAAATCAGTCTTATATTTTTGCCGTTATAGGATTCCATTTCTGTTACCAACCCAAGTCGCATTTTCGAATTCACAATTTTAGGGTTATCCAACCCCAATTAACTCTGAAAGGCTTTCTTGGGCTACTGATGGCTTTGATATTCTTTTTTCTTTTTTTTTGGTAACAAGTATGGAATCCTATCATGATAAGGGATATTATGAGAAAGGCATTTTGTTATTCGATTTTCATTTTTAGCCAGCTAAACAGTGTAAAATGCAGCTTTAAAGTCTATGAAATTTGTACGTTACTATTGCAGTGTTTCAGTGTCATGAGTTGTTTAATACTTGTAGCATACTAAGTGTGAAAGGGCAACTGGAGATGAGACAGTAGCGAAGTCTGAAGAATGACTGACTGATTACGTGAGAAAGGTTTGTGGTTTTACTTAAGTAGCCGTATACCAGCTATTACGTTTCACATTGATCAAAATCGCTAGATTCAATTGAGCTGCTGACAAGATCTGTCGAAATTTTTTAAGTGAGCATTTATGGCTTAGAAAACATTATGGCTGAGTTTGGAACAAATACATCATCTAAAATTGTCATGTTTTGATTTTCTAACTCTGTATTATCAAAAATGTTCAAAATTTCCTCTTTTGTTTGTTGATGACTATTTCAAATAGTCAAGTAAAATTCTCTTCTTATTCCTGTTGAAAATTTTGGTAAAATAAAATTTTACTGTTCCATAATCTAAGGTGCTGTGATATTATGACAAAATAAGATATATTAGAAACCAAATGCAATGCACTCTTTCACAATACCACCACTTGAAGACTGAGACTGAGTAATGGTGTTCTGCTTTGACATGTCGTGAACAAACGGCCCAGGAATGAGCCAAGAAAGTACAGGAAATAGTTGTTGTCTTGTACGAGTCACAGAACAAGAACTTGTGTAGAACACATGAATTTGGTTAGTTGTTGCAGCAGCTGGATGTGGCAAACGCATTTCTCAATAGATGGAGTGGCATTCTGGTGCATTTCTCAATAGATGGAGTGGCATTCTGGTGCATTTCCCAACATTCAACCAATGGGAATGTAGTCTTACAGCCAATCGGAATATATTTTGTTCTCTTATGCTAGTGAGAAGCCCTTCAAAGGCCTACTGCATGTAGTTCACTGACATTCATCAGTCTCTATGACTTTGTCAGAGTCATAACTAGCCTCAAATTCATTGAAATGGTTATGCATACTCATTGTTTTTGTAACAGACGTAGTCTCTGTAACGTATTCTATAAAACACTTTTGTTACATACGTACCTCCATTACAAGAAGCAAGCTTTTGTCAGTATTCCATCATAGCTTACGGCATCAAAACGTATCATCTATACTCTGGTTTGGTTGTTAACTCACATTTTCCTGTCTAGCTTCCAGAGCTTTTGGAATTAGCCAATTAATTTTCTTAAACTCTTGTTGAATTTATTTTGAATGGCGGTCGGTGTTTGCTGTTCTAGACTTCAGC
Source organism: Phoronis australis (assembly GCA_002633005.1). NCBI lineage: Eukaryota > Metazoa > Phoronida > Phoronidae > Phoronis > Phoronis australis. Next base: position 376,688 of record NMRA01000296.1, on the reverse strand, counting down.
CTTATAATGGACTCCAAGTCCATGTTGGAACGTGTTGCTAGAGAGGAAGACAAGTTACGCACGAAACTGGCTCGACAGTTGTACGAAGCCATCTGCAGGTTTGTACTTGAATTAATCATAGTGTGCTTCAAATTTTAAGAAGTTTTGTTTCATGATGCCTTCAAGTACTTAGGATGCAATGTTCATGTTAGTTATTTTAACAAAGAGACAGTAGTAAAAATGAATGAAATTTGAACATCAATTTCAGCTTTAAAATCATCTTTTGAACCCAATGTATGGTAACAATATACTTATAAGAGTGCAGCAAGCTATCACGGAGATGAAAAGCATAAAATACATATTTACATAGATTAACTAATTTAGCATCATCACTTGTTGACATTAATCTATTGAACTTGAAAAAAGATGGTTACACCTCAATATAATTTTCTTTCAGTTCAAAATATTTATCACAGCTTAGAAGGAAATTGTACTCGTCTTCCACAAGTGTTTGCCCTATCCAAATTCAAGTGCCTGCCTTTTGGTGTATTATGAACAAAACGAGGAAAAAAAATCCTCCACCATATTGTGAAAATTTGCGGTTTTACACTGTAGAGATTTCTGGTATTTTTTGTCTAATAATCATGACCTGATCAATCACAAGTTAATGTTGGCTTTCTTAATGTGCAGTATTCTTAGTGTTGTATGTCTTTTACATTACTTTGCAATGATTTTAGTTGATCTCAAAACATCTACTTACTAACGGAAACTTTCATTCCAGATTAGATGCCTCAGATCTAGCTGTCAACTCCAAACTAGTCACTGTTATTTCGACCCACTGCAACAATGCTGACAATGAATGTTGTCCTACGGGAATGATAAGGGCCTCTGTCGATGTAGTCAACGACGACCATGGGACTCCAATGAAAGCTGTAAACACAAAAAGTGCCAATACCGATTTTTCTAGCCAAGCTGTTTCGGACTTGGGTTCAGATCTTCTCTCCCTTTATCAGTGCAGCATAGAAACAGATTTAACAATATCTGTTGGTGATAGAAGCTTTCTAGTCCATAGGCAAGTATGGTGTACACTGAACAGTACATACCAACACAATTGCAGCTGTTTCTTGGATGATGACAAGAAATTCTGGTCTCAGTGATTGTGTCTGGCAGGGACTTGTCAAGGTGCCATATTCTAATTTGAGAATGGCCTTTCAACCTTGTTGCATTTGCAGTAAAATTTCCGTCATTCACAGTTGTCACAGATAGCTGCTGTGATGGAGAATCACGGTTTTGCCAAGTCGTCATGATGGGGGAATTTTGTGTTATATGTGTGATTACTTTTGACTTGTACTGACTAAATTACCTGAATAAGATTGATTATTTTATGAGGCTGTAATTTTTGTACTTTAAATCTGATATACTAATCAGAAGCCAACTGCTGCCAAAAACATTCGGATTTGGCCACGTTTGAGAAATTCATATTTAACATAATTTTTAGATTCCGTACCAAAATTGTCTTAGTTTTCAATGTGTTTTATTTTTGCAACCTTTCAAATTTATGAATGAATTTTCAGGTCAATGAAGTGGCGAAGTATTGATAATTTTATCTACGACTGAACATTTTATTGCGACGGTATCATGGGTTGACTGCATGTGACTGAATATGTGAACATCTGGTCAGCATTCTTTAATTGAAGATAAGGGTCTGTTTCATGAAAGTGACTTCAATAAAATAGAAATTTGGTCTGACGCTCCCACCTCACAGTAGCTTATAGTTGTGTGTATTTGTTCGGAGACTTTGTTCTTTCGCTCAAGCGAGATTCAATCATTGTTTAGAAATAGTTGTGTGGAGCGTAACACCAAATTTGTTTCTTAATTATTTCTTACATCTTTTTTGGGAAACAGAGGCCCCTGGTGGATGAATCCAAAGTGTTGAAATTATATCCACAACATCTCCCATTAAACGAATATTAAAATTCAGTTGTCAATCTGTTAAGTATTTCCACCTGTCTTTTGTCCAGCGTCACATACAGTCTGTGATAATCGGCCCAATGAACTCAAACTATGTCAAGTTTTCTTAGAGTCTTATTTTCCATTTATGATGTGTCTACTGTCCTTTCAGAAGCATTCTTGCTGCTAGAAGTGATTATTTCTCTGCCATGCTTTGTGGAGGTTGGCAGGAAAGTGTTCGTGGCACATTTACTTTACAAGGGTATGTTGATAATTGAGAAATTTAGTAGTGCGGTAGTTACTGTAGATTTCAACTAAACTGGCAAACACTAAATTTGTCAAAGTTTTGTTGCACTGAAGTGCGGTTAAATCGTCACTTTTATTGTCATGACCCGAATCTGCTAGATAAATTTTGAAAAATGCTTTTGCGTCTTGCTTTTTACTGGAATTATCTCTATTTTTTCATTCCGACTAAAAAAATTAGCGGCTAGACATAACAACACCTAAATACTTCCGACTTCAGTGGTATTTTATTGCAATAAAATTTAATCTGTCTCATAGCGCAGTAATTGGTCGCCAGAATGTTACCAAATGGAATTTGATTTCTGTCAAAGTCTGTCCAGTATATGTTGAAAATGACTGTACAGTTATTCTTTAATTGTTTAATGCACAATGTGGCTGACAAGTGAAATTTTATTTTGACAAATTTCTCCACTAACGTATTAAAGATTAAGAACATTTTATCTTATTGCTAGGATGGTTTGCGCTGTGTAGATGTCATAAAATTACTTTCAGTGAAATTTCCATAATTTCCACTTATGTAATCAGCCTTTGAAAATTGGAAAAACAACAATTTTGGCAAATTATTTTTGTGTGAAATAAGTGGAGAGGTGTGGTATTCATTCGTTCATTAGCTTTACGCCTGTCACTAGCAATTCCAGTTTCATAAATCAACACAATTTATTCAGTTGTAGTTTCAGAAGTGCTTATTTGTGGGTTTGTATTCACTACTTTGTTTGCCCTACAAGTAAAGTGCATGATATTCTCAAAGGGCAATTTCAGGATTTAACTGGAAACTGCTCTAAAAGAATGACAGTTTAAAAGGGAATCGTTGTTTTTTTAAATAGATTTTATCGCAAACGTGCTCTAAAGGAAGAAAAAGATTTCGTCTTAGCTTGTAAAATTTATATGATATCTTGATGTTCTTTTCCAGTGTGAGCCCGACTGCATTCCAACACCTGCTTCACTTCTTGTATGGTGGCATGTTGACCTTTGAACCAACCGAGGTTGACCTCCGTGACCTAGTGACCATAACTGACATGTTTATGTTGTCAGGATTCCAGGAAATGGTGACATTTCTCATGAAGAAACACTTCTGCCATTTTTTTCATAAGGTAATTGTGCAAGTTATTGATTCTTTCATTTCTCAATACTGTTAGGCTATTTTTTGTTTTAACGAATGTGTCCATAAAAGAAGTGAAGAAGTAAGAATTGTTTATTTATTCAACCTGTCAACAGTCCGTAAAAACGTGCCATAATGTCTGGCTTACACTGGTCACCACTGAGATTCCGTTTGCCCTCAGACAACTTTTATGATGCCTATTCAGCACGCTCTTTATATTCCTGTAGCTCTAAGCTAATGAAGAAGAACGGTAATGGCTAACACTACTTTCTCAACAGTGGTGGTTGTTATTACATCTAAATTGGTTTTCTCTGGCATTTGCACTGAATTATAGGCTGAAATATTGAATTTTAAACATTACAAAATAACTTAAGAATGGCAACTTGGGTTTGTCCTGACAAAGGCCACTTCCCAGATGATGGTTTGTTTTAAATATATTTCATACCGGTATTCGTCTTTGTAGTTTTATTACTACAGTCTATTTTGTTTTGTTTCTTGCCGGGTTACTGGATTTTTTTAAGCATGAAGTGCCAAAACAGAGACAGACTTTGATCGACAGTGAAACTTAGAAGTCAGCTCTCACCCACCAACCTACCTCATCTATTGCTTGAATTTTCTCATTGACTTTGAAGCTTGCTTTACAACTGGTATTTCATCGCCAGCTGATTACCATCGTTTAACGGTTAGCGTGTTACACCTCAAATGACATAGTTTGACATGACTTGGCAATGAGCAGTGTTTTTTAAGCTGTCTTTAGAAATGCGAGTTTTCCATGTATTCCAAGGAAAAGCGAATTATTTTCGTAATGCTGTTGGGAAAGTTATTTTTATTTCATTCCATGTATTTCCATTTTCAAAATCACCCAAAATAGTAGAAAGGCAAAGGACCATCAAAATGTTTTCAAAATTGGAAAATGATTATTACTGTGCTTCTGAGGTCTGTTTCATGAAAGTGATTTAAGGCTTAGGATAGAAATTCGGTCTTATGCTTCACATAACTATTTCTAAATAATAATTGAAACTCACTTTGGAAAAGAATAAAGTGTCTGACATTATACCTACAACTGTTACTTTGTGAGGAAATTTGTACAAGTTTTTTTCATGCAGTGATGTGTTTACAATTACACGACTAAAACTTTGTTTGTAACGGTGAAGTGGGAGCATAAGGCCATTTTTATGCGCCCACATATTTATATGTGGACGCATTATGCCGTCATTTCCGTCCGTCCGTCCGGCGTCCGTCCGGCGTCCGCTGCTCTATCTCCAAAACCCTTTGACATACATTCATGAAATTTGGCACATATGTTCCATTCATGAATGGAACGGCATGAGCGAACTTTTGGACGGATCCGACTACCGATGTGCCCCCTAGTGGCAATTTTAGTTTTTTACGCTTACCTTTGTATCTTCAAAAGTCCTGAAGGGATTTTCATGAAATTTGGTATGTAGGCGCCTGTTAGTGAGATGACGCTATTCTTTTGTTTTCGGATGGATTCGACATAGTTTGCGCTACCTAGTGGCCATTTTTACTGTTTTAGAGTCTGTTTTTTGCGTCCACCCCTCTATCAACCAAACCGCACAAAGGATGATTGTGAAAGTTGGCATGTATGTGCTTACTATAAAGAGAACGGTTGACAATGATTTTCCGACGATTTCGACTACTGTGGCACCTCCTAGTGGCAGTTTTGTTTTTTGTTGCTCCTATGACTGTATCTCCTAAACCGTTCACAGGATCTTTACTTAATTTAGCAAATGTATTTATATGTTGTTGACTACGGATGGCGACGACTTTCGGACAGATCTGACTACTGCTGTGCCCCCTAGTGGCAATTTTAGTTTTTTACGTTTAACTCAGTATCTTCAAAGGTCCTCAACAAATTTTCATACAATTTTAAATGTAGGCATCTATTGGTGTGATGACGCTATCTTCCTGTTTTTGGATGGAATCGAGGTATTTTGCACCACCTAGTGGCCATTTTAGCTGTTTTCAAATCTTGTTTTTGGTGTCCACCCTTATATCAACCAAATCATTTGAAAATTGGCATATATGTTCTCAGTGTGAAAATGACCTTTGATGATGGTGACTGACTACTGTGGCGCCTTCTAATGGTAGTTTTGTTTTGCGCTCATAGTTGTATCTCTTAAACCCACTGCAGGATCTTTACTAAATTTAGAAAGTGTATTTATATGAAGATAACAACAGACGACGTCAACTTTCAGGCGGATCCAACGGACACTGCCCACTTGTGGCAATTTCATCTTATTCTGTTTTCCTTTGTTTCTCTGAAGTTCTTTGACAGATTTTTATGAAATATGGCATGTTCCTATTTTGGATGGATTGTAGGTTTTTGCGCCATCTAGTGGCCATGATACAAATAAATAACCCTAAAAGCACACCATTTGCAATGCATTCGTGGGCACATTTCAATGCTCCACGTTGCTCTTGTTCTGTGTTCAGTCATCATCACTTTTCATGAAACCGACCCCTGGTCTTCATTGGTTGGTTAAATGAAACAGTACTAATAGGGACTCATCAATGTGCCCTAAAGGTTTTGCGCATTTGTGGACTTTGTGCAAACATTGATTGTACTTTCGTCTGCTAATTTATCTTCATTTCTACATCGAGTTTTAGCTTTCGATACATAGCAAAAGTAAACTGTATTTTTGATATCATTGGAAATAAACAGGGACATTTTCATCTGCGCCCTTAGTTTAAGGACATAGTATTTATTTATTTGCATTGAGATAAAGAATCATATTTTATTAAATGTCACAAGTAAAAGAAGAGCTTTTTATCAAGATAAATTGATGGAAAAATACAAGATTAGTGAGTCCACAAATGCGCTGAAGTCTTAAAAAGGAACACAGTTAAGTCCCTATTGGGACTGCTTCATGGAACTGGGCACATATCTACGAAGTAGGTGCATTCCATGATATTTTGACGAGAAGAGTTTTCCTTCATCCAGATTCACAGTATGAATGAGTCGCACACGTTTTGATTTGGTGAATTTCATTAATGACAGTCCAGCTAGACCTTTCAGATTTGACTCAGCGGTAAATTTCGCAGTTTTTTTCGCAACATGAAACCAGTAATGTTCCAATCTCTCATGAATGTCGTTAGTAGAGGATAACACGTTCTACTTTCATTATACTTTAGCCATGTGGAGTGTGCTCCGTGGGAGTTCTCCAGGTGTTGACGGTCACCTGCCACTACCAAAGTTTCGCGTCCATCTACCGGTCAGCCCTGGACTGGGTTGTCAAGAACTTTACTCGTATCTGGGTCACTGAGAGATTTGCCAAACTTCCAAATGAGCTCCTTGCAGAGTGCGGAGATCATGTGATTAGCAATATGGTAAGAGATTGAAACTATTTATAATCCTTGTATTTGTGTCTGTAGCCAAGCTTGTAGGACCCTAGAAAAATTGCAAATTTGGCTAAAATGAAACGTTCAGATACTGTGGTTAATGCAATGTTTTCCAAAATGCTTTAGGAATTGTTTTTAAAATGTTCAACTATGTTTATAGAAGAATTAATCAAAAATAGGACTTTATTATTTTTATGAAAAAATGAAGTTGCATTAAACAAAATGATAATTTATAAAAATATAACGTTTCTGATATTTCATCTTCAACATTTAATGGCGGAGTAAGTCTTGACAACTGTTGACTAGTCTACTGTAACGACGCTCTAGTACTTGTTTTGCCACAGGGTGTTGCCACTGTGTTGTCAACAGTAATGGATGTGAACTATATGTTGGAGAAGCTGTCCCCGCGTCACTCGTTTCATTCTGTCAGTTCAGTTTTGGTCCATGTGAGGGAGGCGTGTGTGAAATACCTGGCCAGTCATTTCGTAGGTGTTGTCAATCACAGGAGCTTTTTCGAGCTTAGCAAGGTAATTCGTAATGTCACCTTGTAGTTCATCAGATTTTAGTGGCGACATAGTTTAAAAATAGTCTTTAATGACATCGTAAATCCGATTGCATTCCTTATTAAGTTAACTAAAGGCAAACTGTGTTGGACTTCTCCTAAACTCTGAGCTAAGTGTTTACATGATTTTTAATGAGAATTCTAATATTTAGTCCACTCAGCGAAGAAATATGAGGAAAGCAAATGTGCAATTTTGTTTCTTTTTCTTGGCACTGAGAATAGAATTGTTGAATGGTGTAATTTTTGCATTTTCAGGATTTATCAATATTGTTGATGCACCCTACCGTCTCATTTATTGTCTTTTAGGGTCGGTCATGGGGCCTGGTCACTGTGGAGACTATCTTGACTGAAGCTTTGAATATTCACCCTGCTGATGGACTGTGCAGTAGTTATGTCAATCTGTGCAGTGTAGCTGATCATGTGACCACAGCCGGAATGATGGTGGGAATGGTAGGCCACCAAGCAAATGTTTTGAAAACATTTTATTAGTCTGAAGAAATTTTATTTTGGCATCCAAACACGCCTATTTTAATCAGGGGTCAGTAACTTATGCCCTGTGGGCTACATATGGCCTGCCTAATGATTTTGTACAGCTTGTGACTACGTGTTGGCCCGCTACATGTATGTATGATAGATGTGTTGGCATGGCAACAATTACCTTAAATAGGACTAGTCTATCGCAAACATTTCTAAGTCTAGTCAGCACGCTTTCTGTGGCCACATCACCTGACCTTTTGAATATAAGTGTGAAATGATTTCTGCCCCAACTGCGACTCAAACCCGGAACCTTCTGCTAATGGTAGACTGTCTAGTTCACTGAGCCATCGAGACTATTGGTTGAACACAGAAGTGCAATCAGACTTAGTAGTGGCCATTTCGCCCTTGAATTCTTTACATATCTATAATAGTACTGCTTCTCATAAATAATTGTGAAATTCATGGTAACCAAATGATGTGAGATGAAGAGCTCGTGATTACTGCCTACAACACTGACCGGGGTGGTAGTCAAACCCTTGGCTGTGCAGAATGACATAGAACGGAACCCTTGCTATTGGGGGACATTCCTTACCTCTCACCTGAAAACACAGATGAAATTTGAATCTAATACCGGAATTTGAAATAAAACTTACTAGATTTTGCGATGTTGCGTCCGTCTCTCACGGACTTCAGCTTGGCTAGTGATGAAAACTTACCACGCACAAAAAACTCTTGTTACACATCTTTCAGTTTAACGTCTGTAATTCTTTTTTGCGCGACTCGTGTATTATGAAAAGTGATGATGGAGCCGCTTCCATGGTGAGAGCTTCCTGTCCGTGATATGTGTTTTGCGGATCGTGGTAAGCTTTCAAGTAGTCTACTTGTGAGTTTCCCACCTGAACAAAACAAGTGGGACAAAATACACCTTCTTGTTGAATAGCCAAGCATAAGCTCTGTAGCTCTGCCTGCGGAAAACCAGCATGCAGTCTTGCAAACCCCGAGTGGATTCCCACTGTGTGAAAACAAGTTAACATCATGCGGTTGGCAGAAGTGGGACGAAAAGCACCTTGCTTCCTGTTTTGCCAAAGGGTCTATTACCACCCCTTGATACTTGAACTGACTGCTGTAGAGAATTGTCAGCTGAGACATGTCTCCGATGCCTCCCAACACTCTGAGAACAGTCATATTACTAGTCATAGTAAAATTTTTAGCATGTAAGAAGTGAGGGATGGTCTGTTTTCAAAAAATGAACTTGTGGTACTGATGTACAAATCATGAGATTTTTACACAGGAAAATATGTTAAGAAGTGTCTGCTGACTTCTGTGGACATCATATGTTATGAAGTGATGTTTGCAAGTAACATAAGCTTGTCATCAAGAACCATCCCTGATGAGCTGAATGTTTTCACCTGAGAATTGCAGCTTTAAGAACAAAACATGAATGTAACTAGAATTCATATTCAAATAATTTGCTAATTTGTTAATTCCAGGAATTTGTTGCCATGGTTCGTAGTCTCATCAAGAGTTGCAAACAGCAGATAGCAGTACATGTGAACCAAATCATTGACTCGGACGGCTGGGTGCACCTCCCGCCAGACGTTCAGAAGGAGATCTCCGATCAAGCCTACTTCGTCAAATTTGGCAGCGGTGCTGTTAGAAAGAAACCTCAGCTGTTTAGCCAAAAACGGGTAAGTTGAATATACGGTATGGTAACAAGGCTCTGGGAGGATACTGTTGAATGGGTAAATGGTCTGATATAATCTGCCCGCCGTATTTTGAGAACCAGTTTGATGCCTGTTATTTAGTGGAGAAAACTGGTTCTCAAAATTCGGCAACGTTATATCAGACCATTATCATTGAATGTATGGTACCGTACCAAGGCTCAGGGACAATACTGTTCCATAGTCATTTCTTCAGGGCCTATAATGACCAATGACAAACATTTTCTAGGTGACGTATCGTTTTACAAATAAATAGGTTTGTGTGATACAAATGTTTTTGCCTTAATTAAAATTTAACTGCAAGAAACGTTTTCGGCATAAATTAAGTCAAAATAATGATGAAAAAGGGACGACAAAGAGGAAACAGGAAATTAAATTTGAGGAAATTGAAACAAAAAAAGTAAATCCTCTTAGAAGAGGAAAACTAGTATACAAAGCACCAAAAGCATGATGTCTGATCGCCACTGGTTATAGAAAATCTATTAAAGTCACAAGTTGCGTCTTTGATTTTTGTGCACCCACATGTTATGTGTAGATGCATTATGCCGTCATCCATGTCTGTCCGTCGTCTGCTACTCTATCTCTAAAACCCTTTGACGTATGTTCATGAAATTTTGCACATATGTTCCTTTCAAGGATGGGATGGCATGAGCGAACTTTCGGACGGATCCAAATACCGGTGTGCCCCCTAGTGGCAATTTTAATTTTTTACGTTTACCTCTGTGTCTTCAAAGGTCCTCAACAGATTTTCATAAAATTTGGAATATAGGCATCTCCATCAACCAAACCGCTCTAAGGATGATTTTGAAAATTTGCATGTATGAACTTACTATGAAGAGGTCTGGTGGCAATGATTTTCTGATGACTTTGACTACTGTGGCATCTTCTAATGGTAGTTTTGTTTTTTGCGCTCATAGCTTTAACTCATAAATCCTCTGCAGGATCTTTACTAAATTTAGCAAGTGTTTATTACCAGTGTGCCCCCTAGTGGCAATTTTAGATTTTTATGTTTACCTGTGTATCTTCAAAGGTCCTCAACGGATTTTCATAAGATTTGGAATATAGGCATCTCTATCACCCAAACCGATTTATCCTTCATTTTTGGATGGACTCGAGGAATTTTGCGCCACCTAGTAGCCATTTTTGCATTTTTGGGGTCTGCCCCTCTATCAACAAAACCATTTTGAGAATTATTTTGAAAACTGGTGTATATGTTCTCTGTGTGAAGAGGACAGTTGACGATGACAACTTTGACTACTGTGCATCTCCTAGTGGCAGTTTTGTTTTGTGCCCATAGCTATGTCTCCTAAACCCACTGCAGAATCTTTATTAAATTTAATAAGCATATTTATATGAAGTTAACAGCAACGACTTTCAGACAGATCCGACGAATGCTGTGCCCTCTAGTGGCAATTTCATTTTTTTCCATTTTCTTTTGTTTCACTGAAGTTCCATGGCAGATTTTTATAGCTCTCTATTAAAGAAACAATGGAATGTTCCCGATTTCTGATGGATTTGATGTATTTTGCACCATCTAGTGGCCATTTTTACGATACAAATAAACAACCCTAGAAGCACACCATTTATGATGCATTCATGGGAGCATATCAATGCTCCACGTTGCTCTTGTTAAAAATGCTGCAATAAACCATCGCCCTCGGTCAAGAATTATTTGACTTGATGCTTTTTTCTGCTACAAAATGGGTCACGTGTTATTGTTATTCAGATTAGAAATAAATTCTAGATTTGGGAAGATAGTTGTAATTCATCATTGGTTCAGACCAGTCTTGTTGTGGTTCCTTGTCACCGAGGGCTTGTCTCAGCCGAAGTAGCATGGTGGTCACGGGGATTCCAGGCATTTAATTTCACACAGGAACTTTGCTTTGGATGAGGAAGATAAAATATGCCTGTGGATGATGTTTTTTTGACAGCAGAAAGTTGTTTATAGCAGTTAGTTTCCGTGTATAGATAAGAACCAAACAATATTATGCAGCGATGACTGGGACTTCTGTGGAATGTATGGCTCTCCTCTCGGGTATTTCTTCAAGACTGTCTAAAAGTGACTTCAGGTCAATGTTAATGTGATCATCATTAATGATTGGGTTTGTGTATTTTCAGAAAGTTGAGAAGCCAAAAAGCTTAAACCCACCTAAACCAGTTGCAAATAAGCAACTCTTGTCTGCTGCGTCGAAGAAATGCAGCAACTTTAAAACATGTCGAAAAGAATCAGAACACGAGGCTGCTCCTAGAAAGCAAAACAGGGATAGTGACTGTCAAAAGGCACAGCGGGGAAACTCTGTTTGGGCTGACCTAAATACACAAGATGTGGAGGACGAACAGACAGAGTTGTTTGCAGACAATGAGGAACCGTTTGTGAGAAGTGCCATTGAATTACCCGTAGGTGAAGTTTTTAACGTGTATTTCATGAAACCAGAATTGAATTTCAGATTTCACGTACCTCAGTGACTCATGATTATCATGACGATCTGATTTTTTGCAAAACTTATTTATTTTATTTCATTTTGCGATTTATTTATACATGTTCAGTCATTGTCCAGCCGTGTGATATTTTTTAATTCTTTGTTTCCTAATTTGCTCTTTTGAGCACGTTATGCTTATAAGAATATTAAAAATGTTTCTTAAAAATTCTTGTTTTTCTTTGACTTGCTGAAAAGATTCTGAAAGACAAAGCATACTAAGTAATTAATAAATAGCATCAATATTTCATTTCTTTTATGATAGTAATAATAAACAGACAGTTAAACTCACATATAGGCAATAAAACATCACATTTAAATTAACATTTAACAACTCACTGTATATTGCCAATAAATCACGACTTCATCAAAATAACTCTTTACAATAAATAAATAAACAACTAAGAATTGAGGTAAGCCTGCCACCAATACTAACGAGTTGAAGATGCCCGTTGAAATTTAAACTTACTGAACAGTCAGCAAAGAGCTTTTATGCTGAACTCACCATTTTTTACAAGAATTAACAACATCTAGCCTAGACCATGTTTGTCAAAAGTAATCAGACAAAATAACCCGGAATTTCTCGTCTACCGAGCAGGTGGAATTCACTCTGATGGTAACTATGCCCCATGACTGGAAATAATGGGGGAAATTAATTTCCCCACCGTTGGAAAAAATCACAAGGCACAAGCAGTGCCCCCTGACTTGAACGAAGGCCCAGCCAATGCAATATCTGGACAACTGCAAAAATAGATTCTGGAGCCAATATCAAATAAAGAAACCTTATGTGAGGCAATATGACTGATCCCTCCCCTCGTCCTCCCAAGAAAATACCATCAAATGATACTGGAGAGGGCAGATACCAAACCAGGTGGGTCAGTTAGTTGGTACCCACCCACTCTCAGTAACCATTGCTTTGTAAGCTTGACTAATATTTGCCAAGCTTTAATAATACTTTAAACCTCGACCTATAAGCAATGGTGACTGATTTGCAATCTGACCAATCAGCAATCAGCAATAGTGACTAATTCATAATCTGACCAATCAGCAGTCAGTAATGGTGACTAACCACTCATGACTCGTACTGCCCTTTTGAGATCTATATAAAACGTCTTGAGCATGCTCAGTTCAACATAAACTGTTCTTTTCACAAAGTATCAGTCAAGTGCTCTATATGCAACCCTCAGTGACAGAAGTACTACCATCTACAACCAGGTGGCAGTAGTAGTTTTCTGCCCCATATGACCAGAAGTTATTGCTTTGCAGAAGTTTTGCATTGAACTGATTAAGAGGTGTAGCTGAAATTCCATTTTTACGATAATCCAATTTTGCATTAAAAATGTCCGTCTACTTTTCAAATGTCATTTGGTTTCCTACAGGGTTTTTGGTGTAACCAACTTTGACGACATTCGTCCATCTTTTCTGAAAGATACTTTTGCGTCATACCTGAAATTTTTGTGTTACAGTGATTAATTCACAACTTGTGATGTCTCAAAAATTGGGCAGAAGTCGTACATTTTCTGCTAGTCTACCTCTTTTTTGAAGGCATATTTGCTTTAAAATTTAAAATTATACATCAACTTGTAATGGGTGAAATTAATTTAAAAATATCTTCAGCACTGACGGCCTAATTTTCACTACAACCCTGTACCGTCGTCTAAACTCGAACTTGAGTGTTCAGTCATCGTATAGATGCCTTTGTGTTTTAAAAGGTAGCAATACATAAATTACTATCCACCACCCGTATAGAAAATTACTGCCCATGTTATCCAACCTTCATCGTACCCAAGCAACACCACTTACTCATTTACATACCACTGGATATAAAAAACTTTCTGGACTAGTCTGGAGTGCAAAAATCATAGCTTTGTATTGCTCATCACATTTTCCATGCCTTTGTCATACTACATCTAGCTGGCCTTATGCCTTTTTGGCGTAATGAGAATTGCAAAGTAGTTTATTTTTCACACCAAGAAAGCTGTTCGATGGCTGACTCGGCATTATGGAATAATTCCTTGCGCCTAGGAGTGCGGCATTATAGCTTTTTCATACACCCATCGCATGCCTTCCAAGCAATCCTGACAAGACGGAGGACAATTCCTCAACGCCTTTCTTCCGTTGCCAGGGAATAAGCAGCATCCTGATGACTGCATCACCAGTGACTAAGAGAAAGTGAAGACATCTGACTTGAGCTGTTTGTGAGGGTTATACACATTTGTAGGTTGGTCTGTAGAAAGTCTTGTAAACCATTTGGTAGTATTTCCTAAAATAAAAATAGCATGTCATATAACTGTTGAAACCACATTTAATTTCCAACTCTTAGATTAATGATTGAATTTGACAAGTCCACTTTTCCTCCTGAAGATTTGCGTGGTATTAATCAATCAATCAATCGTTTCCAGTACTCAAATTTGGGTTTGTGTTTTGTGACAATGATGCACTTTAATTGTTATCTATGCAAAGTTCACAGCATGCAAGTGAAAAAAAGAAGCTCTTTCAGATTCCCACCTCTGGACAATTAAAAACGATGTTTTATCGCTGACCAGTGAGTTCGGATGGATAAAATTTGATACGTTTTTCTAGTGAGTAAGTATTATTTTAATAGGTCCACTTTTGTCTTAATAACCATATATTTGGAATGAAAAACAAACTCAAAGAGGTTACTTGCTGGACAAGCAACCAAGGCAAAACTGAAATACAAGTGTCAACAAAGGGAGAGTGTCAGTTTGTACCAACATGCAACTCATCAACATTACCTGTTACACAAGGTCTACTAAATCGACAAGTGTAACAAATGAGTTAATCAATGACACCGGTAAAGAAAAGCTCTCTTTAAACCACCCGGGGTGACTTTGATGTCTTTTGGCTGAATAATACTTTTAAATTTGAGGGGCAGTACTAATTGTACACTAGATGACTAACCCAGTATTCGGTGAAATCACTAGTTTAGTATCCCTTTAAGAGATGGTTCCACCTGGAGGACACTTACCGTACTTTTACACAGGTATTCCAGCCAAAGAAACCACATTTTGTTTTGTAATTAGTTGTCATGAGTTTGTTGTATCCGCGCTGGTATGGCTCCATTACTTTCTCATATTTGCATTGCCTGTAAGAATGCCAAGATAGTATTCTAATTGCTTATTTTTACGTTAGACATTGAAACTTGTGGTGGAAAAACACACAATTTTAGCAATTTGATTCTAAAGTCATAACTTTATAAGACACCTAATGGAGAAAATTGGAACTAAAATTAGCCTTGGCGTATGAATATAGAAATCTATCGCTTCCGTATCATGATTTTATTACAATTCTATGAATCGTCGTTCTCTTAATTGATAAGCCTAATTGAATGAATAACTTTCGGCTGATGTCATAGTTCCAAGACAACCTTTTGTGTTTGGAAGGAATTGTTACTTTCTCAAACCAAAGAAATGTGTATCTTCTGGGCTGAACGGATGTTCATAATCTTCAGGGATCGTTACAATTGCAGTATAAAACCATAAAATCACACGTTGAGATCAATTTTACAACATTAATGGTTAAAGTCAAATGTTATTTTTTTAAAATGGAATGCAAGTTTATAGCTGCTTCAATGTTTCACACAAAAATGGGCAAAAATGAAAAGGAAACTGAAGAGAAAAAAGAAAGCCTACTTCGCATAATAAAAGGCTTATGATAATTTCTTAGTAATTTTGCATAAAAACAATTGACAAACGTATAAATTGTTATCGATATTTGCAACTCCACTACATGCTTCAAGTAGCTAAAATTTCATCAAGCATTGTTTTACAAAGGCTCTGCAGTGCAAACCATGGTAATGGCAGATTGAGGTCAATTTTTTATGTCTGTTTTATCACGAGTTGACAAAATAGAATTGAACTTTCCTAGTAGTATATTGTGTGTTGCTATACTTAACAGTTTGTAGCGCCACCTGCAAGACATCACTTATCTCAAGATAGCGCTAAAATACAAGTGAAAAACTGGTCCACTGAAATAAAAATATGCAGTGTAGTACCTGCATCACACATCAAGATTTTGTTCAGGTCATACTCACTTCATTTCACATTTTCTACCGTAGTAACCCGACTGACAACGGCAACGGTTTCCATGGATACACTGTCCACCATTCTGACATGACAATGAACAAGTTTCTGCAATTAAAAGGTGTTTTGAAAGTAACTTTATTTCCAGAAGCTCAAATACTTTTACATAAATATTAAAAGTTATTTTCAAATATGATCTTCATCATTTCCAGTATAAATCAAAACATTTTGAAGCACCCCTTTCAGGGTATTTACAAGCCCTTAAATGGATCAGATAATGGTTAGCGTGAAATTCACCAGGTGGCATCAGTGAGACAATGGTCCTATCTGTTGAAATGCATGCATTCACAACAGGTAGTCACATGGGACCGTTAGCCCACAGATGTCCCCCCGTGTTGATGACCTGCTTTCTGCTTCCAATCTATTCAAGTATTATAAAGAGGGACTTTTCATGAGCTCCATTAGCATTTTAGAATTGATAAAGAATTAAATGACACTAGAGTCATCACCATGAATAGTATTTTTAAAAGTCAAAATATTGGTGTGATATAATACTGGCATTGTGTTCATAATCCTGACACATTTTCTCAAACACACGCGTTACATTCAACTGCACAATAAAGAAGAGAGTTGACTCGATCATTTCATTGTCGCAGTATTAACTCCAGTGAAAAAAGAAAATTTTTATGCAACACTCACTGCGTTCACAATTGTCGCCAGAGTAGCCAATCGGACAACGGCAAAGATTGGGACTATCACAGCGGCCGCCGTTTTTACACTGTTGTTCGCAAGAATCTGTAACATAAGAAACCGATCTGTGAGCTTTATTTAAACCAAGTCTCTCAGGCTGATGTCGTTGGCCCACTTATATTATCTTAGAGGTGGGCCAGTGACATCAGCCGTCAGGGAAAACCCAACCAGTAAGCATCAACGACAACACACAAGTTACCAACTGAATAAAGCTAGAAAAGCTGAAAAGTAGGATCTAATGCTCTCTGCAGGATCAATCTTGACACTCACATTGTTGACAATAGGCACCCCATGTACCAGCCTTGCACATGCAGACGTGAGGTCGCAGACATGTTCCACCATTTTGACAAGTAGGAGAACACAATGCTGAAATGATGGAACGTAATAGATAATAACATAATGGTAAACACAGAAGACATGGTACAACTTCAAGAAAAAGCACAAGGATTTATATCATTGTGCATTACAAAACTGACAAACCATTTGAGTGGTAGGTCACTCATTTGCGCCACAAAACTCATTCTTAAAAAGCTTTAGCTACTGATATATGATTATACTCAAACCGTATCAATATCAATATCAATATGTTGGAATTTTAACTTTTATCCAAATAATCATAGATATGGGTGGTTATGGTAATTCTTCACTTATTTCACACAAAATGGTAATTTGTCTAATTTTCTAAGGCTAATTTACAATCTTAGAAATAATGAAAAAATGTTGTTTTATCATAATTATACTGGACAGACTATGTTTTTAATTAAATAGAACTTTCTTGAGGCTAATTTTTGTTAAAAATGTGGCAACACACATTTCTATGTGTCGGCCATATTGTGTACTAAATAGCATGCAAACTGCACTTGATGAACCCCAATACCTTTCTCACAGCTCTCTCCAGTGTAGCCGTGCCTGCACGCACACTTGTTCACACCAATACAGCGACCTCCATTAAAACAACCTTTACTGCAGTCAGCTAGAAATAATATAGGGTACATATTAATCGCAAGGTGACCATTGATTTAATAGTATTTACAGACCTTGTTACACCAAGACTAGGCTAGGCAAGGTGCTTTACCCTGAGCGGTATCTTAGGACACCAAATGAATTCTGGTGACAATAAGGTATGCCCCAGCCAAGCAGCAAGTCAAGCTTATTCATAAAGACCTGCGCGAGTTATTTGAGCATGTAAATCTTTGTTGGAAAGTACTGCGCCCGTAGTTATTTCCACCAGAGTAACTAGGTTTATTGCATTGGAAAGACAAAGGATATGGTAATGCACTGCCTGCAGGTAATCAGGGTGAGTAGAGTGAAAGTTGTAAATACAATTTACAAACCATGTAACCATACAGTATACAAATCAATAAACACTTCAGGTACCATTATTGCAGCCTTTTAAGATTCACAGTTCGCAAACACATATCTGAATAGAGATTATAACTACTGTCTCCAACAATCTGGTTTTGTATTCTTGAAACTGTAGTTTCCAATGTGTTTAGTCCATTAAAAAGCATTCCCACAGGATTCGGCACAGCAATCATACCAGCTTGAAAACCATGACATCTATTCATACTTGAGCATTAGTTTCAGTAAACAGTAATTCTCCATGAAACATGGTTCAACGCATACTTCAGTTGAAGTATCACCAATTTAAAGAAATTAGAAAAGAACATTGGTGATACCAATGATACAGCTTTTTGAGTTTTGAATTTTTTTGAGAATTACGTGATGACAGCAAAAGAAGCTGGAGCTGGCAAAACCTTAACTTACGTCCACTCGCATCATTGACATAGTAGTTGAAGCTAAACTGACATTGGTTCCCATAGAAACCTCTAGGGCAGCGACACCTATTTCCGTTCATGCATGTTCCACCATTGAGGCACTTTGCCTTGCACGCCGCTGAAACAGAATGGAAAATACGATGAAAAATACATGAAATCGACACTGTCTGGTAAACAGCCCAGTAATTGTAATGGTCTTCAAAAGTAAGCTGGTAACACAAACAAAAACATTTGTCATTTTACTGTTCCTCAAAATGAGAGTTTTTAACCGAGAACTGGGAATGTGCATGGCCAGATAGCCTCCAAGACTCTGATATTCTGTGAATGAACTAAAATATGTCAAAATCTCCAATGTAGAACACAAATGAATATGACCGACAGATACAAAACAGTTAACTTAAATAAAAAACATGCAGCACTAAACTAATGGTTAACCATGTTCAAGTTCTGTATGATAACTACCATGATCAAACAAAATTTTGAAAAATTTCTTTGCACTGACAATTACGTAAGATGCCCTTGAAAAATAAGAAAAGGGCTATTTCGGCGATTATTTTTGTCCGAAATTGGTGGAATTCAAACTTACAATTAAAAAAGTTGAGGCTGAAGCCTGCAATGAAAAACCTTGTTTATAAAGCAAGATCATGACTGAATTGCGGATATACTTTTACACACAAAGTATAGGGGCTAACAATATCATATCAGTTTCAGGAAGTTTAAATACCAGTATGTAGTGAGTAAAACTTGAATGAAAGGTTAGAAACCATTTACTCAAATAGGTAAAGTATCTAAAACCAGCTCCGGTAAATTCAAACCTAAGCTTTCTGTTAAACATCAAGTTTTGATTTAGGCCACTTACCATTATGAAATTGGCCTCAAGTGGCTCCTTAATTAAATGAGAGACGATTGTATGGCTTTGAAAGAATTGACATTTTTTTGTTATTTCTTGAGACCAAGCTCATGCCGCGACCTGAAATTTTATGAGCTTTGTCTGAAGACATTACTGACTGTCAGCACTTTTCGAGCCCAGATATCATTTCTAAACTGGATAATGAACAAGATACGACCAACTTCATTCCGAGTCTGTCTATTCAAAACCCATATGGTTTAATGAAACAATTATCTTCTCAGTCAGGGGTCCGTTCCAAGAAAGTGATTTAAGTTCATTTCTGACTTAAACCTCAGATTTGTCTCAACTTCTGACCTTTGAAACTTCCACATCCGACAAGCAAGTCAAACTTAAGACAAAAATTAAGTCAAAAACTAATTAGACAAACATAAGATCACTTTCTTGGAACAGACTTAAGACAAACTGAAGTTTTATCACAAAGGCAATTTAAATTTAAGATTGGTTTTAGCTAAGTCAGTTTTCTTGGAACCATAAACCTCTGCCATACCCTAGTTTATGCGTGTGTGGATGCTCTACTTAAACATGGGGTAAGTTGCTCTAGTGCAACTTGTTCTAGGGTAGGCAGTGTGTGGACGGGACATTACGTAGTCCAACTGGGACAGTTGTATGCCTAAGAGCAGGGTTCAAAAAGAACTACTTTTACTGACTGTATGTCAATTTTAAAAGGCCTATTGTGTGTGACTGACACCATTGATTTACAACCATCTGCAAAATTCTAAGCCATTATGCAGAGTTATCTCTTCCAAGCCCAAGGCAAAGTTACCTAATTTTAAAATTATAATGTGAAATGTGCAATGATCAGTGACCTACTTACGTTCACATTTGGGTGGTACCGTGCCAGCGGGACATTTACAGAACCCCGCCACGCAAACACTGCCATGCTTGCAGCCAGGGGTACACACCGCTGCAAGCACAAGAAAAGATGTTTCACCTTTATCATATAATGTATTAATTTCCTAGTCTAAGCTTAATGATAAGATTATTGTCAAACTTGCCAGCAGACTGGTCCTAGCCCTATGACATAATGATGGATGTTCATATTTATATTCACCACTAAGACAAATTTATTTAGTGTTTCTAATAGTTTGTTCTTATCTCACCGTATAGTTCTTGCTTCTTTTTCCCTTTTTGTGATAGCGCTCCTGAGAAGTCTTTTCCTGATGGCATGAACATCATGAGGTGATGTATTGGGTAAACGAAAGCACAAGAATTTAGGGAACACTCCAAGAGCCCGACAGTTCTTAATAAAATTGATGTCCTGATTAGCCTTCTGCTCTCTGACCGCAAGTTTTTCTAGTCTGCGCAACTCCTTGGTTTCAATATCTTCATATTTTCTTGCTAAATCTCTGATGAGATTTCCAAAAGATCTCCATGATAGCAAGTAACAGCATATGTTCACGAAAACAACAACGG
>NMRA01000296.1:273966-355622 GCA_002633005.1 Phoronis australis | reverse complement strand
TTAGCAAGAAAATATGAAGATATTGAAACCAAGGAGTTGCGCAGACTAGAAAAACTTGCGGTCAGAGAGCAGAAGGCTAATCAGGACATCAATTTTCTTAAGAACTGTCGGGCTCTTGGAGTGTTCCCTAAATTCTTGTGCTTTCGTTTACCCAATACATCACCTCATGATGTTCATGCCATCAGGAAAAGACTTCTCAGGAGCGCTATCACAAAAAGGGAAAAAGAAGCAAGAACTATACGGCAAGATAAGAACAAACTATTAGAAACACTAAATAAATCAATGACACCCATCGACATCTAAGACAAATTTCTTTTAATGCTCATACATGTAATTGATTCACAACAATGAAGACTGTGTGGCAGTAATTCTTTACTTATTTAGCACACAACATGGTCGACAAGTGAAATTCTATTTCGTCAAATTTCTTGAAAATGTTGGTCCATTGGTAACATGACTTGTACTGTCTAGATGTGTTGTCATAAAACAACTTTTGGTAAATTTTCCATAATTTACAGCAGGGTAAACATCAAAAATGAAAAAATACAATATTTGGTAATTATTTTTGTGTGAAATAAGTTAAGAAATGGTATCGCATGAAGAATACAAGCTCTAATATCCCAACATGCCACCTTTCAACCAGACTGTATATGAGTGACAGACTTTCCTGACTGACTTATCAAGGTATAGCTAATGTTTGGGTGTAGTCTTCAAACTTTTCTCAAAAAATTAATGATGAGTAATCCAGGGGCCTGTTTCATGAAACATAACTTAAGACTTAGACAGACATTTGGTCTTACGCTCTATAGAATTACTTCTTAGAACTAATCAAAATTAAATTATTAAGCAAAAGAACAAAATATCTATACCTATAACGGCTACTTACTGAGAACATTTTTACAAACTATTTCCAGGCAGTGATGTGGTAATGGTGACTTAACCTTTATGCGGTAATTGTGAAGCCGAACTGTAAGATCAAATTTCTGACTGAAGTCTTCAGTCACTTTCACCATAGATTATAGACAACAGATTCGCAACTCCGACATTTTCTTGCGTACTATCCAAGAGGAGGCGCCACTCTCTTAAATTACCAATTTCAGTTTTCATTTAGTGTATTGTGACTTAAAATTTTCGCACCTATTTTACTGTCCAGTACAACGAAAAAAGTAATTTCGCCATTGAAACACTGTTCAAAGTCTTCCAGTAATAGAACTGTTGGTATCGTGAGTACTTTTGGCACCCAGCCACACAACAGCCAACCATGATTAACAGACAACGTACTTGCTGGAAGTAAAACTTGCTAATTTTGCCAGGTGTTGCCAGACGTCACAGCTTATGCGTAAGATCACAAATTTCATCAACTGAAAATATTCGGAGTTGACAGTCCATGTACAATAAAGCCTATGCTTTCATGAAACAGACCCTCAGTATACCAACAGAATTTTCAGGATGCAATTTTGGACACCTTAAAATTTTTCCAATCTAAGTCTGTTACAGATCTGCAGAGTTCAGTAAGAGCGGCTTACCATAGGTGGAATGTGCATAAGAAGTGTCAATGGACAAAGAGTTCCCCCCCGGGTTGGTTACTTACCCCTTTCACACTGTCTACCCGAATACTGAGGAGGGCAGGCGCACTGATAGGGCTTCATGCAGAAACCTCCGTTAAGGCATTTTAGGTGGCAACGAGCTGAAAACAGGAGAAACGGGCAAACATGAGATACAGTCCACGGCAGTCGTTGGGATGTGATGAGGTGTGCTGTGGTGTGGTGTGCTGTGCTGTGCTGTGCTGTGGTGTGCTGTGCTGTGCTGTGCTCTGTGCTGTGCTGTGGTGTGGACAACTTAATTGTAGACACACAGTAAATACGGGTAAAATACAGCATAAATACAATTGACTTTACAAAACTAATGCTAAATGTGATAAAAATAAAGGTAGCGTGTTTTGCCAACTTTTTTCCTTTAAGTACGCGTATGCATAATGTTAAGTACGCATACTTACCAGTACGCCACTTGGAGTGAAATTTCACCATCATAGGATGCATGCATGACGTGTAATTGAAATTTAATTTTCTCATCCTTTCCAGAATATATGGCCNGAATACTGAGGAGGGCAGGCGCACTGATAGGGCTTCATGCAGAAACCTCCGTTAAGGCATTTTAGGTGGCAACGAGCTGAAAACAGGAGAAACGGGCAAACATGAGATACAGTCCACGGCAGTCGTTGGGATGTGATGAGGTGTGCTGTGGTGTGGTGTGCTGTGCTGTGCTGTGCTGTGCTGTGCTGTGGTGTGCTGTGCTGTGCTCTGTGCTGTGCTGTGGTGTGGACAACTTAATTGTAGACACACAGTAAATACGGGTAAAATGCAGCATAAATACAATTGACTTTACAAAACTAATGCTAAATGTGATAAAAATAAAGGTAGCGTGTTTTGCCAACTTTTTTTCCTTTAAGTACGCGTATGCATAATGTTAAGTACGCATACTTACCAGTACGCCACTTGGAGTGAAATTTCACCATCATAGGATGCATGCATGACGTGTAATTGAAATTTATTTTTCTCATCCTTTCCAGAATATATGGCCCATCAAATTAATATTGGCAAATTATGAAGTACATTGAGGCAGGAATTTGTCTGGTAGACTATTCAAGATTTCAGGTGAAAACACCGATTATCAACAGTAAATGAAGAATTTTGGTTGGTCCCCGCCCATATCTCACCTGATGTCTGACATTTTAAACTGGGATCCTGAATCAAAATCATTTTGAATTTGAGTCAATTAGGTGGTGACGGTGGGTAGTTTAGAGGTTATTGCATCGATTGCTTTTTGACCTTTAAGTGATTGATTGAAATTTCTTTAAAAAATGTGAAAAAATCTTTACTTTCATTTGGAATTTAGGTTTAAGTTATCTGCCACGAAATTCAGGATTAACCGTGTCAAGAGTAGGAAAGTTTCCAACATGCCGACTGGTGTGTTTGGCAGTGACCTCGTAACTCTTCAAAAGGCATGCGTGGCAATGAAATAGCTAAATCAATTTGTCAACTTTGTAGAGTAAAGCTTAAATCATTGTGAAAATGCATGGCTTTGCCAACCAAATGTCCTTTATAATTTACAATTCAAGTGCCATTTCAAACAAACTGTGTGCAATCAGTCAACATCAGAAACCAAACAGCTTTAAAGAGAGGTGTTCTTTTTTGAATTCAAACTAAACTGAATCAGTTCTCAATCCATACAGATATCTTGTGAACTTTAACCCATTTAGTAGAAACTGAACTCTGACACCAGGCATTCACTTAAGGATCAAGTTTATTCATCCAAAAGTTAAAAATAATACGCTCCACTATATATACTGAGAAAGGCTTACTACAACAGGTCTTTTTTCTAAATAAGTTATTGTTATACCTTTTTCACATTGATTTCCATGGTAACCATATGGACAAGTACACTTGTTTTTCTCGCATATTCCACCATTGAAGCATCTCACAGTACAAATGTCTGAAAAGCACCAACTGGAATACTGATAAACCGTTAACATGTTCAGCTTGCAGATGAACTCTTCATTTAGAGTCATTGCACAGTTTCTGTGCATAAGGTTATCTGATATACAAGGCTCCCTAGATGTTTCAAGGGCGAGAAGAAAGAAGCTGCCAATCACTCAACACAGATTATGCACAGAGACATCTATCCAGCTGTGACACTAGTGGAATCTGATTGGATAACAGCCCGAGTCCCACTGAGACTTCCACTATTGCCCTGGGCACATTTTTTAGACCTTTTACAAAGAGGATACCATCACAAACTCAACAACTGATAAGTACGTCTATTTTCAATTGGCATGTCCATAAATCAAGCAGATTGGAGACCTCGGGGTTGCACTTTTCAGAGATTAGGAAGGAATAGGTTTTTTTTTACATCTAATAATTTCTATAAAGGAACAGATAAGTGAATTTTTCACTTCACTATTTTTTCATAACTGCACACTGTCATTGATCAAAATACAATCTGAATCATGTGATTATACAATAAAGAAACTTCAAATGTAGTTTTAAGTCATTTTCACTGACATCCATGACTAACTAAATGCGTATGCATTCAAACTTGAGAGTGTCATTACTTTTGGGACATCCTCTACTGTCACCCAAGTTAGAAATATGGGTGTGGGTTGGGGGAGGGGGAACACTACTCAGTTTCTATGCAATCCTTACTCACCACACAGCAGAATGGCAGCCTAATGATGATTCGGGTCGGGAAAGTCACTTCCAAAGTGACATATATGCAAAATTAATTAGAACCTGAAGAATCTAATTAACCTGAAAATTTATCTAAGATAACCAAAAAATCATTTTCAACCAAAAATGACTCTAAAACGGTTACCTTCCCCTACCTACATAACAGATATCTATACCTTTGCATTCTTTTTCAAAACATTTCTCTGTTTCCACTGGATTTTTCCCATCATCAACGCATTCATCCACTGTCAGCGAGTTGTCCAGACAATAAGCTGTCCTAGTTCTGATACCTGGCCCACAAGTGGTGCTGCATAAAGACCACGTGGACCAATCGTAACTTTCTGAAAAGTTATCATTAACAGATATGAAATCTTTTGGCAAAGAATTTATAATTGTTTCCATGTGACATGAAACTTCAGTATTTCATCATGATTACAGAAACTTTTTTTCAATTTGAGACAAAACTTAAGCAAAGTGATATTTTTTCATTTTTCAAAGAATTAACAAAAATAAGTTCTTCTTATTTTCTCCCAAATTATGTCCTAAATTAAAAATTGGCCATATCTATCTTCAGTATCTAACAAATTAAATACTGATTAATTAAATACTGATAGTGGGCATTCAAAAACTTTGAAATAGTCCTGTCACAGACACTGACCCTCTGAGCCAGATCCTGGTTCGTCCGTCTGGATGATACTCTTGCCAGGGACAACAGGGGGAGTATTGTCAAGGTGGGGGTCCTTCTTGTCCTTCTTTGCGGAGTTGTGTTCTTTCTTTGATGGTTTTGTCTGCGAGAAGATACACACTTTTTGAAATAAAACATAACCAGAACGTGAGGCAAACTCATTTGCATGAACAAAAGCAGATCTAACTTCTTACGAAAGAGGAGGTCTATGTTAAAGATAAGTTCTTGATGAGAATTCTAAATCACAAACAAAGAGCAGAAACCCAGTAGGTAATGAAATTTAGTGTCATGGTCTCTGCACAAGTGGTCTAGAGAAATGAAATAAAATAGAAACTGAATTGTCTATTTTTGCATGTTTTTTTTTGTCCCTTTGACCAATAAGTGGGAGGGCCGAACCCCTTGAACCCCTTCCCAGGATCCTCACCCATGTACTTTTGTAGCAAGAACACGTGAAATTACTGACACTGAGAGAAGCAAAAATGGCAAGTTGCAATTTTTGTAATATCTAGGACTAGGTATGCACCAGTGTGGTGCAGTTACACTACCCCACATCAGCATCATCGTACAACAATACACAAATATAATCTGGGGTCTGTTTCATGTAAAGTGACTTAAGACTTTATATAGACAGAAACTTGGTGTTATACTCCACACAGGTAATTTTGTGGAAAAATAATTAAATCTCATCTTGTCTTTAGCAAAAGTTCAAAGTCTTGCAATAGATCCATAACTGCTGGTTACTGAGATAAGTTGATTAGGCCCTACTTGCCTGTGATGCGCTAACAGTTACGTGGCAAAATCACAATTTAGTAATTCTAAAGCCTGCAAGCATCACTTTTATGAAACAGACCCATGACGGGGCTTACCAGGCCATTGTAGGGTTTCTTTCGACTGCAATGTTGTTGTGCTGCAGTGACATCTGGTGTCAGGATAAGTTGCTCTATATCTCCCTGCAAACATCAATGGAGGTTCTTTTTTGTTGTGCGTGAACTTAGAATCCTGCTTAATCTCAAGATCGCATCTGTGTGAACTTGGAAATGAATATTTGGTAAATCCCGTGAATATTTTGTTCAGTTTAAAGAATTTTTGTAATCATATTGGCCTCATGATAACCCATTTTCTCTTTTACCGTAACTTGTGTAAAAAAATAGGAGGAATAATTATGTGAAAGGTTAAATGAATAAGATCGCTTATAGTTGAAAAACATAGGTTTAAATTTAGTGCAGTGCAAATTTTTATCAACGTGCGTGATCTTGAGATTATGCAAGATTCCAAGTTCATGCAAAGTGTTTCTTGCCAAGCTCAAGTCCCTGAGAGACATAGCCTTACGCAACGTTGCTAACTCAAGTAAGCTAATTCCAGTATTTTATTACCTCAACTGGATGTCTCAAAGTGTTATACTTTTAACATTTCTTGTCATTTGACTGATAGCAATGGCCATGTGTCATTAACAAAATTACTTCCCGTGAGTCCTCCCAAGAATTAGTTTTAATTTCAACACGCGTAAGAAAACTATAGCACATGCACAAAATATGTGGATGTACTAGTAAGTTCAACCACAGGCACCTTTAACCAGCCGCTCGTCATGACATAAATAAAGGCGAGCGACTAGTGAGAGTGCCCTGTGGTTAACAGACAGCGGCCATGCAAATTCAATAATTTCTACTCCAGTTACTATGGTCAGTAGACAATATTGGTGTTTTTTTTCATAGACAAATTGTTTCTGGGCAGCCTACTCACCCCAAGAGTGTATTTTCTGAAACCTAAACACAAAAAGAAACTAGCTAGGCCTACGTTTTAAGTATTTTTTGTCTTGGAAAGTTGGACGTGCCTGTGTTTGTGTGGCACTGTTGTATGGGTAGGTCTGTTACAGCTCAAATATGAAGTTTGCGCTGTTAGATTAAAAGTTATTATAATCATGAAACCGCGAATAATAAAATCACACAAGAAGCAAATTAATCTGTCAATTTACCTCAAACTGTTCGCCTACTGAAGGTGATGACGAAGCCCCAATGAACACTACACTAGCGCCATCTATTTGCGGCATGCTGCTTCGTCGCAAAGTTCTCGTCATTTCGAACGTACAGTCAGCGTACATGGTGACGCTGCCGCCTCGTACACTAAAAGCAAATTGATGACGTCTGCCGTCGGAGAGATTTATATAAAACTGGGGCGAATTCAAGCCCGGTTGATCGTTGTGATCTCTGTACTCAAACATGGGGTTCACTCCGACGTGTACCCCAAGAATGGTTCGTCTGTTATGTTTATCCCTGATGTTCAGTATGGTGCCCTGATTTCCATTGCGAGGTCGTGCAGTTATGAGAAGACTGAAGTCGTGCGGAAAGAATGACTTGAAAAAATCGGACAAACGCGCACTTATTCTTGAGTTGTCTGCAAGCATGTACGCTTCCGGTCGGCCTGGCAAGCTACTCACGCCCTCGGGTAAAATATGATTGTGGAGCACCGTTAGAAGATTGACTACATCTGTAAAAAACGGAAACGATAATTTATTACAAATACGATTCATACGAAGCTTTTCACCACGGGTATATTTGCAATACAACGTATTAAACTAATTATAACAGTTTGTCTAAGAATCGTGTGGGGTTGGTCATCGCTCAATGAAATAGATAGATGCAATTATATAAAAGTTAGAACAAAAACATTATGGAGGGCAAGTACAAAACCATTCTCAAAAAAATGAAATTTTGGTGTGGCGAATCTGGTACTGCTTTACATTCCTTTCGCCGATAACCTTGTATAGTAGGGCTTACATTTCAAAGAATATTTCTTTTTTCTTTCATCCGTGAATATCCCAAGTATAGCTCGATAGGAGCCCTTCGTTAGCGCAATCGTGATTAAAAACGCGACTGCATTGACTGTGTTGGAAAGTTTCGCAGACACTCGCTTGTATTCTCTGTACATTTATCGATCATCATGTGTACGGTTGTGAAGTGTCTGTGGAGCTATCCAACAGAAAATAGAGTCGTGTTTTTAATCAAGTTTCAATATATCAAGCCAAATAAATGTCGCAAAATCTTTGATAAGAGGACATGGATGGCGAAACTGCTTGGAAAGTGCAAGCGTTGACCTTAGCCCGAAGGTCGATGCATACCACTGTTGTGTTGGCAGTAACGCACACACCAACCACTAAACTGATGAGGAAAATTAAATTAATAACCCTTCACCATAAATCTCGCACCCCTGCAACGTCACAGCACGTCGCGTCACGTCACAGCACGTGAGTAACGCGATACAGAATCATCAAACAGAACAGGATATAATAACGTCTTATTCGACCCTGGGGGTGTTGATAACTGCACACTGTAACGTACTGGCGTTGCACTAAGTGCGATTTGTGGAACTGAAAATTTCGAGGCTCTTGTTTTTGAGGAACTTGTGATGAGGCATGCATCGATGAGTGAATACATTTTTGTGATCGCATGAGTCAGTTCGTAGTGTGTGATTAAAATCATTTTCTTTTAGTCGGTGAATTAATCAATGACTAATTAATTCGTTTATTTTATTTATTTACTTACTGATAAACATGGTCAAAGGGAAAATTTCACTAAATTGTAAATGATACATAATCAACATCGTCTTAGCAGCTTGCTAGTTTTCTGCAATGTTTAAGGCCCACCGCGGATAGTGATTCCTATAAGTCTGTGGGAAAAATATTCCTTGTCTGATGGACGCGAAAATACTGGGCAGCGAACAACTTCTAGACTTAGCCCGGCCCTCTGTTGTGGTATATGATATCAAACCGTCACGATAAATGGCCTTTAACATAAACACTTTATTCTATAAAAGTGAAACCAGATTTCTAATAATCATAAACAGTTGTGAACTGGCCACAACGGAATTTCGCATGCGCTCCTGGCGAATGGATGACTGCACGGAATACATATAATGGCACTGTTGCGTCTCTACACACGATGAAAAACAAATAGTGTTGAGAAGATGAGCAACTGTGCTGGCATTCTGTTAGGAGCAAATTGGCTCATTGTTCTGTGTTGTTATATTTGTTGTACCGGTAGTATGCTTGTTACAGGCAACAGTCTCGGATAGATCACTTCGTGCATTTTACAGACCATCGGCATTTGGTTCACAAACGAGTTCATTATACACATGCGGGAACTTGGGGCAAATTGACGAACATTTGTGACAGTCCCTAATAGTTATGAAATTGTGTTGTTTCCACCACTGGTCACTGTCACAGTGATCCAACAATATGCGGCAGGCCTTCCTATGATTCGCTTGAAGGTGTTAAAGCTTTGTACGCTCGGTTTTCGATGCTGGGATCAGTGCAAACTGGTCGTAAAAGCTTGACTACACCCCTTACAAAGAGCATATGTCAATCAAAGCTTTTAAAGCCCTTCAGATTGTGTCCTGGTTGAAAAACGATTCAAAAGACTGGACGTTTATCCGTGCACTGGTAATAAAAGACAAATTTGTTGCAAATAGTTGCAATCCTTGTAGTATCATATTTCGGGCGGAGCAATATTAAGACCCGTCAACCGGGCAAATTGCTCGATGATATCTCGTACAATTTCTATAACCCCCGGTTCATCTGCGAACGAACGTGTAATGGACTTTTTACAGCGAAGAAACGACTCGTAAAGATTATGCCAGATAGTTGGTAAATCAAAATTGTTAGCTTTGTGGTAAATTGTCGTTTTGTGAAATGATGTCGAAATGCCAGCAAGTATTCAGTTCGTTCCGTGTTGTGGCAACGACATACAAACAATTCGCATCCCTGTTTTTGTTGAACCCGTTGAAACGAACTTTTAAGATGTTGTCGTTGATTTAATATCTGTGTGTTAATAAGCATTGCTTAATCCCCGTGCGTGCTGTTTTCCTAAAAATTTTATTTGCATACCTGTTTCCGACACGTTTGTATAGTGACCTCAACTGCGCGCAGTATAAATACTGATAATGCTAATATTTGATATCGTTCCGGTAATAGCGGGATGTTGAACCGACAAAATGAGAAGATTTCGCGGAAACGTTCATCAACAAAAATAGACGAAAAATCATTTTTTGTTATTGTACATGTTTTTATTCTTATAAATTGATTTTTTTTCTCAGCCATGGTCTATTCATGCCTGCAGCATCCAGTCTTCAAAACAAAGGCCGGAAGTCACTTGTACTTTACGGGACATACGTTGAACAAAAATATAAACCAAATCCTAAAGTAAAGGAGCACTCCCGGCCTGTAAATCGTAAAATGTACGTTCACGATAAAGTTATAGGTCATAACGAAAAGCATAGTCCAAGAATAATCACATCTCGTACATGCGGAGACTTGAACGACAAACTTGTCTCCTGTCGATTTACTATATCGTTTGACTGTTCGTTTGTTTGTTGACAAATGAAATATAATCATAACTGGCATTTGACCCACAAACTATTAAAGTATTATATGATAACAGAACAAATCGGCCGAAGCAAGTACAATTTAGTGTGTTCGAGTCCCATATGTAATTAAACACGCCTTGCGGAATTTATTGAGGCAATATTGTGTTTATAAAAAGCTTTGAGCGACGACGAAAATAAAACAACCTGTAATAAATATTTCTTTTTGCAACATAAATATTACGGTATCAACATTCCTATCAAGGCGTGAAGACTTCTTTTATAAAAACAAATTGATAAGAATCAAGTTACACCCTAAAGGCAGAGCGTATAGTTATGCTTTCATTATCCGTTTAGCAATCGCATTGTTAGTTTTAGCTACTGTAACCTGCTATTGAGCGACTGCTATAAGTTGGAAGCATACGAGTGTGTACCATGTTGAGCTAATGGGTTTGGGCCAATGCATTTTGTCGATTTAGATCACAACTAATAAAGTTAACACCTTTTTGTTTTGATTAGCAAATATGAAATCAATGGTATATTTGTTACTTTCATGGCTGGGACGACTGAAATGTTTTATGTTGCAATAGCTCGTCGGTTAGATACAGTATGCAAATTAATGTATCTGTTAATGTATATAATATATATACCTGCATGCATACGTACATAAAAACATACATACATACGCACATACAGTACTCACTGGCATACACACATACGTAAAAACGAACATACATACAAACATACGCACACACATACATACATACATACACACATACATACATGCATATACACAAAGACATACATACAAACATACGCACACGCATACATACATACATACATACATACATACATACATACACACATACATACATGCATATAAACAAAGACATACATACAAACATACATAAATTCATATAAACATGCATAACAATTCTGTCACGACGTTTTATCTGAGAAAGCTATCCTGAATGAGTAAAAGTTAAAATCTTTCCAACATAATTGAAATATAGACGACCAATAGCAGAAGAGTTTATAAAGGAAAACAAGTATTTTGATGTAGGTTTTCACACCATAATGCATCGTAAAATATGTGCAGGCCTGTTTCTCGAACGTTACTCCACAGTCCAAAGACCACTGAACATGAAACACGTAGGCACTTTGTTAATGGTCCGTTAATTAAGCTCACGCGCGTCAGAGACTAGCTAAAAGCAAATGAGTTTTATATTAATTTGTGAGGTTTACGCGTCCGTGACGTCATCCAATGTCTGCATTGCGTTTGATCGAGGGCAGTAATATTATGTAAATACTTTAGCTCTTAGAAAAGTATTAATTCTGCTTTCAAAGGCTCCAAGCTAGCCATTTTCATGTGACCCGTAAAAAGAAATTTCCGCCTAAGAAATTGTATGCGATATTTTACAATCTTACGCTCGGAATTACGAGCTCTTACGAACTTATGAATGCATCACAACTCACAAGCAAGGAATGGGTAAACCGATTTTAGTTTGATGGATGGAAAACTTGACAACAGGACAAAACGAGAGGAAGAGAGCTACATGATTTCAATGAAAGGGTTACGGGCTAACTGAATGGGCTTAGGCGTAATCTCACCTCTGCATCGAAAGCTGTTACACTTTCTCTGTTCAGCAAAAGTTCCATCACATTTCTTCCTGTTTTTCTTCGTGCATTCTCGCTGTCGAGTTTGTATGCCTCCGCCGCACGTGGCGCTACAAGACGTCCATTCCGCCCAGGGTTTCCAACCTGCAAAAACGGATTGGAGTACATGATTTTAAAAAGGGAAACAACACGTCTGTCTACTCATATCTTCTCACTTATAAATCCGGCTCACGGATCCGGTAGTCTCAGTTTCATGGACTCTCAACTCGCGCTAGTGTCACGGTAAATAAGTTTCCCTGACAAACGCGCTTTCTGGCTACTCTTGCGCATACATAAAGTTTGTCTTCATTCGATGATATGTGAATTTGAGTGAATCAGTTTTGACCAGTATGATTTGCTGCCGAGATTTGTTTTTGCATCAAATTAGCAATAAGTTGAAATATAACTTAAAAATCCAACGAACACACAGCTCTAAATTTGGCATGACAACGATTACCCTGATCACTCAGGATTTACTTCGAAATGTAATGAAAATATCACTACGCAATTAATTAATGTTGAAGACTAAAAGTTAAGAAATAATCATTTATGAACAATACCCGTTTACATAACTGTAATTTTGTGTTCAGAGGAGTGCTTCAGGGATGTCTACTTACTGAAAACTTCTAATAATAGTTGTATTTTAAAGTGTAATTTTCAGTTACAGAAATAGAACCACATAAGGAGAAGTGATCAAGCGATAAACGACTACCTCTTCGATGACTTTTTAAAGCTGCAGACAAAACGAGCCATGTGGTCTATAGCTCCTCAATATCTCGACAGAGGCTCTAAATGAGTACACATTTCGACAAAATATCGCAACATATCCGCATAGTTTAAACACATCATTGAATAGCCTCTAACCTCGAATTCTTCGCGATATTTTGTTTAGAGCCACATGTAAATACTGGTTTCGATTACCGCCGGACAACTGTTATTTGATTCAATTACATAGATATTCTTGCGTTTACAGGAAACTATCGAAGACGTACGTTTAGCAATGACTATTTAATTGGGTGTTTTAAGGATAGACGGAAAGAATTTGAAGAACTTCAGATTTAAATTAAATCAATTTCATTTGTTCAGCCCCATGTGTCTTGTGGTCATGTCCATGTCGAATGCGTGTTTCATGACATATTCGTGGAAAACGATTTTGAAATCAACGTGGCTTTGGTGTTTTGCACAATTGAGCTATCAAAAGGAAAATTTGGTAATTGAAAGCTGCGATGAAATACACGGTTCAAGTTTTTATTCTGAAGGTGAATTATTAACTAATTTAAAGGAATATCATCAGTTTCACGGCCGAAAACGAACTTTTGGAATTATTGTTGGATGGGATAGTCTTCTTGAAGCTATTAGCTTTGAATAGAGCTGTAAAACAAAAAATCCGTTAATGCTTTTGTGGTTTTAGTACAGTTCATTTCTTGTCTGCCAGACATTTGGTAGAATCAAAACCGGTGACTTTTAACTCACCACTTAAATACGCTTAAAATAATCTGCGAGTGGGGTTTGTTTTCGCTAGACACTAGACTGCGACCGTGGGGGTTACTGGTTTGATTCTGCGCTGGCGATGATCTCAGAAATTCATTTTTCTCTCCGATAATGTCCCATTAACGCTGTAATGGAATCAAAGCTAAACCCAATGAGTTACGTAATCTCATTGGCTAAATCCTTACTACTGTTATTTTAGAGATGTTGGCATGTCACGGCGACAGTACGTTTGAATCTTGTGTTTTTGCAATGCGTTCCCGTCTCCTTACGTAATTCAGTTCCAGTGATGATTTCAAACAATCAGTGGCGTTAAAAAGGACGCCCAATATGAAATGCGTTTATGCCCTCGTCTCTCAGTGGTGCCCGTTTTCCTCGGCCTGTCACCGTGAATAAACAGTTCAATAGTTGGCGGTGACTTCATCAGCAGGTATTTAACAAAAAGGATACAGGTTTACTATATTCTGCTGTTTCGTAACAGATCATAATACTTCCCGTTGTGAAAACTTTTCAAGCAAAGGTAAATTGATTAAGTGGGTCATACGGACGTCTGCCTTTGATTAATCAATTACCAAAATGTTTATACGCACGGTCCAAAACCTATTGTTGAATGCTTTGTTTTTGAGTTTCTGGCTGTCAAAATCGGGACGGAGTTTGTTTGAAGCTTGTTTCGTAGGTCAGCGTACTTACGCTTGGCACACACCCCATGGTCAGATGCCCTGTCGGTGAATGTTCTTGGTTAAATTCGAGACGCCGTAGCCACATAGTCGTGTAAACAGCCCGCGGGTCACTTAGTCGAATCACTGGACTGGTGACATTTATGATCGGGTAAATTTCTAATCATTCTTGAATGTTTGGCACTACCTCCTGGTCTTTAATTAACACAGTAATTAAAGAGGTACCTATTAAGGGCAATCTCAGTCGGAATCCATGTTTGGCTATGTCATAAGTTAATGTTAGCCACAAGCAATATTCTCATTACAAATGACTGACCCACACGGAATGGAGAGTCTCGTTAATAACATTCAGTTTGGGTGGCGCTGCTACTGACATTTTCTCAAATGTGTAGTTACGTAGTTGGCCCATCGTTTCAGCGGCGATGAGGGTAAGCTTTTTCAATATTGTCTGTCACTCCGAAAATCGACAAGGACTCCCTATATCATTGCAATACAATAACCTTTAACGGTAGTTTACGATTCTCGCTTTTCGTTTTATGGCATGTAGAATGGAAACAAGTTTAACTTTTTGCTGAAGAATGTACACAAAAATAACTCAAAAATAACACAAAAATATATGAATTATAATAAAAGTTTTTAACTTTTAAGCCACAACCAAAACCGAACCGGGAGTAAGCAAAGCACTGGTAGATAAATTTCGTACCTGTACACTTTCAGTTAGTTATTTATTCGAGTGGGCATCCGTCAGCAAATCACTTTCTAAATGTCGTTCGTATTCTTTGTTACGTCACTATATTGACAGGGACCACCGGCTGTTATCTGCAGGTGAGGTGCATTTGATATCTTAACCTGAATTCGTGTAATACCTGTCGTTCTTGTGATATCAGGTACTGTTTTTCGACGATCGACTCCAATATGGAAGCAGTGAGCGAGAAAACTGGTTCTGCATGGGTTCCGTTCTCTGAGAATTAACCACCCTCTTAAAAGCGAATGACCGTTTTTCTTTGAAAACTGGTTAAGGCAGTTACAGGCACGACTAGAATACGAATGTTGATCAGCCGATACAGTACCCCCGGGCTACGTCGCCCGCACAATGCGTTCGTCGCCCGAGTCCTTTCGCTCAATTTGTACCAATTTATTCGTTCGGGCTGGGTTGAATAAAACCCCAAATTTCATTGCTGGAACTCTTCCACACGCGATGCGGGCGACAAGGCACTGCCTCGGGATTCAACATCGAGTTGGTCACCTAGCCTGAGGCTGCCAAACAAATACATGTATTTAATGTTCTCGGTGTGTTTTCGCGATCGTACTTTGTACAAAAAATCGTTTTTAATTGATTTAACATGCTTATTTCAGAAATTTATGTTCTTTCGGTTTTTTGAGAAGATTTAAGAACAAGAAATTGCGTTACTTCATGTATTCTATAGAAATTGTAACTTTGTAGTTCGGTGCGACAAATAAATTGGGTTGCTTGACATGTTCGGTTAAAATAATGTTACTTTGGAGTGTGGAGTGCAACCTGAGAAAAGACAAGCTTGGATGGGTCTTCCACTTAAAGAAAACATCTATCCCCGTCAGTAGGCCCACCTTGGATTGAATTTTCCCCTTTCGTGGAGGAAGACAATACACTGCAGGAATGACTTAGTTTTCGAACACTTAAGTCACGTCTGAGTTGATTAACAAAGGAAGCAGAGCAGACGTTGATAATTGCCTTTGTGCGAGGATGAATTACATAATAATTAGGA
Source organism: Phoronis australis (assembly GCA_002633005.1). NCBI lineage: Eukaryota > Metazoa > Phoronida > Phoronidae > Phoronis > Phoronis australis. The sequence goes on along the minus strand of NMRA01000296.1, from coordinate 339,790 downwards.
TAGGAGATAGTGACGTGTGCATTCGCATGTGAAGAAACAGGACAGGCGTTTTACCCATTGTGGGTAAATACCGTAGAATGGGAGTGATGGTATTTCAGGGTGGGCTTTTTCGCATAACTTCAGGAATTTCTCGTCTACATTTGCACTGAAGTTCATCGACGGTGTCACTGCGTTAGTACGTAGTATGTGAGCGCTTACGTCACAAATGAAGGGCAGAGACACCCGAAAATTTTGGTCGTTTTAATATTTTACCGACAACCACTTCTTACTTATGTCAAATTGTTACATATGAATTGTCGGCCACGGCGTTATTATTATTATTTCTTATGTGTACTTATTGTTGCCAGACGTCGGTCTTGTAAACGAATATCACAAATCGACGAACTCGAAAGGTTTTATCATGTGTAATTTAGGAGCGTTGATCCACTGTATTAAAAGGACACGTACACGACCAATTTTAGACTAGAAAAACGCATTTTGGGAATAATAAGTAGTTGGTTAGAATAGACTTCCTGAAGTTGATAGCTTTAGCCAGAGCTATAAAAATACGATGTGTTTCTTAGATTTCGTTAGAAATCACCGATTCCCATTTTGACGATGGACCAAATAGTCTGGAATTCAGAACATACATAGAACGTTACCCATTGCTCAAGAGAAATACCTTCGCAAACACCAATATCGTGAGATTATTTAATTATGAGCTGATAAAACAATAAGCTTCCTTCTTTAATCGCATGTTATCATTAGAGGGGGTTGAGGCAGGAAAATCTTCGCAAATCAGAAAATTCACCGTTGCTTTCAATTCCATGTCACTGCAGAGAGTTCGCGAAAACACTCGTTTAGAAAGAAAACGGCTGAAAATTTCTCATTTGGTCTATGGAATGTTATGTACTACTCAGATGTAGGACCTACCATATCGTGATGTAGGATGGATCGGAAAGGTATGGTTGCACAGACGAGAGTTTCAGTAATCGTTCAAAAGTGTATTAAGTCGAGCTTATAATAGCTCACCGAGTGATAGCGTTGTGATTTTGTTTATGTGAAGGATAACTCCGGTGTCTTTGGTTAGCTCGACATTGTTCTCAGAACAGTCGACTCACTGAACGGAGATTCATTACACTGTGGGCACCTGAAAAGCCATTTGGACCTATCCAATGAAAGAGCCGGTTGTCAAAACTACTCTTGCGAGTAACTACACCCGAATAGTCTTTTAACGCATTAGTTGGAGGATAGGCTCTCTGTAAATACTATTAAGTATAGATTAATTGGCATTTCACGAAGTGCGAATTCTTGGTCTAGAAAAATAATTAAACAGTTGACTTGATTTAAAGCGTGCATGGAGGTTAATTTGAATACAACGACGCCTGGTGTTAATATTTCATTGAAAAATATGACGTTGTAGTTTCACCTGGGCCGACTCATTACGCAGCTTTCTGATATTTCGGTGATCAAACTTTTTGCACATCTCATCGAATCGAAGAAAAAACGAAACATAGTAAATAGCGCTGAGTTGTCTTCAACATCATAAGAAATCGTGGCTCGTTTGCATTCCGAACAGAACGAGCATTTTGTCGTCTTAGAGTTAGAAACTTGGCCTCTACGAACTCTGATCTCCTGTGTTCAGCAATAAAACAGATTGGTAGTTTGATAAGACCTCGTACAAGGAACATAAAATCACAAACTTGCATTACTGAAATGTGTGATAATTTTCTGCGTGCCTCCAATATGAGCCTAGAATTCATTGAAATTGCTGTGTACGATTTATCTAGTTAGCGAAATGTTATAACTCCTATCTACACCATAAGCTACACGGGCTCAGCCTACGTATTACTTGAAAACGGAAGCCCATAGCAGAACATTTTTTCCATCAAACGGAAGGCATCAACCGTTCCGTCACGCTGGATTTGTGAGGGTCGTGTATTAAGAGATGATATATGAGCTAGGTTAGATTCTTCGGCTTTACACAATGTCACAAGGCTGTGTAAGGTACACAATGAATACCTCGTTGTAGGTGCGGATCCACGATCATGGCCATGAATAGACACAGAGGCATGATTTTCTCTGTTGCAATCGAGGCAAAACTGATTGTGCACGGAAAGAGTCTGGAACTTATAGACACCTACTTTGGAACCACGCCTCCACTGTCCTAAAAACGTTAGAACACAGAGTAAGTGACTGAGTCTCTCGCGGACTCTTGAAAAGAATGTGCCAAGGGCCACAACATGTACAAACTCATTCCCATAATGTCTACGTGATCTACACAGATGTGGTTATTTCCTCAGCTTTTGCTGTCGTCTGCGCATGCGGAGGGACCGTGACAGATGAGTTGACTACCCTGTTGCTTTGCCCACGTTGAAAACCCTTTTTCTAAAATCTCTTCAATTGAACGTCTTGTCTCAGACATCCCTAACAAGTTGTTCTCATCGACTGTAAACTTTGACATCTACACTGTTACCCCACTCACCCTCCTCGACCCTTCGCTTCCGACTGATTCCGTTCAGAACTTTATAACAAAGATTCTAACATATTCGTGTATGACTTGTTCAAAAGGTAAACGCATGAAAAACACGAAGGATGGCTGCTGTGTGTGTTTAGGGGTACAGTGCGTTGACATTGCCTGCACCTGTAAATTATCAATAGCAAGTTGCGCATTGAGAACATCATAAACCTTGAAGATTTTTAGTTTCTGCTAATTGTGGGTGGCATTCGTCTATTCAGGGTATATCCTCACTTGAATCGAATGAACAAATTGTTAATACTCCTCATCTCAGTCTATTCTAAAGAGGATTTAATGCCCCTCGAAAAGCGGAGTATCGCTCTATAGTCCGCGTGGCGTGTATAGAATTTTTTGTTGTACTTTTGCGCGACTGCAGTAAACATGGATTGTTCTCAATGACAGTGTAACAGTTTCGTTGCAAAGTGGTATTATTGACGAATGATTTGAAGCGAGCGTGTAAAATTTGGAATCTTATGTTTGATGCTCCGTTAATCATAATGGACAGTTAGTGATGAAAGGGTTTTAGGTGAGTGATAGATTATTTATAAGTTGGAATCTTGATCGCTTTACGTAATATTTCGCGAAAGAAATTTAGCAGCATAGCATTAAGTTTAATCATGAAATTTATTTCCACGTTCGTACCACGACTGTTTTATAACTCACCTTTAGTTGAATTTAACCAATGAATTGTTTTTGTAGGAAATAAACGATTTTTTGTTATAGCAGCATGGAATTAAAAAAATGAAAATCCAGATTAAAAAGCAACCGGTTTTTAAGTTTGCTAACTACAATGCTTTGTGCTCGAGAAAACAGCCTGCTTGGAGACGACTGCTATCGCTGCGATAGCAGTAGCCCAGGGCTGATAGTTCTTTTGTGTTTATAGTAATGTTTTCAATATCTATATTCCGTAAAAACGTTTGTACCATTTCCTTGATCTTCCGCGATTAAGAATGAAACCAACATTTGCCCGTGCTTCATATATTTGCTGTCGCATTTGAAAATCTGTGCATTCTTTCCAGAGAATCATTCAATTTCCGGCGTATTTATGTTTTTTTATTTGCGTTGTTGTTGACTTGTCGAACAATTTTTTCAAAGATCAATTTTAGCAATCATGGATGTCACATTTATTACTTTATTGAAAATTTGTTATTTAATAATTTAGTTACTGCGTTCTTACAAAATTCGTATTCCTCGATATTACGGTGTTAATTGCAGTATGCGTCGAAAAAGAGGCTTGGATACTTGGCATGGCTGCTGCCCGAACTGATAACGCAGTGTTTATATCGTTGTGTAATGTTAAACAGATTATCTCTTTAATCCGGACTTCGCATTACAAAGAAGATAGTGAATTTCCAGCCCTCCTGTTAAAGCAATTTCTTCGTCAATTTCTTCGCCAAACTAAAAACGTACACATTTTCCCGATTAAAATGAAATTTAAAGTCTGAAATTTTACCGCTTTGGAGGGGCTGATAATTGAAATTAAGTTTGGAACACGCTAGAACAAGCTAGAGGTTAAAAAAGTAATGTAGTTTAAAATGTGTCTAAAATCTCTCCAACGACCCCTGTCTCTCCGCCTCTGGGTCATTAGTAGTAAAAATGACCGACGCCTTACGCTTCAGCAATTCGACACAAGTAAATAACATAGTTTACGTTCATTTTCACGAAAGGGCTGCAAAATGTTTCGCATCACCTTCAAAACTCACCGAGTACAAACATTTCCTAGTGAAGTCGGCACTCAGAAAAATTCATGTGTAGATTTTGGGCTTTCGTCTTCAATCGTTGCAGATATATGTATACGTTGATGTGAGATGTGAGATGCAGTTGTTTTGTTTAGGAAACGTAACTGAAGAGGTTAGTCTTAGCTACAAACAGTCGATGCTAGAAATCAGAGGGTAATCAACTGGTAAACAGAACAATGGCGATAACTCGGTTACTCACCCAGTGACTCTAATGTTTTCGACTCCAAATCAAACGAATAGTCTATGGTTGCTCCAAACACATCGTCATATTTTGCGGACAGGCCACCGTTGAAAGTCGTTAGAAATAAAATATATGAATTTCCACTATTAACATCGGCGTAGCACATGGGTTTATCACCAAAGTTGCTCACGTTGTAAATATTAGGATGTAGAGAATTGTTGGGAATTTTTTTCATTAACTTATGACCTTTGAGAACCGTGAACACGTAAAACTCTGCCGAGTACGTGTCGGCTTCAGTGCGGACATCCTTGAAAGTTCTTCTCGCGATTGCGGACACCACAATATCTGCTAGTGCGGCCCGTTTTGGCGCTGGAAGAGGTTGCCACCCGTTGAGAAGCAAAATGCACCCTTTCGTCAGCTCCGAAAATGTTAACACAACAATAAATATCCTCCAAAATGTAAAAATATTCATCCACCTCCCATTATATTGCATCCTGTGCTTTTCCATAATTCAGCGGGAAAAATGCGATCGCGCAACGTCGCCGCGAGAGATTCTGGGATACGTAGTCCTTGAGTTTCCTGCGCGTGTGTGATCCCCGATCGTATTAAAACCAAATTAAACCATATCAATGGCTGGCCACTTGACGCTGAATGAATCAGACACCATTCGTGTTAGAACTGAGCTACACAATAACAATATCCAAAGAAAACGCGCACCATTTCAGGAACGGTCGTAACTAAACTTAAGAATCATTTCCTATCGTCGCACCTCGTCAAAAGATCTTCGTAACACCTCGGCGGTACTATTCACTATGTTTCCTTTAACATCAATATGTACTCCGCTGAAAGGCTTTTTAATTCATCGAGTTTGCTTATAGAAAACAATCGTCCCAGCACGATCGCCCTCCCTCGGTGTTTGGATATATCGTAATACTGGTGTAAGCGAAGACAGGGATCGGATTTCTCCGTGTTTAACTCGCGTTTAATACCCGAGTGAGAACAGGTTCGCCGCAGCACACTCTCTCCTACGTCCTTGTCCTGCGATGATTCGCGAAAGTATGAATGAACGATAAGCCAGTACGGCGACTATAGATTTACGCGCCCCATTAAACACTGCCGTATCGGGGGGAAATCTCTTTTATCGAAATTAACCTTCCGCTGTGCAGCGATCGTGATGTGTATTGTAGCCACTCTTACAGAAGAAATACGTTTGTGAATAATGACCATAAAAGACACTACACGGGTATTTAAAGTCAAGTTCCCTCTAAATACCAGCGGAGACGTTCGTACAATAATAATATCTTGATCGACGCGCCCGCGACTGGCACCTTCTTTATACTCGAGTGTGCGCTCACGTCTAATCCTTTAAGCATAGCCTAAGTTAAAACATCCCACCAGCATAATTAGCTTCAGCTTTTAATCGTTTTGATAGGATATGATTGAGTACACTCGTGACCTATGCCCACGGAGCGGTAAAACTAGAAAGTTGCAGAAATAGAATAAAAAATTTATTTGATTTTCGTACAATTTAGTGATGTTAGCTTTACAATAATGGCTTTTTTAATTAAATTTGATATTCCTTTAACGAAACGCATGTATAGAGTAGTGCTTGAAACTGGACCATTTTATCAGGTAAGAGACAAGTTTACTATAATTATTTTTCAAAAAAATGCTTTTAATAGAAGTTCAGGATAGAACAGATACTAAATAAAACAACTGTAAAACATACATACAAACATAGTGAACTTTGGTTATTTGAGTATAATTGTACGATTCCATAACTGTATGCCAAATTTGTTGAACACTTGACTGTGTTGCGGTCGTTATTTTTTCTACAGGGGGCACTCACTCCAACTAGCGGTATATTCTTCCGTCCCGCAAAGAGCAAGGATAGAATAGATGAGTCGGAAATAACAGCAAAGTTGCGCATTTAACAAATTCTGGGCGCACGTGAACAGGCCGATAAAATACTCGACAGTTACATAGGCACTACTTATGTATGGAATGAGGCACGGTCTGGTAGTAACATCAAATTGACGGAACTCATGGAAGATAGATATTAAAAAAAAGAAATACGAAATTGAAATTGATAAAAATCAACCAACAGCCTCGGCACTGAGTGCTAACGAAAGACAGCTTCTTCGTTCTCGCAAAAGTACTCTCTGCAAAACGTAGCATCGGCACTGAATGTAAAGCACGTACTCCTGTAATAACCATTAGTTGACGATTTTGTAGGACCTAATTGTTTTACAGAGAGAGATAAAGCCTCAGCTAAGATGAAATCTGTAGGAAATTAGTTTTTAATTTGAAAACCCGAGCAAAGTAACAGGTTCAGTGCACACTTTACTACTCATTGCTGGCACGTGTAAAAATATTGCACTAAGGAGGATTGAAAAGTGTGGTCTTACACCTCCACTTCACAATTACCGAATAAAGGTTTAATCATGAAATTATTTTCAAATCACCGCTTAAAAATAATTTATACAAATTGACTCAGTTAGTAGCAGTTTTGGGCATACTTTCACATATTTTGTACTTAAGCTAAAGTGAGTTTTAATTATTTTGAGGAATAGTTAAGTGGTACGTAAAACTAAATTTCCGACTCATTTTTCATGACACAGACTCCTGGACATTTCCAGCAAAAGCATTGAGGAGCATTCCGTACAGGCCAGCCACTCGCAAGTAAAGCTGGTGTGTTCCCTTGCATTTCTTGTAAGGCATGGTGATTTCTCGCGAAGACTTACGTGATCTTGTTTCCTTTTGTTGCACGATACTTGCTCTGCACAACGCAGCCCGTGCAGGCAATCACAAATGTCGAGGTAACAGGTGACAACGTGTTTCAAATTTTAGTTGTCACGGGACTTATACACCGCATACAGAATCGGCGAATACACAACGGCTGGCGCCGTGCACTTTGCTCCGTAGTGGCGACAAGAAATCAAATCCACATGTCGAATTATTTTATAATGTAACCCGTCCGCAACTTACGAGTTAAACGCAGCAGGACACAAGGCAACAATAGTTAGAGTCACAGAATTAGAAGCAAAATTTACTCTTCATCACGTGTTGCAAGCTGTGAGGGGGGCGTCAAATACTTGGAAATTTTCACCTACGTTATAACGGACATAATCTGTTTAACGATGCAAAAAACATTTTGGGGATTACTGTTGAATGATGAGAACTTCTTGAAGTTATTAGCTTTGATAAGGGCCTATAAAGCAACAAAAACCGTTGTATTTTTGTGATTTTATTACAAACCGACAATTTTCGCCATGGTATGCCCATAATTGCTGAAATCTCGTATCACAAACCAAGTTGAAACTGAAATCAAGGCCTGTGACCTGAGCAGTTTTACGCTAAAATACTCTGCCAGTTATCGAATGGGTTTAGCTACGTCAGCAAATCGTTGGACTGCGACCATTGACGTTGAGGGTTCGATTTCGCGTTGGAGCTGACTTAGAAAACCACTCTCGCCAGTAATGTCTCTTTAACGGTTCCCTTACGTGAGACATGGTTGAGGTTGATAAGTCTTCTGCCAGTTTCACTGTACTATATGCGTGAAACGAGCCAGAAACGTCAACACATCTCGAGCTTGAATCGAAGAGGATTCAGTACTGATAACTGATTGGTTAATTTATTGAGTGATTGACATATACATTGTCCGTCTGCTTGTTTGATTTGATGCATTTTAAGCGCAATTTTTTATTGATTGACTACATTTTTAAATTTTAAACTCGTTGTAATTTCGAATATTATTCGTATTGTCGTTAAAAGTTCAATGCTAGCACGATGCTAACTGCAATTTAAATTAAATAAATAATGTCCTGTTGCATACCACGAAAATGCGATCAAAGTGTATATTCTAATCTACAAAGTATTTTAGTCACAGAGAGAAGTATGAGTAATGAGCGGTGATATCACTAACACGGTCGCCATGTTCATAGTAGCAAGTACCTACGCAAAATTATTGCGTAATTCACAACAATGCCCTTATTTGTGCAAATAAACACAACCACAAACGAGAATTTGAGAAGTGCTAAATAAAGTGAGTGTCCATTCACGGCCGGTGAACAGAGAACTGTTACTTTAAACCAACAAAACAACTCCAATGCGTCTCCCAAATAAAACACACGAGACACTGGATATTATCAGATTAGAACTGGCCTCACAATGGCGCATTATTTGAAGACGGCAGGTCAAGCCGGTGCGACTGTGCGCTTTTGTAAAAGTTAAATAAATTGTAAATAAACAAAATAGGATGATATACAAATTCACGACAGTGCTTAGTAAACTTGGCGCGTTCTTGTCTCGGTTTCCGCCAAAACCGCATAACCACAAGAAGAGAACTACTCTAGCGCGAACGAATGCAGAATCCCGCCCAGGGGATGGATAGCGAATATAAGCCCCACAACGGGCAGGTTCAGACACGGTCTTGTACTCCAGACCCCCTTGTATTCGAAGACAAGGAAATGCCTATTGGGAGTTCAATGCAGTATCCGGTAAATATTTGCGCAAACGCCAATGACAATTTCATAACAACTGACAAATCCACCGATTGAAAAATGAGTGATTAAGTGTAATCACGATACGGTTTTCCGGTTCTAAAAGGGATCGTCACTTAATGTTTTCAAGTATAATTATAGTTCACCCCACGGCAAGGATTCCAACAACCTACGCGCGGTGTGTCTCCTGATGAAACCATGTCTGTACTTCTAAGCACCATTACACAACATTCCTTGATGACTGAATGGTGTCAATGGTTTCAAACCACGTGATCAATGACACTCTGTTTTCGGTCTCAGAATTTGAAGATTTTCTTGCTGATCTGAGTACGTATTTCAAAACCTAACACGTTTCAGTGTTGAAATCGTGAGGGCAAACAAAACCCCACTTTTCATAATTCGTAGCTCCCACTTTCGCCATGTTTTCATTTTCCGTGATTTTTCCACGAGCGAGTTATCTTTCCCACAAAAAGTAAACTGTTGTGGTCCGGCATCACTGCTCACTCAAATAATTTCTGTTTTAATTTCTGTTTTAAAGGTTATAGACCAAACTCAACAAAGTTTTAAGTACTTAGGTACGCAACAAGTTCTCACGAAGTTGCATAACTGAATGTATGAACTCGAGAAGTGGTACGCAAAAAGGAGCTTTGACCACCTTGTAAATTTTTCCATGAGTTATAACGTTTTCATTTTCCATTACGTTGTCACGCCCGAAAACTATTTTAGTCAATCCACATTTTCCAATGTGAGGGAATTGTGGTCTTGTCCGATAATTAGCGGGACACTTCCCACGAGTGTTTTGGAATCGCTCCTTAGGCAAGTTTAAGAACACTGTTCAGCATCGTTGTATAAATATACGACAGATTATGATTTTTAATAAACTTTAGCTAGTCAACCCGACTCCCCTCTCGTCACGTTTACTTCTGTGTACGGAGTTGATTACCCGACGTAATCAAAATAAACTATTGAGACGGGCACAATAGATTCGCACTGGACATTCAAAACCACACCAACTTGTCACACGGTCATATTTTGAATTCGTTTGTAAAAATATCACACTAATTGATTAATATCTGTCCAGTCGTGTCAATGAAACGAGACCACCTCAAAGAAGACCGGAGACCTGTACGTGTATTGTACTGTATATACGATACGTTGTTAGGATAGACACGCCAATAGATCACAGGGCATCAGCGTACGGAAAGCCAAGGAGAGAAAAATTCCAGAACTCAAATTTTCTATTCAAGAATTAAATTCTTTGCAGGACTAAAATATACTCAAAACCAAAATTTATCGCGCCAGCACCTATAATTTATCACATCAGGACCAAAATTTAACACGTCATGACCGAAAATTTATCACGCCAGGACACAAAATTTATTACACCAAGGGAAGTTTCACGCGTCGGGAAAATTTCACACGTCAGAAAAATTTCATGGCAGGACACCACGTGACCATCTACAAGGACGTGATACCTCAAAGAGGTGCCGTAATCGGTACACAATGCCTCGCTGGCGACAGTCACATTATCATGCCAATGGTGTTGAATTTCTGTAGTCTCTTCCACGTTTTACAGCAGAAGATCGTCATTGTCACGTGGTCTCCGGGCATGAAATTTTCTCCTGGCAAGAAATCGTATGTCCTAGCGTGATAAATTTTGTGTCCTGACTTATTCAAGATTGATCTTGACGTGATAAATTACAGGTTCTGGCGCGATAAATTTTCGCTGTCGCTAAATTTTTCTGGTCCTGCAGAGAATTTAATTCTTGAACAGGAAATTTGTGTCCTGGAATTTTTCCACTTTGGCTTTCCGTATCAACCACAGTAACTGACGATAAACATCAGAGATGAATGCAACAACTGAATTATCATCTTGAAACTAGCATGTATCAGTACTCCTAGTTGCCGAACGCACAAAGCCTGCTTAGTATTTATTTTGGATAAAATGTCCAGTTCTTAGAGGGAACTCTTATCATAAAATTTTATTTTAACCTATGATTCAAAACTTGGAATCCTAATTGTAACCTATAGTAGGGATTTTGTTACTATAAGTGCGACACCAGCGACACCTAACTGCAGGGCATTTTTGGCCGGAGGCAACTGCATTGCATTAACTTTTCTCGGCCACCGAAGTAGTTTATTTTTGTTAACAACCTTTGCCGCATATAATTCTGATGGAAAGCCTCATGGCGCGTATTCAGTATATGACACAGTTTTACCTTTCCGGCACCGCAACAGTAAGACCGGAAATAGAAAACGCATTACAACACTAGATCTTAATGTTTGCCGAGTTGCAAATATAGTCCCAAACGACACAATGATTAAAAACAGGCTTCTAAAACAACTAAATAACCTAATGACTGACTATAAATATGAATAAAACTCGCTAAGTTCATTTGGAATATCCTGGGAACTTAATCGAAATTCACTATGGGTCGGTAGCTGGTGCAGCACGTTCCTCCATATTGAAGTGCTAGCAACCAGGTTAACCACGTGGGACCGTTGAAGAACCCACTGGCGCTTTGAAGACGATGAAGTACAGTTTGGTCTCAATCTATTCAGCTATTTAGATGTTGACACCACCTAGTGAGTAAAAGTAACACGATGTGTCTATCCGCAAAATCAAAATACAGGCCCACTTGCGGGTGACATTTGTAAAGGAGATTAAGCGTTTTTGAAGAAGTAACTCCCATAATAACCCTCCTCACCCCAGAGACTCATACCATCCCCTCATGACGGCGAAGACTACTCGCACAATAGCATTATCCCTATATCCCCTCTCACATTGTAACTCACGACGCTCTATTATCTTGTACTGTTCATTTTGAAAACCCAAACAAACTACCAATAGTAGTTCTGTTGCAACATCGAGTAGTTGGCCTAGCTGCATTGAAATATTTTCGAAAATGAAAAGTTGGGTGCTCCCGGTAATGCCAGTGCTCCAGGTAATGCCAGTGCTCCAGGTAATGCCAGTGCTCCCGGTAATGCCTCAACTCCGAATTCTTCATACATGCACAATTACATATGTGAAATTGATTCGTGCGATCGCGCATTATTGTTTTCTAAATTGATCTTTTGAATTTGTTTTGTGGTCTTGTTGAATTTACATCCATTAATAGGGTAGATCCATGCCTGCACCCAGGGAGCTCGAACCAGCCCCCCCCCAACCATTCGTCGAAGTGGGCAAAATGGTCCGCCTCAGAGAAACAAAAACTCCGAAAAAAGCAGAAAACGTGACAAAAGTCTTCTAAAAAGGCAGGATATACCAAAATGCATAATTTATATCTTTGAACTATAATTCGAAAGTTACTTTTTGACTGCCAACACAAGTTAATATCTTCTTCAATAGGGGAATATGAACTTCTTCCCTCCAAGAACTTAGCTCCCAACTGGTGACATTTTACTGCGCAAACGTCCAACAAGAAAAGACAATACTGAATAGGGGTAGCACAATTTGGTATTTATTATGCACAAACTGCAAAAATTAGATGCCAAATCTTGTGTGTTTGATATCATAACTGAAAAATGATCATCAAAACTATAAATCTCAAGTCTCAGACAGCGGCATGATTAATTTACCATTACAAATATAATAATTCATACCTCCTGGCATCATCTCATAAAACTCCAGTATCATAATCTAATTCTCGGCAATAAAACTACAGAAAAATACAAATCAGCCAAAAATTAGACTTTTTGTAGCATGTACACAATTCTTCTGTGTGGACATTACCTCCAACAACAAGATCAAACTTGGTGATAGTTGAAAAATACAAATCATCCAATCTTCTTCAAAAGAAGCAAGCATTTCCTTGTCTTGCATCAAACAAGTACTTTTTGACCAAATTACGTGTACACAATAAAGTGACATTTTAAAAATATTACTTTACGTCCCAAAAGGCATTCTACTTCTGAGGTACGAGGAAAAAGTTTGGTTTGCATGAGAGAACATCTACAGTTGAACGTTTACACGACTGAAGTTACTGTGATTTACCTTGCACTGCTGAAAACATGAAAACCTTGTTTTTTGAGACAATAACTGACAATACTGCATTGTATGTAGTTGTAAATAACTTATCTATTCTGGATAAAATGGTTTGATACTGAAAGACTTAAAGCTTCAGAAGTGAGCATTATAATAGCTGAACATAAGCAAAGTTAACATTATTTAAGATCTGGGTGTCAAGCCAGAGGTAGACATTCAACTGGCATGGTGCAACATAACATCATATTGTGTAAAACTTTTTAGTGTTGGTTGGCATGACTACATATCAAAAAGAGAACAATGGTCATTTACAGGAGTCCGGGATTTTGAGGACCAGTTTGATGCCAGTAATTCAGTTGAGAGAACTGGTTCTCAAAGTGCGGGGCCTCTGAGAGTGACTTTTACCAAAAAGAGACTGAAAAGAACTAGTGGTACTAGCCACAAATGGTGCACAAAATCAAACCTTATCAAAAAAGTGAAGTTTAATCATCAATATGTCAAAAAAACAACGGAATTAATTAAGTGAAATCTGTCGAGACCAGGGCTGGGTTTCGTAGACGCAAAACGCTCACAGACACGTGTGATGAGAAATCCTAGCTCATGCAACAGAAACAATGAATTCTATTGGATAATTCAACATTCCAACCTCATCGACCAATAACAGCTGTGAACGCCATTTTGCTAGGGTTTGTTAGTAAGGTTGCCTTTAGCTAGCATGCCTGTGCATGGTATTATGCAGTCTTGCTTTTTCAGGAGTTTCTTGCACCTACCGAACGCATCCCAATGCCTGAAAATTTTATCAATCATAAAAGGTGGCAATACTGTATGGGGGATGGTATACAACAGAAGAGGGAAATTAAACTACAAGTGATAGAATGAGCAGGCTTTGAACGTTCCTATTTTGCCAACATCTGATGAGCAGATGCAGTTAATTTGTCCGCAAACTTCAGCTGAACTAGTAAAAGCACGGACTCCCATCACCCTGCACTGCGGAGCAACCTTAGTGATTGTCAAAGCCCGGCATGGGGAACTGCCGAGAGAACACTTCCACCTCAGTTCTCAGCTCAGCGATCTTCTTCTTCGACTCTGCATCATCCAGTATGAAAGCTTTGAACTCCTTCAGGTTTCCTGGAATGCAACAAAAGAACAGCATACAACAAAAGAACAGCATACAAGAAAAGAGCAGCAAACAACAAAAGAACAGCATGGATTGTAACACATTTTTACTGACCAGTAAGAAGCAGCTGTTCAAATAAGAAACCCAACATTTTTTAGATTTGATTTAACAAAAAATGCACATCCTTGGCTACAGTTGAGACTTTTAATAAATAATATATAATATATAATCATAATACCTTAAATTCAGTCCAAAACTATAAAACACGCCAAATTTCATAAACATATGTCAACAACTCCAAAGAAACAAAGGCAAACGTAAAAAAACAAACTGCCATTAGGAACCACAGCAGTAGTGAAATCTGCCCATTTGTTGTCAAGTTAATAGGAATGCAATTGCAAAATTTTGAAAACATTTTGCAAAGGGGTTTAAAAGATACAGCCGTGAAAGTGACTTCCGGTTCAATAATTTTTTATAAAAGCTTATTAAACTCAACAAACACGTGACCAGTTTGAAAGTGATTGGTTTGCAAATGCGCCCTCTACAGGAGAAAACGTTTTTAGCCATATTTCGGGGTGCGCATGCCCCACGTCCAATATTTCCGCCATCTTTAACCGGAAGTCAACGATTTTCTGCACAATTGTAGCACATGCGTTCTAGTATATTCTTACTGATTTTCAGCCATGTAGGTCGAAAAATGCGGCCTCTACGAGTATTTGACTGTGAAATCAGATACAAAATGGCTGCCACGTCCGCCATTTTGTATCCGATCATGACCAAAAACAATAGCATTCCAGTACTTCCGGATCTACATGTTGTGTGCAAATTTCGTGAAAATCAGACCAAAATTGCGACCTGTAGAGAGCGAACAAACAAAAAAAAATTTCTGTCAGACCAACATACTTGGAGGAAGAATTCCGCCAAGTAATAAAATTGCCACAAGGGAGCACCGGTGAAGTTGGATTGGTCTGAAACTCGCCGTCATCTGTTGCCATCTCCATAGGAAAACATCATTCTGCTAAATTTCAGAAAGATCTCATAAAGGGTAAAGGAAATACAGCCGTGGACACAAAAAATAAAATTGCCACTGGGAGGTGCCATAGTGATTGGAACACATCATTCTCCAAATTTTAATACTGACCCTTAAAGAGGTTTGGTGGCTGGAGAAGGTGATGTCTAAAACATACTCAAAATCTATCAAAATGACTACCATGTGGTGCAAAATACGTCAAAACTGCCCGAAAATGAGAAGACATCGTCATCTCTTTAATAGAAACCTATTTGCAACATTTCATGGAAATAAAAAGGCCATTATACGCCGAACCTATCCGAAAACAGGAACCTGTCGACTCTTTAATTGAAACCTGTTATTTAATTTCATAAAAATCTGCCAAAGATACACAGGCGGGCTCAGTTGCAGTCAGATCCATCTAAATGTCGTCGTTGTCCATTGTCAACTTCATATAAATACACTTTCCACATTTAAAGAAGATCCTACAGAGGGATACAGCCAAAGACGCAAAAAATACCACCGCGAGGTGCAACAGTAGTTCGAGTCACCTGAAAATCCCTATCACCCGTCCTCTTCACAATGGAAACATAAACGCCAATTTTCAAAACCATCCTTAGAGTGGTTTGGTTGATAGAGGAGCAGATGCCAAAAAACAGACTAAAAACAGTAAAAATGACTGCTAGATGGCGCAAAACACATTAAATCCATCCGAAAACGGGACTATGTCATCACTTCTCAAATAGAAAGCTATGTACCAAATTTCATAAAAATCTGTCAAGGACAAAGCCTTATTTACTTATAGCAGTAGTTGGAGCTGATCTTGTGTTGTGTGATACGGAACTCCACAGAACTGTTCAGGATTAACAGAAGTTGGGGATGATGACTCTACATTGGGTTCACACTTGGAGAATACGATCATAAGTCATTTGCAGATCTAAGTGTAGAAGTTGGATGGTGAAGTGAGTCGAGATTGAAGAGATACTGAGAAGCCGTGTCATAAATACCGAGATAAGCACGCGGCTCTAGAACTCGACACATGGCTTATCAGGCAATTGATGGAGATGGAAAAGAACGAGTGTTATGAGACAATATTTTGGCTGGAGACTGACTATGCAAGGCCGAATTAATTTCACGGTTTTAACTGTGAAATTACTGTGGCCCTGGATAAGGTTATGTAGCAATTTATGCACAGGTCTGTGTATTTCAATCAGTAAAGTATTAATTAACAACCTATCATTAATTGTGACCATGCTTCTTTGGTAAAAGTTAGCAAAAGAAGAGCGTGTATTGAAAGCCCTTTCACACCCAAACTTATACATAGGTACACAGCCTGATGCGACTCACCCGTTTGTCCTTTCACATCCAAACTTATCATTGCTGCCTTGTCCAGAAACTCAGCCACTTTCTCAAAGTCGGCTTCTTTAAAGTTTCGCGACGTCAAAGCGGGCGCACCTAAAATAAAGAATACGACAGTCAGAACGAGCTAAACCTCCGTCAGTGACCATTATTACACTTCATGTCGACAGCCAATGGCGTGGCCAGAGGAATTCAGCAGGCAGGCCAAGCATCGCAAATCGAGTAAGTGGGGAAGCATAGTGACTGTTGGCTGAATGATTGTCATAATGTTTTGGCAATTAACAGGGGGGGGGGGGCATGACACTGCTGTACATAAAATATAAGAAAATGGGGTCTGTCAAGCAGTTTGCAACAAGAAAGAAGAAAACGTGCGACGTTTGCTCTTATATAGTTTTATGAACAATTACAACACGCTTAACCGACTCCAAATGGAGGCCTTACTCAGCACTGAAATGACACGGAGCACAGGTTCTTACCCAGCCTGATACCCCCGGGCACAAGCGCGCTCTTGTCTCCTGGGACTGTATTCTTGTTGACAGTAATGGAAGCCAGTTCACACACCCGCTCCATGCGTGCACCATCCAGCCCACGTGACCGCAAGTCCATCAATAGCAGGTGGTTGTCAGTGCCACCTGGGAACAAATGTTGACATCAACACTTCCATCGGTTCCAAACATATTGCAAAATATGAAAGCAATACAGATAAAGTATAAAACTACAAAAATGCATTTAAGTGTAATTGTATTGTTCGCAAACATTTTTACATGAGGTCAGCCTGCCACGTCACATCTGATTTGGCCAACAGGTGGCGTGCAGGCCAGACTTAAAAATGATTCCCTGCGAGTTTAAGATTTTTGTATTATATTGTCTTAACAAAATAGTTTTCCAAAATTTGATGAATTTCATCAAAATTAGTCGGTCTTAGTCAAAAGGAGAGCAAAAAAAGAAAGCAGACAAAAACAGAACTAAACCATTTTAAATCTAGCCAGAAATTATTGTCTCCACACTTTGCCGATTCAATATATTTTTGGACACTACTATACAACTCGTATGTCTCAAGAGTTCAAATGCCACACGAAGTCATCTAACCTATTTAAGTTGTGGGTAACAGTCTCTGACTGAATATCGAAGAAAATTCCAACAAACACTTTGAGTAGGCTCGACCTTCAACATTGAACCACTTTCCAAAGTTACTTTAGGAGTGTAAATAAAAACCATGGCAACACACGCAAACATGATTGGAATCTTTACCTGATACAACTTTATATCCACGCTCCATAAGGGACTTTGCCAAGGCTTGTGCGTTCTTAATAGTCTGTTCCTGGTATTCACGAAATTCTGGTTTCATTGCCTGAAAACAGAGATATATCACGTCAAGCACTCTAAGCACAACTATAGTTTCACTCTAGTGTGAGTTTGATTGGCTGGATGTCTCGCTTCAGATATTTTGACACAGGAATGCTTCAAACTGTATAACCAGTATTGACCTGAAAGGCGGCTCATTAGTTTTGAGTCCCCCTCCCCAACTCTGACAGGCTGTTCACACATTCAGTTGCCAAATTCATCTTTTAAACTCTACAAGACCTGTCTGCATATGTTGATTTTTATATAACACTTGATATAAGGCTGTTGTATGTGACTAGAGTGTTTAAATACCAGGTATTCAAACAACTTTACCAGCTAAAAAGCCACATACGAAGTCTTATACGATCTCAGCATGTGTTGACAATGGTTCAGAACAATAAGCATTTTAAGCCCCACCCTCGATTCTATTTGGCTGAACATCTGTTTGACAGCCAGTGTCCAGCTTCAAGCTTTTTCAGAAGGGTGCAGTAAAAATTCTTCTGTTTGGGACACAACATGGAGGCCAGGTGAAATTTTATTTTGTCAGATTTATCAACAAAAATAACTTTCCAGGAAGATTTACTTTGGTTTCTATGGCATAGCTATTACCAAACATTATTTTGGTAAAATTTTGAAAACTTGCAACAATACGGTAAGCCTCAGAAAAATAGACATATGGCAATATTAACAATTATTTTGGTCCCAAATTGAAGAAGAATTTTTGCCATACAACCCCGCCCTTGGCTCTAATTGGTTGTTTATTTGTTTTGAGAGCCAATTACAGCTTCATGTGCCTTTCATTGGTTGTCCATTTGTGTCACTGCAAATCTCAGCTTCAACTTATTACAGAATATTAGCATATTGAGCCCCATCTTTCAATTCTGATTGGCTATTCACCTGCTTTAGTGCCACGGCTATGCCAGCAATCTGGTGTTCATGAGGTCCACCCTGTAAACCGGGGAAGAGGGCAAAGTTAATGTCGTCCTCAAACTTGTACTTGATCTCCTTGCCTGTCTTCTTATCCACTGACTTGACCCCCTTGCGGAAGAAGATCATACCCGCCCTATAAATAGGTGGGAAAGTGTTAAACATAAAAAGCCTCCCGCTTTATCGAGAATCAAATTTCTTAAACAACTTTCTAAGTATTAATAACAATAGCCCCATAAAACTATATATTTTTGAAATCCTTGATGATCACAGAATCTTATAATGTGCACAAGAATGATGCCCAGATGAACGTAATCATACCATTGTTTTTTCTCAAAGAATCGTGATTTTTCCTGGATATCGTCAATTGGAACTACATTAAATCGTAATAGTAACTTGAATCTTGAGTCATTGAATGCATACTTTGTGTACGCATTAAAGTAAATGATAATGTTCTCAGCACATTGAAGGTTGTTACATGGAGTTCATGGCAAAGTAGTAAAGGAAATTACAATACAAAGTTGTACTTTTAGTTCAAAGACTGGATTTTGAGTCCCTCGGTCCGTTTCATGAAAGTGAGTCAGAAATTTATTCTGGACTTTAACTCGACAAAACAATTTCTGAAAAATAAAGCTCATGCAGTCTCTCAAAATATACACATAACTCCTAGTTACAGAGATAATTTATTTCTACACTGTGATGCGCTCATAATTACTTAACAAAACCTTTATCAGCAAGTGTGGAGAGGAACCACAAGACCAAATTTCTGTCTTAAGTGTTAAGTCACTTTCTATGCTTCAGAAACAGATCGAACAGGTCAGTCCTACAGCAACTTAAAAAGAATTTCTTTTCCTCGAAATCTGGTAAAACTTTGAAGCAAAAATGTCTAGATAATTGGCAATTCATTTCATCTTATTTTTCATTTGGTTTCATCTTGAATTTTCACCACATCGTAACCAAAGCTTCTTTATAAGTATTTGAAACTTATTGTACAGTACAAACCTCGGTCCACGCAGAGTCTTGTGCGTTGTCGTGGTTACCACGTCGGAGTAGTCAAACGGGCTCGGAATGACGCCAGCTGCGACCAGGCCAGAGATATGGGCCATGTCAGCGAGTAGGACGGCATTATGCTCATCACAGATCTGCAAGAGAAGACAAACAGTCTTTGTGTATAGACTAGCACATCAAAAGACAAGTTAGGCCCTCCTGCAATGGATTCTTGTTGTTTTAGAAGCATTGAGGTATCAAAATATTGAGTCTCATAACAATACTATAGCAACATAGGGTCACGTGATTAGGTCACATGATGTGGCGTGCAGACAAAATGTTTTCAATGAGATGACATGATATGATCACTCAAATTGAGGCTCATAAAATGACCAGTGAAGAGCCTTTGTTGTGCCATATTGCGTCACTGCCAGAACACAGAACAAACAACAAAAGGTCGAAACATTGGGTGAAATATTGTAACTCAAAGTGTGCGTGAAACGCGAGTCTTTGAATCATAATAAACAGAGTCTGAATGGGCCCGTTTGAATTCACAAAAAAGGCATTAAGTCCTGCAATGTAAACCTTTAAGGTGGGTGGAGAACATGCAAGAAATGACAAGAACAAGTTGCATGCCTCTTGAAACTCAAAAGGGAGAAGTGCAGACAGATATTGCTTAGTAGATTACCTGCCGAAAGCGCTTGTAATCCAACAGACGAGAATAGGCGCTGTATCCAGCTATGATCAGTTTTGGGCGGAACAGACGAGCATTTTCTTCCAGTCTGTCGTAGTCAATGAGACCACTTTCAAGCTGAAATGTGACAAAATGTTACACATATCACTTAAAGACACTTTCAGAGTACTACTATTGCCTTGTAAGTCACTTTCAGGGGTCCTGAATTATGAGTTCGATACCTGTTTTTCAGAGGAAATTGACTTTCAAATGCTACTACCCGAGTTTGAGCTTTTCCGGAAATTTGTGAAAATTCCAACTCATGTCAAGTGGAACTGCTTTAACATTAAGCTACTTTGTGAAACAATTATCATACAAAAACAAACAGCAGATATTGAATTTTTTTCAGTTTCAATTGAAGTATTTGTTTATCACAGTTGTTAAACTACAACCAAAACATAAATAACAAACTATAGGTTTTGACAAATAAGCGATTTCCTAAAGAATGCTATTGGTGAATGACCAGAAGTTTTCTAGGTTGATTACTCTCAAGAAGAGGACCAACAAAAGTGCAGGAATGGGTAACATGATTGTGCCAAAATGTCTGTGAAAGATAAAAAGTCTAATTATTGCAAACGAATCCTCAAGCAAACAGAGACAATTACAAACAGTTCACAAGAGCTACCCAAGGAAGGAAATCTTGACAAGGAAAAGAATAACACTACGCAGCACTGTCATGTGAAGCCCTAAAATTGAGGGCGGCAGTGTGGCCCAGTGGGATAAGCGTCGGCTTCCTTTGCTCAAGGTCTCAGGTTACAGTGCCACTGGAGCACACTGCCACACCCTTGAGTCAGGCCTCTAGCTCCTCAGCTTGGTTTTAAAATATATATTATTAATAAAACACAAAAATGGTTCCACATGACCAGAGAAATGGGCCCACCTGAGGACCTCCGGATATCTAGTATAGCGTCTACGAGACTGCCTGCGACTATTTTTGAAAGCCCTAAAATTCAGTGTAGCGAATTTTGTATCACTTACCTTATGCACTTATAAAGTACATGGTCACTGGAAAATTGTGTTAAGGTATTTACAGCGGAATGTTTGGGCTGGCGTTGAGTGAGGGACTGATTATGTTAACCCTCAGGAAACATCCATTATGTGGGTCAATTCATAAGTGATGGTTTAAACAAATACATATTTGGTTCACTACAATCAGTTGTACTTGTAAGTCACAGGCAGGTAAATTGGATACGTTTGAAATTCTCCGCAGACTGGGAACTCACATGTATGACGGCTTTTAAAGAGTTTCGACTACAATAATTTGAGGTGGTGTATAACCAAGTGAACACGTTAAGCACTCTTCAATATGTAATACACAAGACGGCGGCCATGTAATTTAATTTTGCCAAGTTTCTTGATAAAAATGTTGAGAAATACTTGATTTCACCATTGAGATGATTGTAACAAACAGCGATTGCAAAACATAAGTTTGGTGAAATTCCGAGCATTCTAACAATGTAACCCGTCTTTGAAAAACATAAAATTGTTGTTTTTGGCAATTATTTTTGTGTGTAATTGAATAGATTATCGGACTTTGAAAATTCGTGCTTGTACACAAAGCCAAACTAGGCAATAACCCGGGCAAATACGGTACAATAAACAATAGCTTGAATCAGTTATTGAAGGAATATTCAAAGTTATCACAGAAACAATTTGAAAACAACAGCACCATAGTACCTCGAGCTTATATGGCATAGATTCAAAATAAATTGAAGTCGCAGAAATCCGTTTCTTGTCAGTCATAAAACCGTGAGTCAAACTGAAAAAGACAAATTTTCAACACTAAGTTGACATTGAAATAATTGCTTAGGTGCTACTGCTGTTGCTGCTGCTTCTGCTGCTGCTGCTGCTGCTGCTGATGCTGCTGCTGCTGCTGATGCTGCTACTACTACTAACAAGAGCAACATGAAGCACTGAAATGCACACACGACAGCACCTTAAATGGTGTGGTTCTATGGTATTTTTAGTATCACAAAAATGACCATTAAATGATGAACAATGCGTCAAACCCGTCTGGATTGAGGAGGTGCTGTCTCTGTAATACACAACTATTTGACGAATTTCATGAAAATACACCAAAGAACTCCTAAGATTTAGAGGTAAATGTAAAAAAACAATTAACACTAGGGGACATATCTATAGTCTGATTGGAAGAAAATAATCATCATCTGTCGCCATGTCTATAGGAGTCCATCTGCCAAATTTCGCAAAAATTTTCAAAGGGTTAAAAAATACATCCGCGTATGCAAAAAGGAAACATGTCCCTTAGGGGTGCCAGAATAGATGAAAACATCTGAAAATCAACGTCAGTTGGGGTATTCGCATGAGGAATACAACTGTCAATTTTCATAATGATTCTTTGAGTGGTTTGCCAGATATAGAGGCAGACGTCAAAAGCATTATTTATTTAAATGGCCAACAGATGGCACAGAAAACATCAAATCTGTCCGCAAATGGGCATTGTTGTCTCCTTAATAGAAATCTGTTTGCCATATTTCATGAAGTTAGATATTAATGAACTCTGAAGACACAGAGGTAAACGTAAAACAAATTTTGCCACTAGGGGGCACAATGGTATTTGTTACCGTTTGTCGTTGACTCCACTGGAACACATCTTTCAAATATCGCAAAACTCCTTCAAAGGTTAAAAGAGATTCAGCTGTAAAAGCAAAAAAAGTCACCACTAGCGGGTGACACAGTAGTAGGACCAGTCCAAAAGTCAACGTCAGTCATGGCCTTCTCATCAGGAACACATCATCATAGTGATCCTTTCAGCAGTATGGGAGATAGGGAGGCGGACGCCAGAAAACCGATGCAAAAATACTAAAAATGGCCAGCAGGTGGCGCAAAAAAAGTCAAATTCGTTCGAAAATGGAAAGGTGTTGTCACCTCCTTATTAGAAACCTATTTGCCGAGTCTCATGAATATACAATAATGCTCTCCGAAGATACAGAGGCAAACACAAAAAATTGCCACTAGGGGGCAGAGTGGTATTTGGATCAGTTCAACACTCGTTACCATTTATCACCGGCTCCATAGGAATGCATCCTTCAAATTTCACAAAGCTCCTTCAAAGGGTTAAGGAGATGCAATAGTGTACAATACTAGAAGTAGCACAACTACGACTGCAACACCAGCACTAGACACCGCTGCTAACTAAAGCCATTTTACAAAATTTAATAACTTTGACTATTTTTGCCATCAAACAACAGGGTGCAAGAAACGTGAATGACACGAGGTGAATGACTCACTGTCCACCATCCGGCAGATCCAGACCCATGATTCGGTCGTGCGGCTTTAGTACACCAGTGTAGGCTGCAAAGTTGGCCGGACTGCCAGAATACGGCTGCACATTAACACCCCACTGCTCAGGGTCAAGCTTGTACAGCTCCAGAGCCCTCTTTTGGCACAAAGTCTCGACCTGGTCGATGATTTCGTTACCTCCGTAGTACCTAGAGAAGTATACAAACTATCTCTTATTTACAGTACACATCAAAAATAATCAGACAAAAATTCCCCAACATGACGGCTGAATGTTAACTGAATTCACCATCATCAGACAAGCTATAGAATGACCTGTCAAGACCACAACCAATATCACTAAGTACTAATGCAAAGGGATAATTTAAGGAGCACATCCCACATCATTGGCACATGAAAAATTTCACTGACCCACAATTATTGCTCGATTGTAGCGATATGGGGTCTAGCATATTGGGAAAAGGTAGAACTCAATTATGGTTTGGTGTGCTTAGTTGGCTCTTCAGAGCATCCACTAACCACGTCATGTACTGAGGTAGCAAACAAAATCGTGCATATCTAAATGCTATCCCCAAAACTCAAAATCGAAAAAGGGCAGATATTTGACTAAATGTGACCCATAGGTCCCAAACAGCAGGTCCATAGATTTCAGGCAATGTGGGTCAACTGACTGAAAGCCAGGATTTTCCAATATGATCCTTGAAAGATACAAATTTGCAAGATGATTTAGTCGCATAATGGGCAGACTGTCTCTGTATTTAGCTCATAAGTTAGTCGTTGTGTTTGCACAGTGGAAGTAAAGAGCAGAAACAAGATGCGAGCCATTTGCTGGGCTTTAGTGCATCACTTCACTATAACTGATTCATCCATTGTTTAAATTCTATACACTGGTTGTACAATTAAAAACATTCAAAGATTCAACACGATCAAATTTCAGCAATTTTATCTGATGGAACTCAGTAACTGATACAATACAGTCATAATTTGCAACAATAGCAATAATATAAATCACCAACACGTCTTCCTACAAACAGTCCCACTGTACAAATGGCTTGATATTGACTTTTCTAGTTTAATAATCACCAGTTTTTCATATTGTCGCCTGTCTGTTTGTTGTCCGGGATCAGATATCGCAACAGTTGTCTCAAAAACATCATGACAACGAAATAAACAATCCCCATGACAAAACAAAGATACAATCATATACTTGATGATAAAAGTACACGGTTCTTTCATCACCATAGACCATCTCAAGTGAGAGTAACTATAAATTGCCCAGACACTGGTTTTAAAGTGGAACTTGCTCGCTAATTCCTTATCTCAGTGGTTGCTTGGCCAAATTAGTCAGAAACACAACATATAGCGACAGCGTGAATATGAAGTAGGTTGAAAATTGCCAAATATTTATGAGAATGAGTTTTGTGGCGAAAATGATACGTCACAAATCACACAACCGTGTCCAGTAAGTATTGTAACGTGATGTTGGGGAATAACGCTGCATGATGCAGGCTGTGTAAGCAAGCAAGGTAAGTCATTAATGCAAAGGTCACCTATTTGCAGATTTTTTTTTGTTTTTGCATTTATAATTTGTAAATGAATACAACTGCAATTTTCAAACAGAAAAAAAAATCTAAATGGTCTACATTCTGTGACACTTCAAATCTGAATGTTTATTAAAACAAGATGATAGCTCTGTATGTTAACAAAAAGAACAGCAAATACCACAACACACTGCACCAAACTGCCCTCTGCTCCTAGTGGCAAAGAAAGAAACTACAATCAACCAACCTGTTGCCGGGGTAACCTTCAGCATACTTGTTGTTGAGACAGGAACCCAGACATTCCAACACAGCGCGGCTTGCAAAGTTCTACAATCAAAAAGGTGATGACATTATCACAGAGTTGTCAAAAAATTGTGCACCCTAGTTTTTTACAGGACTTGAAAATGTACCACCTTCAAGTAGTTTTTGGTGTGCTATATACAGAAAATAATAAAATGTAGTTTCTTGAATAAATCCTCTTTTCTTGTTACAAAAACTGGAGCTTCAACACCTTTTGACAGTTTGCCTGTCCAGCTTTCAAAATTGCACCACTAGCAAAAATGCAAATTCGAACCCTATTCTTACTAAATTTCCAATGCCAATAACTTTCAGCGTAACATAATTGTTGGTATGTAAATTTTCATAATTGACAAACAATACAAATTTTCTAGCACATAATGTTGTATTCCTCTGAAGACATACCGTAAATGTCTGGTACTGGTCAGGGGGTAGGCGTCAAGCCAGGCATTGGTGTTTAAAACAAATTTTTTAGAAGTTTGGATCAAACGATCGATTTGCTTACATGTGTTGGACATTCACAAAATGTTGATCTTATAAATTGAGGGAGGGCATTAAGTCAAACACGGGCATTCAAAGGTGTACATTTTGGGTGAGGGTATTAATCCAGTCAAGTACAGTAATCATGACTGTAGACACATACACACCCAAACACACACACACTCAAGTACCTCTGATGCAATCAACTCTAGCCCTCGCATCTGTCGATCCTTCTCCTGTACAACCAAGCTGCTTATTTCTGGATCATCTTCAGACAAAGGAAGTTGCAAGTTCCATGACAATCGAGGGCTACTGGAGAATGCTCGTTTGGAAATCTGTAAGAAACACCACTGACGTCACATACCTCAGTCCAGTAAAGGACTCTATTAGTGGGATTTACACAACACTTTTGACATGGCACACGCTTATATCCGTAAACAAATTTGACAAAGCTCAAACTGATATTAAATTACGGACTAACAAAATTCGTTGACTTTATCAAACACGTTACTTAAATCCATCAAAATGGCATCAATCTTATTCACTTATTGACTTCGATGAGCAAGCCTAGTGACTGTCTTTTTTGCAAAATGTCGGTAACCTTGTTGCTGTTGGTGGTAACAGATGTGAATTGTGAGTCCATTTACCATTGGAATCCTACGCATTGCGTACCACAAAATCTGCCGCATAGATCGAAGATACCAAGCACTTGTAGGTAATTACAGTTGTCTATGGATAAGTAGACCCATCATGAACACACTGGGGATGACAATTAGGTACTTTTTAAACTTTCATTTTGAAAGATTATTAAATAGCATGAAAAGTACACGTGGCAAGGGTTTTACATCTGACAGGAAATGTGACAACCTAAAACTTTTGTATGATGTTCCCATATTGTGTTTCTCATTAATTCTGTTGGTTGTCCAACATAATTGTACCACTTACCCAACCATTAGGCACTAGGCAGCAGTTGGATATTCAGGTAAGCCAAGAGCCATCGGACAATTCTTAGCATGCATGACACCATCACATCCCCTTGCGCGAGCAGTTTAAAAATGGCCAGTTGCTGATTTGTGCAACAGAACGAAGGACTGTTCAAAACAAAAGTTTGATTGCGGGAGTATTTGTTTGAGCTTTGAAGAGTTAAAGAGATCAAAGCCCTCCTAAGGTATCCATCTATGCACCAAAGCTTCTGGCATATGGACGATCTATAGGATGACCACTGTCTCTACTGGGGACAGTTGAGACAGTGGTACTGTCAAAGCTAGCGAATGTGTCTAGGCACTTTACTTAACTTATAGGCTAAGTCTGTAAACATGTTTAACAACTGATCAAAGCAATAATGATTAACACTTGCAAGAAATATGAGAGCGATCACATGATTCGCTAGTAATGCATGGCAATATCTTGAGTAATTTTGCATTTTTAGGAGTTTCAAGCTTCTATGTACGTAGAAATTCTACACTTGCTCTCCAACCCAAGGTCAGTCAAGATACAGGTATTACGTCATGCCGACCTCAGCGAGATAGGCCTAGACTAGAGTAAACGGCGAATCTGTCTTATCCACAGCAGCACCTTGACTATTTCCCTGAACTGAATACGAATTAGGAATAGGGGAGTCTAGAACCATACCAATGACGACGCCAGTGAACGCCGAGCCTGTGAAAACATGCCGTTCATGACCAGCGTGTGGAACTGCTGCTTCTGTGATCGACGTGTTGACACAGTTTCGCTTCCTGTATTTCCGGTGACATCTCGGCAATGTTCGGAAAATAGCCCGTAAGGGAAGACTCAGTCCGTCTGCTACTGGACTGAATCATTGTCAAACATACGCCGACCGTCTGGCGTCGTGACCTGACGCCAGTGAGGGTGCATGCGGCGTGCCTTTTAGATGGGTGATTTTGTCACGACCTGTGGCTTGCATTTCCGATTCACTCCTTCTTTAGTGCATGTTTCTCTAACTTCTAATGTCTCAAGTTAAAGTTTTATTGATATCCCGTCTGTTACCATGCCCGTTCTTATAATCACACGGCGGATCATGGATTTTCCGCTATTTATAAACAACTTGATTAGCAGCATCATCAGTTCTGATTTGGATTCCACTGAGTAGACTAAATCTGTAACTGATCAGTAATTAGCCTATAATTGATATTGTACCCACATCAAGTCATGTATATTTTCACTTAAGTTCAGTAATAACCGGCAACCCTGTGTTTTTATGTTTTGTTTTTAAAGTTTTTGTACTGGTAACTTATTGTTATACCCACCTGAAATGATTCCCATTTTGGGGCATTATGTATGTCACCGATGGACCTTGTATATACAGTGTTTGTATCACGAAAATGTTAGCAGGGAGCATTTCAAATATGAATAATTGACAATGGTTTTGCTGTGAAGAATAATGGTCGGTTTCTTCTATTCCAAGAATCTCCATGAAGTTTGTTTTACGATCCGTCGAAATTAGGAAAAGTGCCGTAGTATTGACTATAATAAAGTGCCGTAGTATTGACTATAATAAAGTGCCGTAGTATTGACTATAATAAAGTGCCGTAGTATTGACTATAATTGTAAAAAACAAAAATACACTTGAGCACGTAACCTAGTGCCAGGTGAGCAGCTGCAGCGCGAATGATCACTGGGGGCCCAACACTCACTACTTCACTGAGACGGATAAGACTCATGGCTGAAACTGAGAGAGTAACACCGTCTCATTTGAAATTAGCTTTTCTCAAATAAATGAGCTTAGACAAAAGACTTTAATTGAATACTTAATGAGGTATTGCCCAGACAATACCTTATTAGGTACTCAATTTAAGTCTTTTTTCGAAGCTTATTTATTTGAGAAAAGCTCATTTCAAATGAGAAGGTTTTGAGTCCATTTATACAGAGTTCGGAAAAACGTTTATTCTTCATTTTTATGTAGTGAAAGCTAGATGTGAGTGTTCCTTCCAAAAGAAATTTGGATATTGCTGGAATGAGAAAAACATCATTAGTTCCCATGGTGCAAAACTATTCATTTTCTAGAATATTTTAGTAATATTTTTGGGACACCAAGAACCAAGCGTCGTCTTGAGTCTAAGTGACATTCACACATGAGGACGGCGTCAGCAAAGCCAGGTCGGTGTGATGGCGACTTGGAACGTAAACGCAAAGAAACATCGACGACGTTGTCAATGACGACAGGAATCTTTTGGCGCGAAAGTTTTTTCAATTATTCCTGTTGACAGATGGTAAATATGTTATTAATAAATAATTTATTAACTAATAATAATTGAGTCTCCTTGCGTGATCGATCGCTAAGTGCTAATTTTGCAGTATAGTTGGTAGATTTTTGTTTGTTTTGTATTAATTTTCTGACAGCCGTGTGTCGACTTAAAAATAATTTTGTTTTTATATTGAATGCATTCAAGTGTTAATCATGAAACGCCTAAAGGGTACGCTGGGGATGCCGCTGCAGCCCTTGAGCAAACGTCTCGTATACGATTTGAGTGAAATAACAGCACACTCACTAAATACATAGACTGCCAATTCTTAGAACCTTTTATTAAGTACTAATTGCCAATCCATGTAATTTCAGTTTATAATCACCGTCAGAAACGATTTAAAAGCACGAAAGATGCTCAGAGTTTACAATCTCTCCGCTGACCCCCCCCCCCCGCCCTCCTCGAAAAGGCGCTACAGGGGCGACAGAATCGCAGTTTGGGGGTGCGAAATCACAAAGTAAACCGTTTTGAGCTGTGTGTATAAAAGTTCAAGTTCGTCGTGTTGGCTATGTATCAAAAGTTTTTAATTGTTCCCCTTGACGGGGCGCGTTGTTTTAGTTCTTGCGACGGATTAGCGGCGACGGATTAGCGGTGAGAGTGACAAGGGATCTCTTTGTGTTTCGCACGCCTCCATCCGTCGCAAGGCAACTAAAATAACGCGTCGTGGCTGTCATGTAGGTCATTAGTGCCTAGTGCCTTGTGACTCCGAGAATGGACATTGAACTGTCAGGCCCGAGGTTGAAAAACTCAGAAGCTGGTCAGAGCATGAGATATACCTAATCAGGATTTTGATAGAATGTGGGATTGTCGGTTACAGTCGTCTGTGTCTGCCAGGGTTTGCTCCATAGACTTCAGATGTCTATTTCCATGTCAGTCAAGAGAATTTCTTTCACTAGAACTACAGAAAACATACCGCGTGGAACACATATAGTTTCGCAAATGATTATTCAAGCAAGACACAAAAGAGATTAAACATTTGAAAATAGTGTAATTTCATCGGTATACGCGGCAGAACAAACGTTGTTTCATTTGCGCTGGAAACGAAGTCTGGTTCCGAAAACAACTACGCTCTTTTATTAAAAAATGTACACTTCTTACCATAAGCATGCTCATTTAACAAATGCCCAGTATTGGAACCAAGCGAACCCCTCTTGAGATAACAGATGCATCAAACTGTATAGAGGACGATAGTGCTAACAAGTCGCACAGGTCAAATATTCCTTGATTCATCTTCGCGTCAGTTTGTAACTGTAGACCTATGTTCCAACGTTGCGCCCACTTCATGTGCGGATCAAAGGGAGGTTAAGTGTCCAGATGGCCCTTTATCCTTTTGTTTTAGTGATATCAAAGTTAGAATTTTCGACTGATTTTTGACTTGGACCCCCTTTTTAAAAATCCTCGATTCGCCTCTGCAATTTAGTTGCGAACGTTGATAAAATGTGCGAAGAGGTGGCAAAGCCGTACATTTGCAGAAATGATAGTCAAATAATGTAACCCGGCGTCAGTGACGTAGTACTATACCAAGGACTAGAATCGAATCAGTCTGAAATTGAGCAATTAGATAAATTCACTAGCTGTATCCACGAGGATAAAACACCAAGTGAAACGGTTTATCATCATGATATAGGAGCACATGCACTGATGCACCCAATAACGTCACAGGCAACAGAGGCCCGGTTTGTGCCAGGACCCTGAGGCATACCATTCTCTCTTTAAAGCTTTAGATATGCGCGCACCCAGCCTTTAATATGGGGGGAGCTCGAATCTCTGACAAAGTGGACCTTTTGCTAACAAAAAGCAGGAGGACTACTGAAAACGGGGACCTCGACCTTCAGTTCGGTGAACTGTCTTTCTGCACCTTTTTAGAGGACGGTTGACTCGTTTTCTCGGAATTTTTGTTTCTCTCGTCAAATGGGGGGGGGGCTCGTTTGAGCTTAATCTCATGGTCACGCTGACTGATCGTATGTTTGACAATGATTCAGTCCAGTAGCAGACGGACTGAGTCTTCCCTTACGGGCTATTTTCCGAACATTGCCGAGATGTCACCGGAAATACAGGAAGCGAAACTGTGTCAACACGTCGATCACAGAAGCAGCAGTTCCACACGCTGGNTTTGCTGACGCCGTCCTCATGTGTGAATGTCACTTAGACTCAAGACGACGCTTGGTTCTTGGTGTCCCAAAAATATTACTAAAATATTCTAGAAAATGAATAGTTTTGCACCATGGGAACTAATGATGTTTTTCTCATTCCAGCAATATCCAAATTTCTTTTGGAAGGAACACTCACATCTAGCTTTCACTACATAAAAATGAAGAATAAACGTTTTTCCGAACTCTGCATAAATGGACTCAAAACCTTCTCATTTGAAATGAGCTTTTCTCAAATAAATAAGCTTCGAAAAAAGACTTAAATTGAGTACCTAATAAGGTATTGTCTGGGCAATACCTCATTAAGTATTCAATTAAAGTCTTTTGTGCATTCATTCACAGCCCTGCAGATGGCACTGACATTCATCGAAAGAAATTTTTAGTGGGAGATGATCATATGACTTCCGTTTACCGTCATCGTCATCGATTTTTCAGTGAGGATCAGAAGACAGAAATTAATTAACAGGTTTGAAGGTAAATGTCCTGAGCAAGGCTAATCATTCGTAGTATTTTGTTTCCAGAGCATTTTAAATTTTCATAAAATTGTTACTTTTCAATCATAGTTTAGTTTATATAGTATAAAACCTGATTTTGTTTGTTGGTGTCTGGTGACCGACAGGAGACGCCTATTCGCCCTATTCCCCGAGGCGACTGCTGCTTTTGCCAATAAAACCCTTGGATTTCCCAGACAAAACATTCGACACACCCCTCAGAAAATTAAAGAAATAGGTTATGCCACTCTAGTCCGACCAAAACTTGAGTACTGCTCAACAGTATGGTCACCCCACACAAAAGCCTGTGCTACAACAGTCATTGGTTCTGCCTCTGTACATTACTTCCAGTTCCAGTCGTTCCAGAGAGCCATCCTCTCATGTTAGTCACCACTGTACTTCATGCACATTGCACTGCTCCCTCACACTACACTCTTGTACATACACATCTCAACATTGCACTTTTAATTTCGTAACTTGCACCACTTCAGAATCCTTGACTTCGAAGAGTTTCAAGAGAGATAGAGATGGTATTCTGCCTAGACCTTGTGATGAACAATCTATTCATCTGCGGCTATCGCATTCCAGCTAGACATATAACGTGTTTGTCAATTAATGTGTACCGACAAGGTTCAAAAGGGCGAAGACAGGAGATTATGTTCCAGACAAAAATTTGCATATATGCATATAATGAAATGAATAGATTGAAACAAGCTCCCATGGTGACGCTATGATGTAGAAAAATCCACTAGTACTGAGACTTGAACCGGGGATCTTTGGCCTGCGAGCGAAGCTTCTAAATTGATTGGCCAATTGGCAACTGTCCATTCCCAAGTTATTTGGGGAGGCTTTATTTGACTATGTGATACTCAGAAGTTAAGAGTCTCAATGGTCCTATCCCTTCTACGGATGAAGCGCACCACCTAGCCTGCAGGTTGGCCATGTCTCGTGCCTGGGGCTGGGAGTTGATCATTGATGTTTCCAGGCTAGGAAAATGGCTTGTGACCACCTATGAGGAGTGCTGACATCTTGCTAGAATGTGGATGCTAACAATGTCAGGCACCAATGTAGAAAAATCCACTACTACTGAGACTTGAATTCGGGATCTTCAGTGTGCAAGTCAAAAGGGCCTTTCATACTAACGTCGACGTGTCGATGGTTTGGGGAGTTGCGGTCAGTATGAACGCTTAACTCCGGTCCTGGATTGCACTTAACAGCTCCAGTTAACATCGCAGTTAACAGGTGTCTTTAATAGCGCAGCGTTGACGCTGCGGTGCAGTATGAACTCTTAACTTCGTTCAATCAAAGTTATCACCTGGTGCCGCTGTTATCGTCAACAGTTACAGGTAACTTACAGGGTAGTGTCGTCACTAATAGCTGCTTATATTTTGCTCTAATAACAACTAATCGATTTAAAAATAAGTAGCACATGTTAAGGTTCTCGTATTGTCTCATTGAAAAAATCTTATTGTGCAGCGCTACCTTGCGATAACTTTGATGACGACAGCGTCACGTACCGTTTACTTCGATGTTCATTAACTAACGAAGCCAGTATGAACAGTCCAGTTAGCTGCGCTGTTTATGTCAACGCTCCGCTCAGACCGGAGTTAAGTCAGTATGAAAGGGCCTAAATATCCAAACCAGCTGGCTGGCAGTTGCCCATTGGCACGTGATTTGGAGAGGTTTTATTCAACTTCGTCACACCGAGAAGTTACATGTCACAACACTGGAGCAAGCCTTGATACACACCTGTGTAAACACAAACATACACCCTTGCTTGAAATGATGTGGGCAAAAAAACTAGTGATGTAAAATCTGACAAGAAGTTAATGTTATTAAAAACTACACTTTTCCATGATTAAACTACCGTGTGACACTTGCTAGATATTGCTAGCGGTCACACTTTTAGTTGTCATAACTTGGTCATTTTATAACCTAGAATCCTGAATTTAGTAGTGCTTGTGAGACATGTAGAATGTGTGCTATTGTGGTAGTCTTACCATATCTTTACTCATTTGTTAAATGTTGTACAGAGAAGTTGAGCTTTTGCCGACTGAACCACAGTTTCAATCCTTTTCATCGTCAACGTCAGATCTGACATTTATAGGCACTGATTAGCAAGCTCCAGAAAAGAAAGGCATTTGTTTTCTTTTTGAAAGAAATGGATAAAATGGTCCTTATAAACTGATTTTCAAACATAAACATTGAAAATTACAAACAATGAAGCTTTAAGTACTTTAGGTAAAACTAACACAATTCTAGGTCTCTTGAGCATGTGAACACAAATATTATGAATCTAGATTATAATTTTGAACATTATGTCAGTTTAAAGTGGAACTATTATATTATACAAGTGTCCTGGGAAAACAGTGCCATTGGTTTGTTTTTCTGCAGTTAAATTTTTGTAACGCTCATATGTGTCGTGAAACCGAGCGCCATCTGTTTGTAAACAAATTTTTGTTTTTGCCATTTCTTCATGTTCACTTCATTTTATTCTCGAGTTTGCACACAGTTCTAGAGTTTTGAGAAGTGGTTGCACTTCGTCAGTAGTTTTCATTATATTATTACCTGCAGACTGCAACTCTGAGCAAATTTTGAAAAGGACCTCAAGACTCCTGAAAATGGATGATTTTGAACCCCAGAGAACTAGTATCGGTGTGGATTATTCAAATCACATGTCATTGTAATTGTACTGGAATTATAAGTTTAATCAGATATTAAACTGTACTGATCTTCAAGTGACTCAGTACATAAGCAGAGGCTATTTATATGTTAAAGGTTAAAGTTCAACCAGGATCATGTGACTAATCTAATGAGGCAGTTTGATACATGATAGTCATCCCTTTCAAATTAGTTCTCATATTTTGATTAAAAATAAACTCCTCTAAAAACCTACCTGTTAATCATCATGCCTTGTTCCACTTTGCTTGGCTACAATAAGTGTCAAGTCAGAACCCACTTGGTAGGATATTTCACTAATTACTCATAATTTACGTCAAAACTGAAGAAATAACATTTTTCGGGCTCCACAGCATTATACTTTGTACTTAACTTTTGTCGTAACAATCGCGATTATTTATCAACGGATGTTGGTGTATCATGTTATGGTCTACTGGTTCTCATTTCAGTTTCCAAGGTAACAAAGATCAACTGACCTAAGTAGGATGGGGTCGTTGTTCCGAAGTGAAGAGATGACCCTGTGTCAACTGTTTTTACAATCAGAGGCTGCTTATGCGTGTGTGTCTGAATTAGGAGAGCTGGGTCTGGTCCAGTTCAGGGATGTAAGTACATACTACATGGCTATGTAAGTACATACTACATGGCTATGTAAGTACATACTACATGGCTATGTAAGTACATACTACATGGCTATGTAAGTACATACTACATGGCTATGTAAGTACATACTACATGGCTATGTAAGTACATACTACATGGCTATGTAAGTACATGCTACATGGCTATGAAAGTACATACTACATGGCTATGAAAGTACATACTACATGGCTA
The DNA here is from genome assembly GCA_002633005.1 of Phoronis australis. Lineage (NCBI taxonomy): Eukaryota > Metazoa > Phoronida > Phoronidae > Phoronis > Phoronis australis. Next base: position 304,417 of record NMRA01000296.1, on the reverse strand, counting down.
TGAAAGAAAACTTATGATGGAGAGTTGTCTAACGACAATTGAACTCCTTATCGAAGAATTTCAATGAAATTCAAGGAGAGAGAAGTTGAGATTTTTGTGCATTTTGTTCTGCTCAAAAGGATACTAAACCTCATTTTGAGGATTATTCCAGCCAATCCTTGTTCTGTCACCTGCTAATGAATCATTGGCGTCAATCTTAAGATAAAAGCAGGGAATCTATTCAAAACTTCCATATGACACAGATTGGGTATTATGGTTTTTGGTAGATAATCTTTACCCACAATTGCCTTGTAATTCACTAAAAGCATAGCTCATGCCTGACCGTTATGCAGACTTGAAAGGAATTTTGTTCCAAATTGTTGAGGGTTGTTGAGTGTACTTTGTTTCAGGGAATTGGATGGGAATATCGTTTTTGATATCTATTAATAGGCCAAAACCGGGTTGGGTATCTTTTTAAGAAGGCGTGTGACCTTGTCAGAAAGTGTGTGGTTGCACTTGCGGAACAGTGTCGCTTTAAATAATTGGCCTGTGTTTTGTCAGGATTACTTTTAACACTTTTCTTTGCTTACAGTTAAATCCAGATGTCAATGCATTCCAGAGGAAGTTTGTCAATGAAGTACGCCGTTGTGATGAGATGGAGAGAAAGCTGCGTACGTCTCGAGAGTATTTTATTGCGGTGGGGATGTGTATGAGGATGGGGCGGGGTCTCTATATATCTCAACTTGAAATAAGCTTGTGTCAGTTCAGGTTAATGATGGTCAAATTCGCCTAAATACCCAGCCCCAGATTTTAAGAAATCAAAAATGGTTTTAGGATTATGATTATTATATGTATGTCAAGTCATATTAAATGGTGTTATTGGTTTCATTTCATTGATATTTGATGCATTTTGTAATTTGAATTGTCATTCTGACTTTTGTTAATATGCTTTTAACGTGTGGTAGTTTGAAACCACTCTACAAATGGGACATTCCCACTTTTACTTGTCATCAACAGGTTTCTTGGAAAAGGAGATAAAGAAAGATGGCATTCCAATGCTGGACACGGGAGACAATCCCGATGCACCCGCCCCAAGGGAGATGATTGACTTGGAGGTAGGGACGTTTCACTTTCGGCTCCGAATTATTGGCATACAGGAGGATAATTATTAATACTTTTGATGAAAGTGTTTGATGGGCTTTCCAACATTGAATATTAAAAATTGTTAGCACGTTTGGGAAAAGGTCATTTTTCTGTGTTAGAGCATCTCCGTAAATCTCGACACCTTGGTTTCACATTTTCTTGACCAGGTTTCTCGTCTGTTTCAAAGTTGCATTGCTAATATATCTAACCCTTAATATCTGAATTGAAGAAATGTTGACTGATATGTTTTTTATTGTCTGGTTTTGACTGAACATTTAAAGAATCCATGACGATTTCAAAATATTTTGCTCTAATTTTCTTTTATCGTTTAGAGTGTGAGGACATTCTGTGTGTCACTAAACATTGAATGTTGGATTATACTGAGAACATTTAATAGCTTGTGTATTTCTTAACAAAAGAATCGCAAATACAATTCTATTAAAAAAATGACTCTCTTCTATTATAAATGACTTGCCTTAACTTCAAGTATTTGAACTAACCGATATCTTGTCTTGGACCATGCTTCATGCCGATTCATATGAATATTCACTGTTGTGGTGTAATACATCTTAACTCGGAGAAATCAAATATTCAGGCCACATTTGAGAAGCTGGAAAACGAGATGAAGGAAGTGAACGCCAACTCGGAGGCATTGAAGCGTAATTACCTCGAGTTGACAGAGCTCAAGCACATTCTGAGGAAGACCCAGACGTTCTTTGACGAGGTATGTCCCGTGGGAGTTGTCTCCATCCTCATCTTGCTCATCTTCATCCGAAAAAACAATATCGATGGGGATTTATTTTAGTTTTGCTCCTAATTATTATTATTAACTGGTGGAACTGATTGCATTTTACGTTAATTTATGTAATGCTCGTTTGAACAGCATGAAAATTCATATTTTGAAGTTTTAAAAGATTTATCAGGATAAGACTGAAGTTATTTTTGGCAAAAGGTTTTAATTTTGTAAAATGCTATGGAGAGCTGTTCTTGATAATGCTTCTTGTCCTCATGTTGGTATGAGATGCTCTGTGTGTTTATAAAAATGTGTCCATTAGATGCTTAGTGTAGTGAAGATTGGACTCTCGCCCTTTGATCACCTTGACTTTCTGTTTTCAAGTTAATTAGACTCTTGGCCTTTGATCACCTTTAGCTTTCTGTTTTCAAGTTCAGATTAAAAAACGGACATTTTCATTTGATTACGACGTTCCATTTACACGAACGTTGTTTTCAACCCACTGTATCTTATTGCTGCTCAAATACCTTTCTTTAGCTGCACCAGTTAGTGAAATTCAGTCTCCGACTGATTCAGAAAACTTCCTGTCATAAAAAGCTTTAACTTTTTCCATGATGGTCATCACACGTCTTATTGTCATCTGATTCTCACACTTTTTGCACTTGATTTCCACTTGCTCTCGCTTATCCGATGGATATTTAATAACATGTAAGCATTTCTGGGTCGTTTGCGGCCCAATAAATGTTGTAGCTGTGTTCATGTTGTGCACTCGTCTTCCGTTTGTGTAACACGTCTGTCTCCCAAACCAAATACAGAAGGGTTTTGGTCATAACCGATTCGCTGATGTTTCTGTTCTTAAGTCGTTATGACTTGGGATAATTGACAACCATGGTCCGTGTTTTGTCTCGGGTGTTATATTCTTTTTGCTAAAATATTGGTTCCGGCAGCACTTTATTTAATCTTAGCCTGTGGGCACTGCATTAGGACTGTTGACTTGAGATTTAACAACGTTTGGCACCTTTTGTGACTTCAGGCAAATCTGTATTTTTGTAATTAATTAATGAAATTGATCTACTAACGTGCAATTACTGCCAAAATTTCAATATCCTCTGTCTCTCAATAAGTGCAATCAGTGCAGTTATATGCACAAATTTAGTGATTCCAAACACTGGCCTTAGTGGAAATTTGGTTTTAAGTCCTTTTGTTGCCGCACATTTTAGAGTTTCTATAGCGGATCTTTTTACAGAGTTTTGAGCAAGAATCTTTAGATTTTGTGCAAAATCAGGGGAAATTAAGTGTTACTGCATATCCATCTAGTATTAAATTGTGTTTTCAATAAGCTTTATATATCTTCTGTTTCTATTGTGATTGTTCTTTGTGCACCTATTTTAACAGGATTATCATAACTCTGTCTTGCTTGTAGAATACTTTATCGTCACCAGTCTTCATTCTGCTTTCTTGTAGGACTCTGACACTGGCGTAAATCTGTTGTTTGTTTAGCTTAACATTCTAGTCTTACCTCTGTTGTCTTTTGTTCTGAGTTCCATCTCAACAGTTTTGAACCAGTTCCCTTTGTTGCAAAGTTTCCACTGTTGGCTTCATGCAAAGTTAAACAGAGATGTTTTGTTTTGCCCCCATTCCGTTTTTACCATTTTATACCTACATTTTGTTTTTTTGAAACTTGCCTGTAAGTATTTCACATTCCTAATATTTCATTCCACTTGAACGAATTGCTATGGTTACATTTTTTGCTTGTTGTTTTCCCTCCTGCGTTGTTCACAAAAACGTTGCTTTTCAGGTAGAACATCACACTTGATAGAGATCATAAAGTAAATAATGTATTTGTTTGATAGATAATGTAGCCTTTCTATACGGGGAACTTGTTTGCTTGAACTCGAAGAATCTCTCGAAATGCTCATGGAACCATTTTTTCTCACTGTGTATTCAGTTGTACGTTCAGACAGTCTTACCCACTCCGTGTTAGTCTTGTTTTTAAGGGGCCAAGAGTTCAGTAGCATGAGCACAGAGACAGAGGTCAACAAGAGTACTATATTGGCCCTCGATGACCTAAATGTACTTCTTAATATTGCGGGCTTTTTGATGTTTCGCAGAAGAATTTTAAAGTTCAGAAATAAAAGTCTTGAGTAAGAATACCATATCGCAATATTCTGGAACATGTGGATACCATAAGGTGAATTGGCAGCAAAGTTCTTAAATTTTGCTATTTGGTATGTGTTCAGTTCTTTGTTCATACTTTGTTCATGGTTTTCTAATTGCAGATGTGAAAAGCAGTGGTGGGTTAGTGAAAATCTGGCGTCGTGCCTCTGAATTGTTCAGTCAACCAACGTCTTGTTTCGTAAAACGTCTTAAAACTTAATAAAGCAATATGTAATGGACTGCAGATTGACATGTCATGGTTTGCTACGGATATTGCTGAACAGATTTTCACTAGCTGCATCTAACACGATTGATTCCAAAGATTACTTTTCAGGTTGAAACAAGATTCCTTGCTTGTCTCGCTGTAACTCCACAGTAGCGGAATCCCAACCACCCACTGATTTTCTATGGCTTACCCTGTCCTTTCTGTAACTTAACCTCTTTTCTGTGTGTGACTGTTACGGGATGCTTGTTGTTATTTTTGTTTGTAGTTGTACCAGCTTGTACTCGTAATGATGTCATTGTTTTAGTAGTATCGGTTGTGCTTTCTATGTCATTTTTATTGTCATTTTTAAAGATTGTGTTGTTCACGACACATACTTCCTTTCGTTATAATAAATTTCTTTTCACACCAAATCAAAATGGAAATGTGCATGAAAAGAGCTTGTCAATCAAAGGTAGAAAGTGATTGAGTCGTCATGTTTGTGACTAATTCATGGATAATTACTGAATGGACCGTGTGTGACACCATGGACAAATGTTGAATCAATGGCGCCAGGGAGGGAGGAGGCAGATGTTGAGCTGTGAATGAAATTGTTTTTGGTTCCTTTATGTGGAGTAGTTGTGACATAGCTCAGCATGCGATAATAACGGGCACTCAAATATAGAATGCGCGTTCTTTAGTTTTGTTATTTACCGCTCGCTCAGAGTTCAAGTTTAGTTCTGTCCCGTCGATTAGTTCACTCAACTGCATGCATTAGTGGGCGGGTCTCGACTCGGTCCTAACCATTGCTTGTACACGATTTGTTTGGTAGGCGGAACTTCAGCAGCAAGCTATGCACGACCCCTTACTGGCTGAGGAGCGAGTGGGACTACTTGGAGAAGAAGTGCGACCCAGCGGGCAGGCCCTCAGGTTGGGGTAAGGATTCAGTGTGGCACCATCTGGTGTAGAGCCTAGGCGGTATTTAGTGAGAGTGCGTGCGAGACATCCCTCGTTTGTTGTGTTCTCGAACTGATGAAATGTTAGAGGAGTTCAGGCTAGAGATTAGAAGTAAGATGTTACTATGCTTTAGAAGCTGTTCTCCAAACTGCTGTTAAGCATTATTTTTATAATGTTCCTCTTTTGCAAAAGGGGTTATCAAAAATACAAGTCTTGATTTTGATGAAAAAACTATTATATTGCATAAAACGGAGAATGAAATAATTTCGAAAAGTGTAACAACATTTTTGAGATTGCTCCTTGAATATTGAGTATATGTAATGAAATTTGGCCATGTTGCCGATACCTTTGTTTGGTTGTGAATTAATCTTTCTTTTTTACAAAATTTAAGTAGAAAGTCATGGTCACCTGATCCAATTAATGGCAGATTGGGTTAAAGTTAAAAAAAAACAAATTCTACAGCGTGTCTACTTTCAGAAAATAGTTACAGAGTTAAAATCAATACTTTTCAGACATTTGGCTGAATGCACTGGCTTATCAATTAGGTCCTAGCTAACCTAAATTGACACTTTTTTAACAAATTTCACAAATTTTCTTACTTTTGCATTTTCTGTCTGTCGGTGTGGCTTCAAAAGTTTGAGGTTTCACATTATTTTGGCAATTGCGCCTAGTAAGAGCTTGATGTGAAGATTTCTACATCAAGTACACGCCTTGTAATGTCTCACCTCCACCATCTTGAATCTTATTTGAGATAAACTACAGTAAGGTTTGTTTAAATTTTTTGTTTAAAATTTTGAAGCATCACAAACAAGGATTGTCTTGCATTTGTCACGTCTCAGGTTTTGTTTAGCTCTTCTTAGTTTTAGTTTCGTTGTTGTTTTTTTGTTGATCAGTCGGGTCTGGGAGAAGAGATGATAGGTTCCTGTATACATTAGAAAGGTGAGTTAAATTATTTCTTATCAAAAAGTCACGGTTGGACTTTGAGTATTAACAAGGTAAGTTGTTCAGTTTTATCCATCGTCTTGTGACCAAATACTTTCACAACAAGTTCTGCCTTAGAACTGCAAAATTCGTGGGCCTGTTTCACCAATTTAGACATTTATGACCTTTTTCGGTCGTGAGTCTCGATTTATACACATGACAACCACTGACAACTTTTTCTGAGCTTTAAAAGTAAGACTAAGTTTACAAAACGCTCAACTTTCATCTTTATTTTAACATTGACTTGATTTTAAATTTTAAATTTTAAATTGGGACTCAAGCTAAATAAGGTCGTAGAGGTATAAGTTTTAGTGATGAGAAACAGTGCCCATGTCTGCTTCAGTTCAGCACAACTAGCTTTTTGCACTGTTGATTGGCTTCACATTTTGTGCAATCACCAAGTTAGCTCACTCACACACATGCAAACACCCGTGTGGACTTTTGTCTTTACAGAACATAAAATGCATATGCTTGTGTTATGCTAATTGCCTGTTAGAATGCTCTTAACAGCATTCTTTTGAAGAACGGGCTGTGTCAGTTTGGCTTGGCGGAATGACGCGCATGTGTTGTTATGATTGGTCTTTTCTGAACCTTGCATTTTTCGCTAATAACAATTCAGATCTGCTTCATCTTCAACTCTGTGCACGTAAATAGTTTCCTTAGTCAACTTCTGTTAGTTTTTCCTCTCTCTTTCCCTGTCCTGTTAACACTTGATTTATACAGCAAGTAGGCTCCATTATCTTCCTAAAGGGGAGCAATTGATGGCTGATGATTGACAGGAGCAGCATCAATCTTGGACCGCTTCACTCATGCTGACGTTTTCATTGATTTCAGCTCACGACGTTTGGCAGACGGATCGACAGTCTTGAACTGTTTATGTTAAGTTTGTGTTGTGTTCAAGTCTCGGTACTTTGGCAAGTTGCCTAAGTGCTCTGTGCCTCTTTTGCCACAAGCTGTGGTCAGGTAATGACAGGTTTACTTGTGTTCTGTTGGTAGCATGATCATAATGTTATTGAGGATGCACAACAAGCCCTGAGCGAAGTGGACACGGCGCACATTGTCCAGCACATGGCAGGGGTGCCGCTTCATCTCGGGTGCGTATCACGTGATCATAGAGTCTACAAATCACTAGAACTGAGATATAACCATTCACTTTTGCATGTCTTGAAGAGATACACTTTGTGAATTATGTGGCAGTCCTTATTCTGGCTATTCCAACAACGCAAGTCATGCTCTTCAATATAGATCTTCTGCAGTGTCATAGCTTTGTTAGTTCACAGTCGGGCTATTACCAATTGTGTAAAGGCTTTTAACCATCCTGGACAATGGTGTTTGACGGAGACTGGTATGTGACATCAGCAGTGGTGTGACGCGAGTTGTGATGGGCGCCCCCTGCAGGGTGGATCGGCAAATTAATGGTTTGTGGTTTGCAGATGAAATAGACCACAGTGACCAAATATGTTACCGAGGAATGTCAACGGGAAGTCTTATAACCTAACCACAGTGGCGACCCTTTCAGAACCCTGAGGAATTTATGATCCATTTTAAAGATAAACACAATACACTAGATTGTCCGGGGTTTGTTTACGAAGTCCTTTGTGTCTGTTATTATGCTGTCTAGAGCTAAAATTAGGCACCTGTCTTTCAGAGCATCCTAAAGACTTTGATTTCAAATCTGATCGCTCGTTCACTTGTAGTCAAAGGGAGCCACTGAGCTAGCCATAGCTATGCCAAACTTTTGTCTACATATTGTATTGTCATACTAGATATTAGTAGTAGTTAGCACATATTCCAACAACTTCATGCTGTCCTCTACTGACAATATCAAGATGCTATCTTTCATCAGGTGGTTGTGGATATTGTAGGGGGATCTTTAACAGGGATGTTGGTAAACAAGCTGACTTCACACACACATAGACCTGAGATGTATTCTCTGATTGGGAGGAAACTACTGCCATAGACACCAACAACAACAAACTTTCGTGTACGATCAGAGAACCTAGTTACACTCTGGGAAAAAGTGGTTACTTTTGTATGACTGGTCAATATCATGTGTACTGCACATACTCGCCCTTAATTCCCACAGAGGGCGCCCATCGTTACTCAAGCCTCATCACTTTGACTAAAACTATCACTCAGGATGGTTGGCAACATTTACGCAGTACAACCCGACTGTGAACAAACGAACCCACATACATTTAGTAACTTGCCAGTCAAATCAAACTATTCAGTGATTTGACAGCCTGTGTCTTATGGACCCAGCTCACGAACATGCAAAGTCTGTTCATTGGCTCAAAAACTTGTTCCCTCACTCACAAAGCATGACTTACACATCCAGGAAGCTCATCTTGGGGGCACACTGCAACACCAGTTCTATGAACATAGCCGATACACTCTTCGCTAGTCACCAACTCGTTTGTAGTGGCTGTGAGTATGTGGCTTATGTTTCGTGAGCCATGTTTTGTGAGTACAGACATGAGTTTGTGAATCAGTGAACTGAGCTTACATGTCCTCGAACCATATTCTTAAGTGCAAGAACTTTGTTGTTCATGTTGATACTTCGTTGTTGTAATGTATTGGTGCTATCCTATTAGGTTAAGTTTATCATGCAACATTATAAGAAAAATACAAAAATTCAACCTTTAAACTTTTCATTACTGCAGTCAGTGTACTTTTCGGTTGATTTCCTTCATTATTGGGCAAAAAAATAAATTTTTCACCAATCCAAATTGGAGAATTTTTACCGTAGTTTCCACTGACCATGATGATTCATGAATTTAGACGAATTTCAATGTTTTTTTAGAAGGGTTCTAGTTTTCAATGTTATAAATGTTATTTTAAGTGTTAGTTTCTTTGATAAAGCAGTGGTCCTAGTTTCTTAAAGTCATCAAATTAATAATATATTGGTCACCATGTTGTCACACAGATTTGTTGCTGGCGTGATTCTACGAGAGAGAATTCCCGCCTTTGAGCGAATGTTGTGGCGTGTGTGTCGAGGCAATGTATTCCTACGCCAGGCAGAGATCGAGACCCCACTAGAAGACCCCGTCACCGTAAGTGCGTCCAGAAAGCGGTAGGCCTGCTTGAACCATGTGCGGATGAACCCTTAGCTGAAAATCAATCCAAATTTTCTACTAGTCACCAGGTGGCAAGACCATCCCGTCCACGAGTGCACTCAAAAATAGTTTACTAAAGGGAAAATTTATGATAAAGGGAAGCAGAAGTTATCAAAATCAGAATTGGTTGATTACATTTGGTAACATGGATTGAATGTAAATGCAATACACAGTCGTGTTGGATTATGAAGTAAATGAATTTTCTGTTGGTTGATAATACTTGATCAGCATGTAAGACAACATTTGAACCAAAATGGACTTGGCCTGTGCTAACTCTGCATATCTATACCCCCTTGTACATGAATATTACTTTCGTTCAGAAAATATATTCCTTTACTAGTTGACATAGCCCGTTTTTATGTATGAGTTAGAATGAAGGTCACTAAATAATGTTTGAGATAACCTTAATTGGAAAAATGATCCATCGAGATGAATCGAGTTTCCTATTAACGGAATGTGTTTAAACGTTTTACCTCTTCAGGGTGACCATGTGAACAAGTCTGTGTTCATCATCTTCTTCCAAGGGGACCAGCTCAAGTCGCGTGTGAAGAAGATATGTGAGGGTTTCCGTGCCACCTTGTACCCTTGCCCGGAAACCCCCGCTGAGCGACGCGAGATGGCCATTGGAGTGATGACCCGTATTGAAGACTTGAACACGGTGAGTACCAGAGAGTATTCTTTGTTTGCTATACATGCGGAAAATTGATAGGTTTTCTAGTGTAGCTTGTACGTGTTTGACTCTTTGAAAACCATCGCTTCGTCTACTGCGTGTCCTGGCAATGAAATTTATCAGGACAAAAAGAAGTTTCTAGAAAGAAGAGTGTTGCTGAAGTCAGTTTCAAGAACTTTAAGAAAGTTAACGTTGTATTTGAATGCACTGATTCAGCTTGCTATGTGAAGGAATGTCTTGGAAAAAGCCCCACTCAGAAGCCTTTCTTTCACTCCAGGTGAGGGAGTCCCACACTGTTCTATTTGTATCCAAGTTCAGCATCAGTCCCACACTATTCTTTCATATTTCACAGTTAGTTACTGCGATACTTTTGTGTTTCTCATTCAGGTTCCAGGCCAGTCGTAACACGTTGTACTGTTATATCTCATCCAGGTTCTGAGTCAGACATGACACTATGTTGTTGTATTTCTCATCCAGGTTCCTAGCCTGTACTGTTGTATCTCTTCTCCAAGTTCTGAGCCAGGCGTAGCACACTATGCTGTTGTATGCGTTACACAGACTCTAGGCGTGACATAACAATCTAAAGTATAATATTTCTCATCCAGGTTTTGGGCCAGACGCAGGACCACCGTCACCGCGTGCTGGTGGCCGCCGCCAAGAACATCAAAGTGTGGTTCATCAAAGTGCGCAAGATCAAGGCCATCTACCATACACTCAACATGCTCAACCTGGATGTCACTCAGAAGTGTCTGATCGCCGAATGCTGGTGCCCTGTGTCTGAATTGGACAGGATTCAGCAGGGTCTCCGTAGGGGCACCGTAAGTATCGATGTGATTGGTGACTGCTCATACAGGAATTTATGGAGACGTGTATGAGTGATGGAGCTTGGTGTCTCACGTAGGCAAGAAAGAGCAAGGGGCCTGTACGGCCACGTTAGATAGTGATGACTTATAGAAAAATGTGGTGAGTGGTGAGACCGACTGTCTGAACAAAATACGACATAACGGGGCTCCGTAATGGATCACAGTGTTTGAATTTTGTAGGACATCACAGTGACTCCGTAGGGATGCTGCTAATAGATAAATTATGAAAGATTATGTATACTGTAATTTATACAAAAACATTAATGCAATGTCTGAATGCGATGGGTCACACTTGGTTCTGGTAAATGATTGGTCAAGCTGAAACTGATATTGGAAATGGCAGGGTCTTTATAGGGGTGGGGCAAATACTGATATTGTTGGTTACAGTAAACTTATTGCATCAGTTTGTGTTCATTCAGGTAAGCTGGATGTATGCTTGTGTCATAGCTTTATTTCCTGTAATCAGAAGTCGCTTCGATGTGCTTTTTAGGAGCGTAGTGGCAGTAGCATGCCGTCCATCTTGAACCGAATGGAGACACGACAAGACCCACCCACCTACCACCGCACCAACAAGTTCACCTCAGTTTTCCAAAGCATCATCGACGCGTATGGCGTTGCCTCCTACCGAGAGGTCAACCCAGGTCAGTAGATGGCATTGAGCTGGGAGTGTAAGTACAGTTAACATTACAGGGATCCTGTTTTTTATCTTGGAACATCGTTGTAACTAGCAACAGTTCTGTTAACAGTGAAGTACACATTTTCTAAACTAGGAGTTGAGGCAAATCTATTCTTTTCATTCACAACACTGCCATTCTCATGATCAAATGACCACGCTTTGTTAAAATTGTCATTTTTGGAAGTTTTATCGATAGGGAAAAGTCCTTTCAGCAGAAATCACCAAAACTTCTATTTTAAAACTCTGGTATTACGCTCAAAAAGCGTGTCTGGAATTTTCCGTAACTTCATTTTTCTAGTTGCAAAATATTTTCTGTGTGAAGCACTTTTGAAGAACAATTTGACCTTTGATTTTGAACTGAACATTACAAAACTAATGAAAGCTCAAATGCAAAATCTGATGCATGGTTTTGAGATTATGCTGTCTGAAGGGTGAAGGTCAAATGTATCACATGACAGTAGGTTCCATGTCGTTCATCCTCCAGTGCCGTCTTTGTCTACTTCCAGCGCCCTTCTCCATCATCACCTTCCCGTTCCTGTTTTCCATCATGTTCGGAGACTTTGGACATGGTGCCATTATGTTCCTGTTTGGACTCGGCCTCATCCTCTTTGAAAAGAAGATCATTTCCATGAAGATAACAGACGAGGTATGCATCATGTGTCGGTGCACGAGCTTCCATTAGCTTTCCGTGTTATCAAAAGCTGTTTTGTAGTCGCATTGTTTGGATGGATAACCATTTCATTTCTTTATATAACACCGAGTTGCTGCAAAACTCTATTATGAATGTCTCAGTGTAGCCTAGTACTAAGTTAAACACAATCAGCAAGAAAGGTGCCTTATTGACATCAGTCCCAAGACAGATTCAAAATTGTGACCTCAGAAACGGCAATAGCATAGCTAATCCCACTCGGTGAACAGAGTATTTTATCTGTAAATCGCGATGAATTCACTGGTGGCAATTTCATTGAGTTACCGGGAGCCAATGGTGAGCATTGGTGATTTGTATTAATTATAGACTGAAGCGCTACAGGTTTTATTATTTTATAGGCCTGGTCAAGAAACCTATCCCAACCAATAATTAAAAATCCTAAAAAAAGATTTTTTAACCTAAAACTGTGCGTGTCCCTTTAAGCACTTACTGAATTAAACTTGGTGGCCCGCTTGTTGCATGGTAATAATTGCCAACAGACAGGCAATGCTTTATTACTTGAGATTAAACTTAGCCATTTATTGATTTATTCTTTTAGTTTGCGCGTTGCTGTTGTACAGCTGGTTAATCGATGTGTTGGCTTGTGTTAAGCTGTTCGAAACTGACTTTGAATAAATGTTGACTTGATTTGTTTGTCTGCCAGATTGTCAGCATATTCTTCGGTGGTCGCTACCTCATCATGATGATGGGTCTGTTCTCCATCTACTCGGGTCTGTTGTACAACGACATCTTCGCCAAGTCGGTCAACATATTCGGCTCGCATTGGCTTGTGCCCAAAGCTGCCTATGGGTGAGTGAGTTTCCTCTGTCTTTGGGTTGTACTACAGTTACTCTAGTCAGTAACGGGAAATGTGTCCAGGCTTTTCAAACTTACATTAAGGTTATCTAGGACCTTAANAATGGTCCGCTTTGCGCATGTCCGTATCTCATGTTAGCACTCTGGGGGAATTCTGGGGATACATAAAATTACAGTCATCCTTCACTTAAGGTAAGTTCGTCTAACTGTATAATTATGAAAGATTGTGTATACTGTAATTTATACAAAAACATTAATGCAATGTCTGAATGGGATGGGTCACACTTGGTTCTGGTAAACGATTGGTCAAGCTGAAATTGATATTGGAAATGGCAGGGTCTTTACAGGGGTGGGGCAAATACTGAAATTATTGGTTACAGTAAACTTATTGCATCAGTTTGTGTTCATTCAGGTAAGCTGGATGTATGCTTGTGTCATAGCTTTATTTCCTGTAATCAGAAGTCGCTTCGATGTGCTTTTTAGGAGCGTAGTGGCAGTAGCATGCCGTCCATCTTGAACCGAATGGAGACACGACAAGACCCACCCACCTACCACCGCACCAACAAGTTCACCTCGGTTTTCCAAAGCATCATCGACGCGTATGGTGTTGCCTCCTACCGAGAGGTCAACCCAGGTCAGTAGATGGCATTGAGCTAGGAGTGTAATTACAGTTAACATTACAGGGATCCTGTTTTTTATCTTGGAACATCGTTGTAACTCGCAACAGTTCTGTTAACAGTGAAGTACATATGTTCTAAACTAGGAGTCTAGGCAAATCTATTCTTTTCATTCACAACACTGCCATTCTCATGATCAAATGACCACGCTTTGTTAAAATTGTCGTTTTTGGAAGTTTTATCGATAGGGAAAAGTCCTTTCAGCAGAAATCACCAAAACTTCTATTTTAAATCATAGATATTATGCTCAAAAAGCGTGTCTGGAATTTTCCGTAACTTCATTTTTCTAGTTGCAAAATATTTTCTGTGTGAAGCACTTTTGAAGAACAATTTGACCTTTGATTTTGAACTGAACATTACAAAACTAATGAAAGCTCAAATGCAAAATCTGATGCATGGTTTTGAGATTATGCTGTTAGAAGGGTGAAGGTAAAATGTATCATGTGACAGTAGGTTCCATGTCGTTCATCCTCCAGTGCCGTCTTTTTCTACTTCCAGCGCCCTTCTCCATCATCACCTTCCCGTTCCTGTTTTCCATCATGTTCGGAGACTTTGGACACGGCGCCATTATGTTCCTGTTTGGACTCGGCCTCATCCTCTTTGAAAAGAAGATCATTTCCATGAAGATAACAGACGAGGTATGCGTCAGGTGTCTGCACACGTGCTTCCATTAGTTTTCCATGCTATCAAAAGCTGTTTTCTAGTCGCATTGTTTGGTTGGATAACCATTTCATTTCTTTATATAACACTGAGTTCCTACAAAAGTCTGTTATGAATGTCTCCGTGTAGTGTTGTACTAAGTTTAAACACAATCAGCAAGAAAGGTGCCTTATTGACATCAGTCCCAAGAGAGATTCAAAATTGTGACCTCAGAAACGGCATGGCGAGCATTGGTGATTTGTATTAAAATTATAGACTGAAGCATGACGGGTTTTATTATTTTATAGGTCTGGTTAAGAAATCTATCCCAACCAAAATCCCAAAAATAGATTTTTTAACCTAAAACTGTGCTTGTCCCTTTAAGCACTTACTGAATTAAACTTGGTGGCCCGCTTATTGCATGGTAATAATTGCCAACAGACAGGCAATGCTTTGTTACTTGAGATGAAACTTAGTCAGCCATTATATCTCTTAGCATTAATGCGATGTTGGCTGGTTGGGGTCATATGTAGGCTAGTTCCCTCTCTGGGCACTAGGTGGGGTTTCCATAACTTAATCTCTCAGACTGGTGTTTGATGGCTTTGGAGTTGCTAGTGTTTTTGTACAAAATGGATTCAATGTTGGTGACCATCGCTNACCCCCCCCCCCCCCCTGTATCCACTGTTCATCTTGTTTTTTTTTCACATGTTTGTTTGCTTGTTTTATTTATTAATTTATTCTTTTAGTTTGCACATTGTTGTTGTACAGCTGGTTAATCGATGTGTTGGCTCGTGTTAAGCTGTTCGAAACTGACTTAATTGAATAAATGTTGACTTGATTTGTTTGTCTGCCAGATTGTCAGCATATTCTTCGGTGGTCGCTACCTCATCATGATGATGGGTTTGTTCTCCATCTACTCGGGTCTCTTGTACAACGACATCTTCGCCAAGTCGGTCAACATATTCGGCTCGCATTGGCTCGTGCCCAAAGCTGCCTATGGGTGAGTGAGTTTCCTCTGTCTTTTGGTAGTACTACAGTTACTCTAGTCAGTAACGGGAAATGCGTCAAACTTTTTCAAACTTACAATAAGTTTATGTAGGACCTTAATAAATGACCTCAACTCTTAATTCAAATATCGAAAAAAAACCATGCTTTGTCAACCATTAAAAGTATGATTATATTTTCTTAAAGGAGAAAGATTGAGGATTCTAAAAATGTGCTTCTTATTACTGTGTCTTCATTATTGTCAGGTGACCACGTTTTTAAGTCAGCGTTTCATGTACAAGAAAGGTACATTCATAGCAAAATAACCCCCCAGCCAAATTTACTAAAACTTTTTTAAGTGAAAACTCTACGTTATGTCTCAAAGGCGTTGTTAGGAATGTTTGATTATTCACTTAGTTCAGATTTTATGGGGGATATACTAAAACTTTTTTAAATGAAAACTTTACATTGTGTCTCAAATACGCTGTTAGGGATTTTTAATTACGCACTTAATTCGGGTTTTATGGAGGTTATTTCGCGATGAATGTACCTTTCTTGCACATGAAAATTTGACTTAAAAACGTCACGTGACAATGTAGTAAGAAGAGTCTTTTAAAATCCCCGATCTTTCTCCTTTCAGAAAACACACTTGTAATGGTTGACAAAGCATAATTTTTTCGATGTTTGACTTAGAGTCGAGGTCGTTTATAAGGTCCTTGAATAAAGATAATGTTTTGAAGGAAATTGGTCGAAAATTACCAACGGTAAGAGAATTAAGGAATTCAAAATTCACTAGATGTTGCAAGTGAAGCAAGACTTCTTCCCAAAGGTATGCCTACATTTTGCTAAATCCTGTAGGTGTGTTGTTACAAGAACGCCCCCTACTGGTGAATTGCATTATGCATTGAATCTAATCGGGTGTGAAACAGGGAACTCTGTTCACTAGCACCACCTAGTGAGTGTTTATTCCCTCTGCACTTTCATCACTTTCTCGACCAGAAGACGTGCTTCACTTTGATAGGGTTCAATCTCTTGTTTTTATTTGGTTTTTCGTTGGTTTTCTTTCAGAAATGTGACCATCTTTGCCAAAAAGTCGTACCAATTGAACCCTAATGGCAGTGCGGCGATTCAGGAGTTCACGGGAACTCCATACCCCTTCGGTCTTGACCCTGTAAGTGTGCAATGTGCTCACAAATTGTCAATGAGGAATTTGTTGAAACGTGGCCGGCACCGACGGTGGTTAAATAAGTGGACGGTTTCAGTGATGGACACTGTCAGTTTAAGTAAAAGATCTTGTTTTCAGAGCGCCAGTCTCCTATAACAGTGACCCAAGTGCTGTGATTGCCGTTTGGGTATTTTTTGTTCGTAATGCCTCACTGGACGTGTTCTGTGAGGAAATGCTCAACATTTGTATTCACAGCAAGAAAAGCATAATATAATGCTGGGATCTTTGTCTATATATTATTGTTATTGTTGCTACCACCAGTGCCACCACCACCACCACCACCACCACCATCATTACGTGTAATATTATTGGTAGTTTGCTTATTGAGCCTGCTAGATGATGGGAGCCAGTACACTCCCATATTGTGACAAAAATGGTCGAAACATTGGGGCGAATACTATTTTCAGACACGTTCCAACTGGTGAATGCCATATATGTCTGAAGACGTTTTTTGAAGTTACGGCAAATAAACGCACTCTTTTGTTTTGATCAGGTGTGGCAGCTGTCCTCCAACAAGGTGATGTTCCAGAACTCTATGAAGATGAAATACTCGGTCATATTCGGTATAGCCCACATGTTGTGTGGTGTCATCCTCAGTGTTTGCAATCACAAGTAAGTGGACTTAACTGGCCGTTGTAAGACCTATTATTGTGTTTGTCATAAAACTATGATGTCAGTGACTTATGTCGTGCAATGCTCCGTGAGTGCCATTGTCAATGCGATTCTGGAATTGTGGACATAAGCAAACATCCGCATGTCTCGATGGAATCAACAATTCCCACTTTACAAGGGGATTAGTTATATCAGTATAAATATTAATCAAAATTCCTAATGATAGTGTTCGTAAAGCCATGCAAACCTACATCAAAAGGAAACTATACGCATGGTTGAAGTGCACACCTGTGCCATCATAACTGCCATTCTAAGTGTAAGCCTGGGATGTCTACGCACAGTCACCCTTTATTAAAGTGACAATAACCCACCTTATGTCACAAGAGCAACCATGTATTGAGTGTTCATTATAGCTTGAGGCCTGGGTCAACAAGTTTGCTTATCATGCCAGGTCGTTTCAGGCCTCTAGCAATTGTAAGTTAAGACCGATTTTATAGCTACAAGCGGTCTTGAAAAAATTTGCCTCTTGGATGTGATGCAGTTTTGCAGCGCTGTGCATTAAGCTTCATGTGTCTCCATTTGCAGGTACTTCAAGCGGCCGTTGAACATCTTCTGCGAGTTCATTCCACAGGTTCTCTTTATGATGAGCATCTTTGGCTACCTGGTCATTCTCATCTTCTACAAGTGGGTAACCTTCTCTGCTGCTTCCACTGATGAGTTCAAGTCACCAGGCTGTGCTCCTAGCCTTCTCATTGGTTAGTGCTCGCTTGTCAGTTATCTGCTGTAATGAGATGTAGCCACGCCTTCAGCTTTTCAGAATTTATGCGGAAATATCTGAAAATAAAATCGAAAAACTGACTTTTATTTTGGATTTAGTAAAATTGCTGTTCTTTTCATCTGATGATGTCGGTAAACGTAAGTTATCTCCCTTGAAATTTAGAATCAAATAGGTCAAGTCAGAGCTTGGTCAAGTATCCAACTTGCTAATTGGCGCCTTAGGTGGTGAATGTGTAAGTTGCAGAAACTTAAGGCACCTTTGGCAGTCAAATTGTTTAGCCAAAAATATGTAACATAATAAAACATAATGAGCTTCTTTCCAGGCAACTACATCATATTTGAGAAAAGAAAAGGTGTAAACTTGTTTTTCTCGTCTTGATTTTTCGTGACGTATTGTAAAATCAATAAAAGCACTCATCATTGAGTCAAATAAGATGTCCTAAGGTGATAGTCGTATTACCAAAGCAGTGCTCCATGTAACTTGATGGTCAAGAATTGCTAAGTAATACTCAATATGCATTCACTTCAGGTCTGATCAACATGTTCCTGTTCAAGTATAGCCCCCATGCTGGCGAAGATATAGAGGGGGACAAAAGCAGCTTTGACCCGTGCTCAAACCGACTGGTCTACCCTAGTCAGGTCAGTACTGAACATTTGAAAGACTGTCACTAGTGGTCTGTACAAATAGTATTGCCAAGGGCCCTTCCCCCCCTTTCACTGTACCATTAATTCCAGTTTATGACAGAACTTGAAAGTGCTGATAACTACAACACACATTAGTCACAGAACCGTCACACGTAATCTTCCCATTGTGGTACAAATTCTCCAATGTCTGGACAATGTGTTGTTTGCAAATTAGTTTTCAGTCTCTACGAGTTATGCTAGCTGGCCGTGGTCAGATTTGCCCCAGTCACCTCTTTTAAGAAAAAGGTTTGTTAAATTCACTATGTGTAATCAGAATGAATAGTTCATTGTCCCGTTTTCCCTCTTCCGCTTTCAGGACAATGTATAATTTCTTGCATTACAATAAAAATTCTCGAATTTAGGACAGTGAAAAAATAAATATTTGGAACCTGTCCAAAATTTTAGAAACGGGTAATATTAGCCGTCTGAAATTCCAGAAATATGAGAAAGACGGTGTCCGAAACCTTATAATGTATGCGGTCGGGCATCGACAATGTTTTGTTTTGTGTTTTTATACAGTTTGAACAGCTGCGCAGATTTGTCATTGTTATTGCTGACAATAAATTCACATGGTGCCTTCAAAAACATAAACAGTGATGTTACTGATTCTTAACAGAATCAACTCTGGCACCAAACTTTGTGATAGGAAATATATATTTGTCGTGTAACACGCCTTGACTGATTATTCGCAATATCCATTTATTGGTGATCAACATCTTCACGTTAAACTGTTCGCAAACCAAAGGCAGTCTACATGACTGCATTATATGTAATACTGGTTCGTTCTGGGGCTGCGAGTGCAACATACTTCTGGGTCACGTGTCACTCAAACAGACCTTATTGTAACAGCTTTGCTGCCAACGAGATACACGTAAATAAGGTCCCCGCGGTCTTAGTTCGATAACGTATCCAGGCGTTTATTTGGCAACTATAGAACTGTTGCTTTTTGTGAGTGGGGTGTATTTCATCAATGAAAGTTTGGAATTGCTATTCTGAAACATAGCAGTAGGCCAGATCACAATTTAACTGAGGTAGGCCCTACATAGTTCTAACTGCAAAACATGACCACGTGGAAGTGACTGTTCAAGTTGCCGGCTACTAGTTCGTTAGCTTCTTAGACGCTAATTACTAAAGCGGTTCGTCCCAATAATCCCCGCCCTTGCATTCCCGGTACTGCTGTTGGAATTTTATCTGTCCTATGTTCACTACAGCCTGAAAGCATTGCTGTCTGCCCGTGAATAAATTCAATTTATTTTGTATGCGCGTACGTGGATTTAGATCGATCTCCGCTCTGGGCCCAAGTTTCATTTTACAAATCGCACGCCATGGGTCAAACGACCCACGAAAGTGACTAGGGATGGGTGGCAGCTTTAAACGATGTGTAAATAATCACCATTGCTTGATCAACTTCCAGAATACATTCGGTCCCCGATTATGGGGAAAAGCCCACCATCTGAATTGTGAGAATTCCAACCAATGCTGCTAAAATTGACCGAAATTTGAGAAATTTGGTGAATGCCATATTTGACCAGGTCCCAAATTTCAGAATCAAAAAAATTCAGTTTGGGGTTGGATTTAGGTGTCTGAGATTTGAGAGACTGTCCTAAATTTTTTACTGTAATTTCTTAATTATAGCTCTGTGTATTGCCTCACTAAACCATTGTCCCATTTTGCCCTGCTCTCCCCACTACAGGACAATGTTCGGTTCTGTGCAGTAATTGTTCTGTGTATTGTGTCAGCAGGCCATTGTCCCATTTTGCCCTGTTCTCCCCTCTTCAGGACAAAGTGCAGTACATGCTGGTTGTGTTGGCCCTTCTCAGTGTCCCCTGGATGTTGCTCATCAAGCCTCTGATCCTGCGAAGTCAGGCCAAGAGCAAGGTTAGTACATCTTGTGCACACAGCCACATGTTATTCTTACCTACAACGTGCATAGAGAAGTCAAGAAATGGATAATTAATTATTTCAGAGTGTTTTGTTAAACATGGCATTCCACTGAAGGGCCTTTGTTATTTGACAGTCTGTTCTATTGGCGGCAGTCATATCTTCCACCAAGTGTCAGTTTGTACAACAGTTGTCCCTGATGCAAGATCTGGTTGCCACCAGGTGAAGATATTGTCAGTGAAGCCAGGTTGTAAAACGCAAACGGAATGTTGTGTTTAAAAATAAAACATTCTGAGAGAATGAGTCAACACATGTCGTAAAGAAAACACACTGCTGAAATACTGTTTCAGATTGGTTTAAAAATTCCTGTGATGGAAATTGATTTAATAATGACATGAGACGGTAAAACCAAGTTAAGTGATTTTACCTGCGATTGGTATGAATTCGTCCTACAAGATGATGTCGAGAAGATATTGTCGTGTTCTGTTTAGAAAATTACTGTTGGCAGTGTTGTAACTTGATGCAGTGTCGTACGTGTTTTGAGATTGTGTTTCGTTGTAGCAGCAACGGCCCAGTTTAATGGCAATCAACAATTCACAGACTGTAGATGACGTAGTCCACCACGACGCAATCACGGCTCACACTTCTGAGCCCCAGGTCGGTCAACTGTCCAGGTTACATGTTTACGCTATGTCCTTTGACCTCGGGAAGGGTCATTATCATGTAAAGGATTGTGTCAGTGTTTAGAACTTTTTGAAAATGCCAAATTTGTGAAATACGATACTCATTAAAAGTATTGAGTATTGTAAAAACGCTGCTGTGATTTGTGGTATTTCAAAAAATAGAAATCAATTCATCTGACACCTATACTTTTGAGTTCAGTTGGAACTTCCAAAATGCTTTTTATGTACCGTGACCCAGGCAGTGGCATTCCCAGTGGTCAATGTACGCAGCCGTTTTGCTTCTCTTGTTTCTGGCTGGCCTAAATGGTGTCTTTTACTCTCCTCTAACAGCATCAGAACCGGCAGACGTTTGTGAATAGTGGTGACATAGTGCAGCCGAACGGAGAGGTCACGCCGCAGGCCTCGCAGCCGGCTGTTTACGAAGAGCAGGTTTGCAGTAGTTCCTTCTCGGTGTTGGGTGTTTTCAGATTCCCTTGCAGCATGCTAATGACCGCTGGTCGCCATTTTCTCTTGCTACATTAACCTGCAGAAGTGATCAGCATGACATCTCTTCTGTCTCGGCTTTATGTTCTTCTTGTTGTATTTCTTCTCTTTACTTGAATTGTTTTCTCTTTGCATTTATGTTTCAGCATTGCCTCCTCATTCCTCAGTTGTTCAGCCAATGGAACTGAGTATTCTATTAAAAAAAAAACGATTTTTCATTTTCAAAAACAAAAAATTATTTTAGCAAACATACAATTCTGTTTTGTTATTGTTGTATAAATTGGCAGATTCCATTTTACTTTTTTAAATAATAAATAACATGGAAATATTCTGGGCACCCTTTTCGCTACAGTCATGCCATGGTTCCATTTTACCTATAAGTTTCTAAATGCCATGTTTATTGTTGCTCAAAACTGAGAGCGCCACCTTTTGAAAGAATAAACAACCAATTCAACATCTCTGTTGCAAAATTATCGTCATTCGATTTGTCTTCAGAATCGGTCTGAGTTAAGGAATTTAATGGATTATTCATTAAGTTTAGTTTTAACCAAAATCTTTGATTTATCAGATCTACTACTGAAATCGGTGAATTCCATTTGAAACATCTTATTTTGTGTAACAAGACTGATCCCTGTGAATTTTGTCCAGTTTTGTTATCGTGGAAAGTCAGTCCCTATGAATGCAGACCACTCGTTGTCTTCACAATGTTCATCTGGAGGTCTGACAATGTTGTTCAAATGATGAAGTGCCTGGACCAAGTTTTCAGGTTTTGAAAAAATGAATCATGCTTGATTTTGAAAATGTCTAAATTCATTTTGATGTTGAAAGTGCGACTATTTGCAGAGTGTACAAAGCAGGGTGTCTTTTGTGCAAATAACCCCTGTGATCTAACTGTTGCTTGCCTTTTTAGTATCACGTAGTTATTCATAATCATTGTAGATAGCCTTGATCAGTCTATACTGTGGTACTCAATCTGTAGTGGCTGGTTAAGACACGTATTACAGAGATAAAATGCACTATTTGCCATTCCAACAGTGGTCAATATGTTGTCTATACATTTGTTGTACATACGTTGCAACCTGTTGGAGCTTTTCATTTCCTACTAATGTAACGTTCTAACATTCTGTAGCAGTGTTAATATTTTAATCACGTCTAACATCCTCGAAAGTAAGTGTAGGTGGCGCTTGCGTGTGCCACATTAGATCACGTAGCAGGTAGTCGTCAGTTAATCACTAAATGAGTCAGAAATCACATTCATTATTCGTGGAGATGTGAGGTCTACCTGTCTTTATGAAGTCGTTTCACCAGGAGTAAGCACACAAGATATTGTAAAGCTGGGCATTTTTAACTACAATCTGTTGGCAAATGTTACGAGGAAGGCACTCAGTTTTTACTTTTGAAAGGTTATGTAGGACCTTGTTGACAATATGCATTTTGCTAAATATCTGCAAAACTATAGAGTTTAACTCAGTAAATTAAAAAGTCTGTAGAATTTGTCTGTTTATTTTTTACAATTATGCCACTAATCGGGTCAAGTAACCATGTCTTTTTAGCAAAATTTAGCTAAAACAAAATGTACATTGAGAGCAAAACCATGGCATCAAAAACATAACCAAAGTTTGCGTGATATAAATATAGAGGATGAATCGTACAAAATACTGTTTCAGTTCTTTAGATTAACTTTTTGTTTCCGTTTTATGCTACTTTTGATTCTGTCATGAATATCGTTAAATTCCTGATTTTTGGTAGCGTCTTATGCACAAGTGGAACATTTTAAAGACATTTCACAACAACATTGTGGAGAACACTGCATAAAGTATGTTATCTGAATGTGAATCCAATCAGCCATATGATGTTCTCAAGTTAACCAAATTTGAAAATTTTCTAGGGACCTACATAACCTTAGGGAAAAAGTGAGCTGGTATTCTGCACACTTCACTAGTATTATTATTATCCCGTACTTGAGTTTTCACGCGGGTCACCCACAGCAACAACATGCAGGAAGTGCACGAGCTTTGAATAAACTGTTGTTGTCTCCCTTGGATAAACCCCCTGTTGGTTTCAGAGTTTGACTTCAGACTTTACATTATATTAGAACATTATTTCCATTTTCATTTGACTTATACTTAACTCGGTGCTTTATCAGCGTATGCACTTGTTGTGCTTAGGTTTTTGGTTGTTACAGACTCGGGGAATTGTTGCATCCTGAATTATTTTCTATTATTTACGTACCTTCAAAGATAGTTTTTCGCTTAAGAAATGATAAGGAGAGTCTTATTTTAAGTCAAAATGAGCTATTTTTCTGTAAACTGTTCAATTTAGACACTTCCTTAAGTCACCATGGCGACACTGGAAGATTTCAGCCTCCTTGTGGATGTAGTACCGACACTTTGACTTTTTGTGATGAGCAGGGCTGTAGAACAAAAGTTGTGTCTTCTAGAAACTTCCTTTGTGTCCAAAAATAAAGTTTGGATTTTGATCACTTACCGTTTTAAAATTAGATATCGTAAATATATAGACGCTGAGGTTGGCCAGTAATGAAATATATCAAATAAACACAGAAAAATCAGGAACCCCAACTGGGAATCGAACCACAGGTCTCTAGATTGCCGGTCCAATGCTCCCATGATATATTTCATTACTGGCCAACCTCAGCATCTATATATTTACTTTATGTAGTTAACGCATACTGGTGAATATGCTGATTGTATATGTAATTGTCCAAATGCGATTGTTTCCTCGACTTAGAACGATACTTCATAACTCCATTGGAAACACTTGCCTAATGGGCTCAGTCTGTAGAGAATGATGTTGGTTCTCTAATATTAGTCGTTCACTTGGCTTACCGAGTTTCGCCGTCTTGAAGGGATGCTGTTATTTACTACGAATGGACATGCGTGATTCATTGCACCCACTGACAGATGGCGTGCTTGTAACCGCTCGCGTTCATGCTTTGCAGGAGTTTAACTTTGGTGAAGAGATGATTTACCAGGGGATTCATGTGATTGAGTACTGCCTCAGTTGTATATCACACACGGCCTCTTACCTCCGTCTCTGGGCCCTCAGTCTTGCTCATGCTCGTAAGTATTGTTAGTTGTATAGTACAACCACTGAATTATTAGACTTTGTACGGTCTGCCTCATGGCTAGCCAGGCAGGAGAGTATCCGGAACGTAGTCATGAGCGAAATCAGTTTTCTCACGCATACTCTCCGGGTAGCCCTCACGCTTACCTCTGGTTTGGTTAATGCCTTCCTAGCGCCTCCCTCAAGCTTTTTGTAGATGTGGTAACTGTGATGGTGCGTCAGACTGATACAAATACATGTAACATCTAGACCTGCGGGTCGTTTTGGCTGAGTAATCATCTTTCAACACTGGCTTCCGACTAACTCCGTAATTTCACGTGTTAGTCAATCAGAAGTCCTCCTTAAGCTCGTCTGTCGTCGCACTTATGTTTTCCAATTTATGACTAAAAAGCCTGTCCCATCAATGGCTTAACCGTGGTTAGTAAAGACAAACTAATGCACTCTGAGTTCACAGCCGTGTTTACATGGCTGTGGACTCCGTGAAACTCGTCACAGCTGGATATAGTTAATTCGCATATACTCTGTAGATTTTTGCACCGCAGAAAATTTCAATAGGCACCCCTCTGCGGGTGGACAGCACCTGGTATCCCCATCCCCTAGTGCAAGCTCATGTTAAGTCCCCAACCCCTAGTGCGGTTTATTTGTGGTATTTTCTTCAGTAAAATATTAATAGTGGTCACTTATTTGACTTGTCAAATGCGTGGTTGTGATCAGTTTTCTCCGCATGATGATGGAATTTGGATAAATGTTCGAGGAATTCACGTGCTATGCTCTGGCGTGTAAGAATTACAAATTCCAGATTTTCAAACCCAAACATAAAGCCAGAAATGCCCAAGCTAGATAGGTGTAAGGCTTTGGAATTTATTCCCAAATAACTTAGTGTACGGAACACAAATGATTTAATTGATTTTGTAAGATATTATTCTTAGACTCATGTGAGTGCATTTGACGACCTGGGATTTTCGCCAAGTCGCATTTGGCGAGTTGGTGTTCAGCTAAGTGTCGATCACTGACCCAAATAATGAAAAGAAAATGCTGAAATGAAAAATATTCTGAAATCATTTTATTTCATTACCGACTGTAAATTCTTGTGATTTTTGCTCGGCATATTCCTTCAACTGTGCATATTGCAGAAGTTACCATTTGTGTCAAACTTTTTCCTATTCATCACACTTGAAGCACTTCAAAATTCAAAATCCCTGTACAGCAACCTTGAAACTATCAAGTTTTCTGACAATAGGTACCGAGCAGCTAGAAATTCTGAATTTGTAATGTCGCAAGTGCATTTTTTGTTTTAAGCGCATTACTTGATATTTCAAGGCATTTGATTCCTCTTCTAGTGAATAGCGAACAATTTAGTCATAATAAACCATCTTGGTAACATGCCGAGACAAAGCTAAATTGAATCTTAAATAGTGTCCTGAACAAAACGAGAAATGTCACTAGAAATATGATACAGTACTTTGTCACGATAAACTAGTGAGGACAACAATTAAGATTGTCTCGATGTAGTGAAGGCAGGGAAACGCCCGCCTGGCTCAAGGCTTGCTCGCGCTTCGTTCATGTCTTACTCACGGTGAGCTCCGGGCACAGTCGCACTTACGCTCACGCCAGTTGTCACAGTCGATTTACACCTCACTCTCCATTCTGTCTCCAATTACGGTCACGCCTAGCCAGACCGGAGGCAGTCCAGATGAAGTCTAATAATTCAGTGACAGTACTGTAGCTGTACTAGCTGTAGAGTCATCGTGCCCACCTTTTCTTTACCAATTGCATTCAGTTATTTAATGACCTACCTTTTCTTGACCAATCGGATTGGATTATAAAATGACCTACCGTTCTTGACCAATCGCATTTGGTTATACAATGACCTGTCTGTTCTGAACCAATTGTAATTGGTTATACAGTAGCCTGCCTTTTCTGGACCAATCACATTTGGTTATACATAAACCAGGGGGATGTTCCAAGTCAAACAATGTTGATGACTAATCAAAATTAATTTGCTGCCAGCTTGATTTATATGTTAATTAAAAAGAAGTTAAGTCTCAGGTTTCAAAGCATGGTCGACTGCTCAACTATTTTGTCTGTTGTGCAAAGAAAATGCTGACAGTATCTTTTCTTTTTTGAAGTCCTCAAAATTTTGGTGCAAAAATAGCGATTGTTAAATGATCATTTTAATTTGCATGTGGTTCCTGTCTAGGTTTTTCTATAACTTAATTGAAACCAGATAAACAATTTTTTGCAAACTGCGGTATCTGTGATTTCCATTTGATCTTTGTTGTTCCTGAGATCAAAGTTTATCTTGTTGTAGAACTCTCCGAAGTGTTATGGACCATGGTACTTCGTATAGGCTTCACCTTTGGCAAGACCTACCTTGGCGCGGCCATGCTGACTGTGGTCTTTACCCCCTGGGCTTTCCTGACCGTGGTCATCCTCTGTCTGATGGAAGGCCTGTCTGCTTTCCTTCATACCCTCCGTCTGCATTGGTAAGAAAAGCACGCCTGTGTTTAAATGTTTGTTCTGTGTTCATTGAGTGGTGTACCAGGATGCTATCTACCTTGTCCAATACTTAATAACAAAACACAAAAAGCAAGATTGCTACCTCCTAGAGATTTGCACACTAACTGGTGCAATCTGTGACTACAAACCAAACTGTTGACTTTCTGGAACTGATTTGAGGTGGCAATGTAATAACGTCGTTATTAAATCCCAGTATTTACACCAGTCAACAGCCTATGTTAATATTGACACGGTGTTTTGTTTGATTGTTTCTCCTACATTCTTGTACCAGTTGATTGTGAATAGCCAAGAGGCTGGGGTAAGTAAAGTAATTTTAGAAATAATGCAACTGATGTTTCTATATTTAATGAATCTATAAATTAGAGGTAACTTGTATGTTTATGGCCTCTAAGTCTGCATTTCTGTTTTATAGGGTGGAACTGATGTCCAAGTTCTACAAAGGAGATGGCTATAGCTTCGTCCCTTTCTCATTTGCACATCTGATGGACGATCACAACGAATAAAAGTGAAAATCAAATTATGTAATGTATAGTGCTAAGTAGTCGGTCATACATGTTTACATGTTTACATGTCTACATGTTTACATGTCTTCTATGCATCTAAAGGCTTGAAGTGCTGTTATGAATGTATTACTGTTAGCAATCTTGTTACAAAATTTAGGTAATATGTGAATTGTATCACGAGTATTTTGACTCTAGCAATTTCCATTTCATTTTTCTTTCTTTTCTGCAAGTTGGTTGGTGGAGCACTTTCAACTAGTTTTATGTCTTGATTTGGTTTTTCCGCTACCCAGATAAGTACATTGAGTCTAAGAAAGTTGGTTTTCTATAACAATTTGTAGATTCTTTACAGGTAACATTTAAATGTGGTGAAGCATAATAGGTCTAAGTTATTTTCTGTTTAATGGCAAAATTTCAAATGTCTTAGTTAAATTGCAAGGTGGTTAGATGTTCATTGAATTCCTTCACTGTGATGCAGGGCTGTTTTAACAGGTGGGTCGACTACACATTTATAAGAGGGACCTCATGTATACAGGGGTCAAACATACACAGGGGTAATACTTACACAAGGGCCCTGATTTGATCAACTTCTGTTGTGTCGTGTCACCAATAAGTAGTATGAATTAACAAATTCTGTTTATTTTCATTGTTTTAGAACACAGTTATCAATGGAAAGATGTCGCTAAAATATGAAAATTTCATAGGTTTCAGCCTTGTATGGATTTGCGTGTTTTTTGCATCTTATTTTCTCAAAACTTTGTAAGTGAAGCTTGCTGTCATTCACAGGGAGCAATGTCTTGGAATTTGAAGTTGAGGTCATGGTGTTTAGATTATCCTGTAGTGTGGACTGGAAACTGACATTGTAGTTGGTACCAGCATACCCACTCTCTTTTTATTACTCAATAATAGAATGTGTTTTTTCCAGTTTCGTCATCAAAATTATCTTTAAATTCATGTCTCTGTGATTCGCAATTTTATTGCACGAGATGATCAGGGTCGCTTGTTTTGATTCAGTATTTTCAAGTACAATTGGAAATTTTATCTATCTTCATTCTTGTCATATCCAGCTTTTCTTCCTACTTCTAAGTGGTTAGTGCAACCTGTTTCCCATGAGTTTCCATGAAAAACCACATACCAACGGTGTGCACTCTTTAACCCCATTTTATTCACGTTTGCTGTTGGTGATCAAATTTAAAAAGTGAACCTTCAGCTGCTGACAATTTGTGTCGGGGCATGGATTATTAGGCTTTGAATGTCAAGTGAAATTTCTTCGAAAAACTACCAAAAATTTTATGCAAATGAAAAATATCCAACATAGGCGCTGGTGAAAAGGTCTCATATAAACAGTTGACCACAAACCTATACAGTTAATCTTTTGGCTTGATTTGAATTTTGACAGGCTCCCCTGCAGTGCCTTGGTTAGTAGTATTGTTCAGATTACACTGTTGCCTTGGTTACGTAGCCAGATAACACTGCTGTGCTGATATTGATGTTGTTGGCCACAGAAAGGTTAATAAATTATGTTGTAACTGAAGCCTCCAGTGTTGACAATGTAAAAGTCAATATACATAGATTAGACTCAGAGCCATCATCAAATCACGTGAGCTTATTGCAAGTCTGAAAAGATTCCTGTCCCAACCAGGGCTCGAACCCTGGACCTTTGGCTTCTGCAATCGCAGACGGACTCACGACCAGACCACAGCGCCGGCCACGACAGCAATTTTTTGGAAAAGGAGATGATCCTTTTTAAAATAAACACATTACATGTACACTGTATGATTATTGCGCAAGACAGCTTTATCATACACCATCCAAATTCAAGTTACAAACGTGCGGAATGTAATGGCATGACATACTCTGTTGCTTGAGGCCAAAGGTCACATTTTCCCTATAAAGGGAATGTGCTACGTTTATATCTTGCCATACCAAATAAGAAGACGTCCTTTGCCTTGTGTGAGAAAAATCCACGAGGTGACAAGCAGCTGACAGATGGTTTTTTGAAATTTGAAACTAAAAGAAAATGCTTTAATATCAACAGAAATTTAAAATCTTGACAAACAAACCCTAAAATACCTGGTGAGCAGGTTGAATTCTTTCAGTGGCAGAGAACCACTTTCAATATTGATATTTAGGCTGTTTATGGCGTTCCAAGCCTTTTTAAAAAATAAATTCGGATTGTCGTTGGCCGCTGTCAAGGAAAGTATGTCAGTGTGGTGACGTTCAAAATTTCCGCAGTCGGCAGCACCGTCACATTTCTCATTGCTGATCCTTCCAACTCGGAGCCCTGGTATAACAAACCTGAAAAGTTAACGTGAACCACTGGGACTCGATAAGTGAATACTGCAGTCGCCATTTAACGACTAGACCGCGCTGTATAAATACACGAATAAAACATGCGGCCACAGATGTCGCTGTATACATACATGAATAAAACAAGTGGCCACGGATACTTTATTTGAAAGTGACCTTGTTAGTTTATTCACTGGTCTAACTCGCTCAGCAGCAGGTATAGTGATTAGTTTCAAGCACAACAATTTTAATCTGCTAATAATGAAATATGTTCTCGAGTTGAGGTTGCGTACGACCCTGGAAAATTTACAAATTTGGCTACCTTCGTGAGAAACTTTCAAATACTATGCTTTGTGTACAGTTGTCCAAAACGTTTAAAGGAATATGTTACATATTGACATCAGGGATAAAGCTGCACAAAACAAAAGCGTC
>NMRA01000296.1:214345-273942 GCA_002633005.1 Phoronis australis | reverse complement strand
CCCCCCCCCCCGCCTCCCATGGGTGCGTGGCGCATGATCCGTTTAAAAGTTTATTTTTTCAAACCAGGCTCACAAAATTTTCCGCCCCACCGTGGTCTGAAATTGAACGAGACTAACCGAAGAAATGGCGTCATTTCCATCCAAGCCCAGAAATCACACCTATTTTGACCAAGGGAAATTTTGAGACTGATTTCACAGCGGTAAGTGGTCTAAATCAAAACTTAGTTTTTGGACAAACCTGTTTTCTGTCCAAAAACCGAAGGCATTGAAATGCCTCTTTAAATAGACATCGCAAGAACATTTTTATGCTTTGATACAAAAAATTGGATATGTTTTTATCTAAAAATAAACAAATATGACATCTGTGCGCAGCAAACAGCAACAACCATGGCAACTTGGCATGTTTCCAAATAAGCGCCCATGGGCTCTCTTCAGAAAGTCATGGTGTCGAAAAGTAGACTAGCAGTTTTCCGAAAAAGCGCGAGTTCGGAAATCTCCGATGGGTATGTTCGAATAGGTTTGGTAATGAAGTGGTAATTGTGCCAGACATGTCCAGTGCTTATTCTCATGCTCCACGTTGAAACCTGGGGCAAAGCAAATCTTGCGACAGAACGGTTATCCATTCGGCACAGTATATAGAAACGTTGGAGAAAGATTAGACTGTGTAATACTGAACAACCGCACTAAATTAACTAACCACATATGGCTGCTGTCATGAAACAGGCCACGTTTCCTCCAATCACGGCACGTATTCCTGTAGCACTGAAGTCCTGCTTCCTTGAAGGAACAACAGACATGAGAACGCCTACGTACATGCCCACGGAGACAATACTGCCGAAGCCCGTCAAAAGATAGGTGGTAATGCTCACACTTCGAGTCTGTAAAATTAAAACGCGTAGTTGCCATCGAGTTACATTCAGTTGTGCGAATGTTAATGCGTCTTCCTCACTTCCACTGACCTAAAAAAATCTATTTTCGCTTAGGGTTTGGTAAAAATTAATTTTAACGCAGATCAGTTTTGTCAAAAATTTATTTTCGAATGATTCACTTTCAGCATATCATTTTCGAAGTAAATAACATTTATTGTTTCTTGAATTTACGATGTGTCTACAAAATGTCCCTCCTAGTAGAATGACACTGAAATACACTTTGTGTAAATTGATAATAGAAAAAGCAAGCGCATGCATGCTGTAGTGTACAAAATGTAATATTTGCGATAGTCCCATCTCGATTACCGGACACTTTCCACGATCCATAATGGAAAAAACATGAATAAAGATAAGGAGTTGCTTCCATAAAAGTTGCCTCGAACTTAGGGACTGAACCGGGGAGTGGCACTGCCGGGAAAGTTTGCTATCTTCTTTTGACTCTGCTGCAACAGGACGTGAATGCAGATAGGCCAACTCACCGATAGGCGTCCTTGTTTTATAAGTTCATGCATCTGCTGAAATGCAATGAATTCGGTGAAGCAAATTTTGGTTCCTATCAGTCCACCAACAGTGCCTGCCTCGTTCCATTCTATTCCGATCATGTATGCAAGCGGCATAAAGACAAAGGATGAAATTACCTGAAATTGAAAAAATGGTTGGAACCACTTCATTTCGGCGAATGAAGCGAAAAATCAAGTCCGATGTCAAGTATTTACCACGTTTCGGCGCTCGTAGGCCTGCAAAGTGACCACACTATTGTATTTATAATTACACTGTAGTGTATGTGACGCACCACATTTACCAAAGAGAACACAAAAAACGGGTGAGTTGGCGAGATTTGTTGGCGAGACTTCTTACGTCTTCGACACAACATAATTCGCGCAGTTCGACGTCGCAGCAGTGAACGAAGCAGCGTTTTCGCAAAAAAATCGTGCTTTGTTATTTCTTCCCGGAACGAATTGAGTTGTTTCGTAAGTGCTATTCGCGTACGCGAGTTGGACTTGTCAAATATTTCAATATTTAGATACACTCTTAAAACACAGGAGAAGACCTCGTGATATGATTGTCTTACCTCAAAACTCAACTGCGGATATCCCACCAAACCGCCGCAATAGCTTAGGGTAGCATCTACAAACGCCAGTATTCCAAGAAAACCTATGATGCTCACGACAACTGCCGTCACTAGTTTGGCCGAAGAAATGGCACCTTGGCACGCCGCATCGATAATGTTCCTGTCTTTACTTGAAGACAAAAAATAACAACAAAATTACACACTATGGGCTTACATCTGACGCGAAAAAATGTTCGTTGAGAAATTTTCTTACTCTGCTTACAAAACAATATACGTGACAAACAACGTTGGATTAATTCTCTGGGAGTCTTAAGCTATAAGACCTCGGGGGACTTGGTAAGTTGAGCTACTCTCCAGTCGCCACAATTCACTCCTCCCCACTCACCACAATTCCCAATCTCCATGTCTTTGCAATTTTCACCGTCCGGTTGTCACAATGTTCCCCCCGTCCCGTTTTCGACCTTCCCGCATGGCACGAATTTTCCTAGGAGAGACTTCTGTGGTCACGTGGCGGGACCCCCAATTTGTGTGGGGTCCAATATTTCCATAGTTAGCTTAATGGATTCCGCATCAGTTGGTGACAGGCTGGTTTGTGACATGCAACAACCGTAAGCCTGCATGATATCGCTAAAGTATATGTATTGTATATCTAAGGATTTTCATGATCCATGTTGGTGTATTGGGGTTGACGTCGGCAAAGTAAACGTGATCTTGAAAGAAAATTTCACTGGAGAATGGGGTGAGCT
Source organism: Phoronis australis (assembly GCA_002633005.1). Taxonomy (NCBI): domain Eukaryota; kingdom Metazoa; phylum Phoronida; family Phoronidae; genus Phoronis; species Phoronis australis. The sequence continues at coordinate 271,195 of NMRA01000296.1, read as the reverse complement.
CTGACAAGGCAATGTCTGGAAAGTTTGACGAGATCACTCAAGATCACATCACATAGTGAGTGGTTAGATGTTGATAGGGATTCATTCGCAAATTTAGTTGCATCCTCATTACTGTTATAGACTACTAAAAGCGACCACCACTAAGCAATTGGATGGGAGTTGATATGGGAGAATATTTATTATTTCCGTTTCATAAACCCATGATTCAGTCTCTTCGCAAATGTCTCGCGTGTGACTAGCATCGGGAACGCACCCTATGTGTCGACACTGGTAATTCATTAGAAACCTTGATACCTAATGCCCAGCTCAACCTCATGGTGCCCTACGGGTTGCTCCGTTTCTGGTACTTGCAGTTTAGCAATGGCCAGTGCTGCCGGTGCTGACATTATGGAAGCTGCAACCACGTGTTCCGCGGGTGCCTAGAAGAGAGACAACAGACATGAACTGAAAAAGCAAATATACATAAACTACACAGAAATGATTAACGGATAGAAAGTTTTACGGCATTAAGGAAATCATGTTTTTGGATATAGCAATTGTTTGTTTCATTACCAAGCGAACAACAGCTGTGGACTATGGACTCTAAGGAGTGTCCGACAAGGGAAAAAGAGGGTGCTTGCGATTTCTTCATTATATCAATGTAAATTGACCAAGTAGGTGGTCAGTACTCCTTGGATCACCCAACTCTCCGCGTGCCGCGAGCTTGACAAGGCGTCAGACAAGACTATAACTGAAGCTGACTAAATTCGAGATTTTTAACGACCTACACTCTTACCCCAAACTCGATGTAGGCGGCCACGACTGTTCCAGCTACAGTTGAAAATCCAGCAGTCATGACGGCGTTGAGTTCTGAAGAGGTTAAAGTGTCGATAAATGGACGAAGCATCAGCGTGCATTCAAGCTACAAATGAAAAGGTAGGTTATAACTTGATACATTCCTAACGCTTGAATTACAGTTACAGGAATCTAGTGCACTAAGTGAATTCCTACGCTTCCTTCCTTGCTAAAGTCCCCATCAATCCGATTCATCCCTCGGCGGAGGTGCATGTAATTAAAAGCGTGTGCTTAAATGCAAAATGTAACTGAACTGTTGGATATCAAACGAAGAATAGGGACAGTTCACTACCCCTCGAAGATTCACTGACCCGGAAAGTTCACTACTCCGAAAATACAGGATGGAGAGCACCCGTTTTACACTCAGCTGCATCGAAAGGACAAGTCACAGGCGAGTTGCCGTTGCACATACTCACAGGTCCCAGAAATATACTGGCAGCAGCATTCAAAGATTCTACGGCACTGGTTCCCATGGTGACACGCATAAATCCTCCGAGCGACTGAATCAACCTCTGTATACACCCGAGATAATACAGAATGTTGGTGACGCAAGAGAAGAACACGATACAAGGAAGTATCTGAAAGCACAAAGCGTTGGTCATCATAATTACACTTCAATGTCTCGCTTTTGACCCCCCAACATGACGGCGTTCTGTCGTTCAGCAACTTTTCCAGACGTGAGGGGTTCTGAACGTGCGATAACATCTGGCTCCTTCGTTAACTACCCAACACTGCATAACTGTCCCGTATGACAACAAGCAGGCCAATTAACTCCCAGGCTTCTAAGGGTTACTGAAATCTGGCAGAATAAATTGTCTCAACTTCTGTTGTAGTTGGGCGATTTTGGTGATTCAAAAACTAAACATGATGAGCTTTTGGCAAGGAATTCAGAAATACTATTGGTTTATGTTCAAATTTGTTATACTTAACTTTCGTTTTTAGCTGCACAGCCCAGTCAGGCTAAGTACGATCTGATCGGAGAATTATCGAACAAAAGACATAGCGAGAATGAAACGAAGAACTCAGAACCCATTGACATAAATGCATTTCAAGTGATACCCTCAGCTCTACAGTCAGTCACTGCCCGTTGATTCCATTTCATTTCTTGTAACTTAATAGATCACGTAACAAATTTCCTGCGCAATTTGTCACTTGGTGAATATACCATAAAGCTGCATTTCGCGTAATTGTTTAGCTGGCTAAAAATAAAAATCGTTGCGCCTTTTTCTTTCGTGAAATCGGTCTCACAATATTCCTCACAGTGGTAGGGTTCTGTTTCTGTAACCAACTGGAACAACGAACAGCGACTCACTAACACGCGTCAGATTTTATTGGGGGTCGGCCAAGCCTAAAATTGCAGATTCGAAAAATGGTGCATGTGCGCATTGCCTGTGGCTTGAGTCAACGGCTCATGTGGCAAGTCAAGATCGGATAAGCGTGGTAATGTTTTTAAACCCGAAAGCACAACCGTTAAGAATTTAACATTGACATTTAAACATGGGCAAAATGCAGCTTTAATTAGGGATAAATTTAACACTAAAATTACTTTTTGTAATGACTCCAAAATTGACATCGATGAGAATGCGAGCATTAGTTTAAACTGAACGCTGTTCTGTGTCAAGATCATTCTACTGTTCCATACTGATGGAGGACGGGACAGATCAATCTGAAGGCATTATATCTGAACGTGTTTCGACATATTTACCCGTGGGCGCCATGAGTAAAGATAGGATTTCCGGTCTTAGTGATCCTGTAGAGTACAGAACTAAAACGACCGACCGATGAAAACTAGTGTTTCTCGCAGAGGGAAAGAGAACGGCTATCTTTAAATCCTTCAAGCAACTACAACCGGCAAACAAACTGTTTACTCCGCTGTATATTTGGACTTCTTTGGCAAATGTGCTCGCCAAACCAACGGCAAATTAGACAAATACGGGGATTCTATACCAAGGCTGTGCCGGAACAAGTAAGATGGCGTCGTTTGTCCGCTTTTTCATTCGACTCAGAACGGCATTGCAGATGCTGCCTCAAACGGTTACTTTTCGCTATATGGAGACTGTTTCATCGAAGATTCGTTGTCGTTACGATGGTCGTCATTTGTCACGTAATTGCGAATGCAACGCTGTGTATTTAGTAGCCTAAGAACGAAAAGTAAACGTTGTAGGCTTAAATACCGCACTTTAGGCCCATAGACCTACATGTATATCCGAAATGATGCCTATTTTCGCGGCTTGCTTTACGCAAGTGGTTCGAATATTGGCACATACGCCTAAGTTTCGCATTTAAGTCCAAGTAATGTACCCTGCATGGGCCCATGCATTAGTTCGCATATAGGCGCACCCGTTTTGACCGCTGTGCCTCCTAATGGCATTTTTTTAAGTTTGCCTTTGTATCTTTGGAGCTCCTTGTTACATTTTCAAGAAATTTGGTAAATATTATCGTATTCCCGCGCCTTAAGGCCCATGGGCCTGTACCAGTATCCGAAATAATGCCTTTTTCGCCGTCTTTTTACCCAAGTGGTTTGCATATTGTTGTATGCACCTAAGTTTCGCATATAAGCGCAATTCCGCACAGACGCCCACGGGCCTAATGGCGCGGCGATACGCAATTTTGGCATCAATCCTCATTTATACTTGCTGATCATCAATATTTTCTATACGATTGTCTTTGCCGCAACTGGCTACACAATCCTTGACAAAATGAGCCTTCACGTGAAAAAACTTGAAGCTTTTGAAAACATGATACTAAATGAAGATGCTACGGGGCTTCAATAAGCGTTATTTGCTAATAACGTGACGCCTCTCTCCCGCAAAATACCTTGAAAGCGACGGGGTGGTCAAGGTACTTCTCCCCAAATACTGTAATTGACCCCTTGTCAGTGTATCCCGCGAAAACAGCCACTTGGTCCCCTAAGAACTTGAATGCTTTGTAGCCGTAAGGCCAGCGCACAATAACCAGGCCGAGCAACAATTGAAGACCTAGGCCACAAACAACTGGACGCCATTTAACCTGCAAAGAAAATGTTTCTTAGAAGAGCATGCGCATTCTCTTAGTTCGTACACTGAAATCACATGGATAGGTTAACTCACTCAACTGTACGCTAGAATTTCGCGAGGAAAATTAATGTGGTCACGTGATTCGGTTGTAATGCTTGACGATACCTCAAGAAATCTCGCGAGATCTTGCGTAATTGCAAATTTTTGAGTCTACAAAACCCAAGACTGATTTAAATTTTTTCTTCCCATAACAGCAACGAGCGACTTAAACATCTGAAGAGATTGAGAGGAGAAGGGAGGTTATCGATGATGGGACGTTCGTCAGTAGATTAAAGGTGCCACGTGATTTGACTTCGACTGCATTCCGTTTGTTGTGAGATCACCCAACACTTCAATAAGAGATATCGCCATGCAGTCGACGAACTCAAAGACACATTTGTGTTGTGAGACATTTGTTTTGATTTTCAAATTTTTAATAAATAACGTGAATGCTTCTAACGAAACCAGAATGATTACAAAATTTTCTACTAATAAACGAACAATGTAATACGTGAATGCTGGACAATAGTCAGGCTTGTAGTATTATTCGATAGACGCTACCCCACTAAAACTTGTCGACTTATTGGAGTGACGACTTATGCGAAAGTATTGCCATGTAATCTACACCGAAAGAATTACAGAAATATGAAGACTTTTGCAGAATGTCAGTTATGCAACGACGAGCTAAAACAAGTAGTCGAATATGTGTAACATCATAGGTGACCCGTAATAAAATTGCAGAAATGAAAATTTTCGCTGAAATATAGGAAAACACTTAGCAGTAGTAGTATCTTTTGCATTTTATCAGCCAATCTCTCTATCATCCGGATCTCCTCTGATATTTTCGAGGCATGTAATCTCCACCTAAGATCTCCACATGTTTAAACTTCAAGCATAACGCCAATCATTGTCATGTTTGAAAGTCACTTAACTTGCCGTATGATTGAAGTCGCCACGTCCACCTCCGAGGGAAAATTTGAGGCTAAGAAAATACCCAGTTATCTCGGTAGCGGATTTGCAGCTTCGATGAAATCTGAAGCATGAATTTTAAATTTAACAAAAATCTTTTCAAAGAAGTTATGACTTTGTTGGGGAGGTCAATGCCTGCAAAGCTTAATTGTTCCAGCATCATTTCAGAAACTGACTGGACGCTGTATGACAAACAGGAAAGTCAATTTATTCAAGTTGGCCCGGCACATACTTGCGTTTTGTGCCGAGATGTGAACAGAAGAACAATGATGAAAATGAGTAAAGCAGCAGCCGACCTCAGGTTGCCAGGATTGCGCCAGGTGTCGAGGATTAGGAAAATCACCAGGGCTAAGGCTAAGGCACTGCAGACAACCCTGAAATGAAAAACATGAGTGAGTTTACAATCACGTTACAGAACCACCAAGCTTCCATAGACGGAGCCAAAGCGTGAAACAAAATCACCGTGACGTACGATTTCTGATGTTTTTTCATTTCTACAGGCCACAAGATCATGACACTTAATTTCAACACCGATTTTCTGCTCATTGTGTGTAAACAGAATTCTCTTCAGAAATGTATTGTTTTACGTAGACTTCCACTTTTGGAATCAATCTGTAGCCGACTATGAAGCCCTAATATACCCTACAGTGTAGCTTTTCCAAGCCCGCACTAGCGTTCTCGATTTTGACAGGCAGAATTAAACGCACGACACTTTTCATTGTTCACAGTCTTTATTCCGTTACATTCGTACTTTCGGAACAAAACTCTACTCTCAACTGAACATAGATACAATAACTGATGAGAACAAAGCGAAACATGAGCTCACGTCTCAGAAGAATCTCATGGAGAAACTGCGCAGTCTCTACCAGAGTGACGTTAAACTACCAGAGGAACGTGATACCTATGTGAACCGGTATGACTATGATTTGGACGCTGCAGAAAAGGACTTTCTCGCACTGGGTAATAATTTTCATGTTAGACCCAAGTTTGACACCTACCGCAAGAAAGGTGAGTTGGAAAATCTGTATAATGATATCTTACGACTAAAAGCAGTGGCGGATCTAGGATATCACAAGACGGTGGGGGCAACATTTTGTCCGGCTGTAAGCATTTGCGCAAACCACGATTGATGCGCATAGCACTGTTTTTTCCTCTAAAAATCAAGCATTTTCCTTGATTTCTAAAGAATTATCCAAGAAAAAAAGCAAAAAAAAAACATGGAGAACGTATCAAACAGGAAAAACTACAAGTACCACAGACTCGAACTCACGACCTGGCAGATAGAGCGCGCGTGCTTTACCACTACACCACCACGATTTAACTACTACTAAGAGTCCTACTTGTTTATGGTCCACAGCGTTTGCGCGCGAAACCAACTTCTTTTTGTTATGCTTATTACACGTTTTACATTTTGTGCAATCGGTTCTTAACAAATTTGTTGTATTTAAAATAGTCTTCAAATGCCCAAAAGACCAAATCCGTTTTTCGTGTTGGCAATAATGACGGGATTGCTTTGAAAATCGTCTTAAGTCAAGGTTTGACAAAGAGAGAATTATGAGTTTCTGACTGATTCACTAAGGCTTCGATTAAAATTCACATCTTACCAGCAGCTTCTGTTTTTTCATCGTCACTCAGGTTCCATTTTCTTTAAAAATGAAGTCAATTTAATTTTCTTCATTGCACAGTGGAGCAGACGACGGAAACGGAGTCGTAGTGCGCAGCGCCACTGCCGGTCGCCTGGGATATCGCGGGAGAGCCCATACTTACTAGCCATAGTTCCGTCACGAATTTGACACTTGAAATTGGATCTGAGCCCCCCCCCCCTCGAATAAACATTAAAATTTTGCACAATTAAAAGCAAAGTTAACCGTACTTCATCACACGAAACAAATAGTACGTTCTCAGTCGAGACACGACTGCTTACCGACACTGCACGCGCATTGGTGTACCTCTGACGCAATACAAAATATTTACACATCGTTTAATTCACACTAATATAATAGCGATGAAGAATAAGTATGTATAATTTCTGTATATATTGTGCAAATCCTATCAATCACCAATGAGGTTAAGTAAACAGTTTTACCGACCAACTTACCACTTAGCATATGGGCTTGTTTTCTTGAGATACCTGTCGNGGCCTGTAGTGAAGGAAATATTGCCCCTACGACCACGTCACCCCAGAATAAATTACGACTCTAATGAAACTGAAGGTGCGTAATCGTGAAAATAATGAACTTTTGTTCATCTAATAATTATGCTAGTTATAAGCCCTTGGGTTATGGTATTTACGATGAATCATTAATATTACAACATGGAGATTGCTCGTAAATGCAAGCTTTATTTAATAGTTGACATTACTCCGGTGGCCATGTTGAATCTACTTGCGTGGTGGTCTAACACAGTATTCGTAGTGTATGATGAATTTTACTCAAAGATATGCAATACTTACGTATTTTATGTATCCACTGTTTAGATAAGACGGATATATCTATGTTATTGTGACGCTTCATTAACAATTTCTGTGTACAAATAAATCTGCCTCAAAGTAAATAAATGAGGAAATCAAAAATGTTATTTCTAATTGTGAATCTTCATTAAGAATCTTTGCATAGAAGCAAATTTGCCTCAAAGTAGATAAATGAAAAAATCGGCAGGGTTATTTATAAAGATTTTGATAAGGTGAGTTATGCAAGAAGACAAAAATGAAAATCAATGAAAACCACAACAAAAAACGAAAGATAGTGCAATTTGTAATACTATTAATCGGCCTGTATCAGAATTCTTATTCAAATTTTTAATCCGATGATTGCTTATAAGAAAGAGGTTGGGCATGTGTAAGGGAGATACCATTGTGAATGTTGGGGTTGCTAGGTTTCGTGTATACGAGGTATATGTCTTCTCATTCGTTGTTCCTTGTTTCACAATGCCTACTATTTGACGTAACAAACGTTTTTGTTCTTCAGAAACACCCCACCCCACTACTTGAGGACCTGCTCTGTCAAATACGTGTGTTATGTTCAAGTCATTGTTCCGTAATTAATTCCTGAGCGAACTGTCTTATTCGTTTGCAATATTTTTACGTTTTTCGGATTTTTTCTGTTTCCTTTGATGAGAGGTCGTAATTTGCTGCTCTGGTCCTCAGGCTACTCACATCTCTGATATACGGACTAAACATCAAGTCTGATTACGGGCTAAGACCACAGCTTAACTGGCTGATCTTGTCGAAATCACAAACTGGTTCAACGAAAGCCCTCGCTACTGACTAGTCAGTCTCAGGACACCTAACAAAAATGCATAACTTGCAAAAGTTACCGAAATTCAACGAATCCATGCCTGTTTGCCTAGGTCGATCGTAAAAAAATCTATATGCCAAAAACTTACAATATGTGAATTTGGTATTATTCACCCCAAAATCACAAATACACGACTGCCAGGTTTCAGAGTGGGGACAATATTACAAACATTCTTGACAACTAAGCTACAATATGGCATTACCGCTATGTTTATCCAGTTTACATTTGTCTGAAGGGTAGATGTATTTGCAGACAAAGTATCAGCTTGTGCATTCAGAATGACTTCCAGATTCTGATAAAACAAAGCAGATGGGTAGACTTTTTTATTCAAAACAAAATTAAAGAACTATTGAATACCATTCGCGCCAATCACTCCGCATTTAGACCACGTGATTGACCTGACCCACTCCATTTTTTCATTTGAGGGAGCTACACAGTCATTAACCTTGGCTTTACACCTAATGTAATAGTTCAGGAAATAATTCAATGGTTGACAAAACTGTAAACTTATCGAATATTTTTGGCAAACTGGCAATATAATCCGCCCCAATAGAGTGCGCAACCAGCGGTTTACTGTCAGACGATTCGTTTGAAAAATATTGATTGAAAAAGACCGTGTGGGTTCGAGCCATAAAAACCTGGCGGCAACAGCGGTTTGTTTCTCAAAGATTCTATTGGATTTTGGCTTGTGACTTTCGGCTAAAAGCATCTACGGATGAACAGACCTGTTTCACGACAATAGACTAAGGTTAAAGGTCAGAAAATCTGTCTACAACTCAAAAACAAAGGACAGAAATCAATAGTCTTCTCGACTGGACGGAAGACAATTAACGTTTCGAGGAACGGAAAAGAAGAAACGTAACTTTTGACTGAAGTCAGATTTCCGACTTTAGGCTAAAGTTAAAAACAAAAGCCAATAATATCTTCGAGAAAAAAGGCGCTAGGGAAAACGGTGTGGATAAATATTGTTTTGTGGTTTTGTGTCGCGGGTCTCGTACGGAGAAAAACAGGGGCCCCCTTAATCAACGATTGAAGAAGTACGTTGGTACATGAAAGACTCCGAATACAGATTCAACAGAATGTGAAACGTGGTTTTAATAGACTCAGGCTTTTATAAACGTGGATTTTTGATACAATTAATGAGCTGGAGTGTTCGAATTTTGTTCAAGTTATTTTCCCTCTAACATGAAAACTTTTGCAGCCTTTTTTCTGGAACCCAGGCTTGCCGCAATGTGTAGCCACACATCATGGGTACATGTAATTACTTATTTGGGTGCATTACATATAGTTGCATATTCAATCTTTCTTTGCGATACATTTATAGAATTTATTTTGTTATATTCTTATCACCTACGCCACGTAGAATAGAAAAACATGTCATGTTCATTACGACTGGACTTAGCTTTTATCCAGGCAGATTAGAAGTGGCTTTTAGGCTTGGGAAGAAGGTACATTTTGTTATAGCTTGCGACCAGGAACAAGTAGTCCATTTGATACGGACGGTTGTTTCAAGCAAAGAAAAACTGTCACTTCTTTGCAAGCCTAGAACTCTCTTCTAACCTGAGTAAGAAATAAGTTCAGGAATGTTCCATAACAGCACGTGGTGCAAGTCAAAAGTTATGATTTTGACAGAGAGCTTGACAGCAGCGTATGCAGTAACGAAGCGCGGTATTATTTTAACGTTGAAACCCGTTCCAGTGTTTTGGCGACTTACTCGCCTATCCATTAAATGTTTGCACACAGCGGGGCGTAAGAAAGAAAAAGAACACGGATTTTCAAAGTCGTGCTTTTGCCGTGGAAACGCCTTGCATACAAACGATTTGCCGTTATTTGGTTTTGTCAGTAAGCACTAAATACAAAGATATGTTCACGATCGGGCAATTGAAGGAGTGAATGGGTTGATAGGTTTGTTTGCGTGGTAAGGGAAGATTGCTATTCCATCGATTCATTATCGCGCTGCACTAGGCAACCCCTCGGTTAATTACGGTTGCCGTACGTGTAAATATTGGGGCGTGACGACAGGAAAAGATTAAAGACTCTGTCCTCCAACATAAAATGAAAATATTTGATAAGTAGTTTCACATAGTGAAACGATGAATAAAACTGTTACACACAACACTTCACAAAAACTATATTTTCTAAAAATAGAAAATGAATGTTTTATTATTTTGTCAATGACCATGAATACAAAAGCCACTGCCATTCTATAACCGCCTCCTAAAAATGTAGGAATGTGTGAGTTGCATGCGTGTAGCGTCAAAGAAATTATTACAGTAATTTATATAGTGATCTGCTTGATAAGTTTTGTTTAGCAAAATATTTCGCTTTTGTATGCAAATACTTCAAAGGCATAAACATCACAGCTTTTTTCAGAATCTCGATTACTGCATACTTTCGTCAAAGCACACGTTTGAGTTGGAGCTAGCACGTATCCGTTCGTATTATCTGTCAATCAGCATTTTCGATTTTCGTCAAAATTTGCCAGCTAACATTTGAATACTTTTGGGAGTAAAGTCGGCAACTTAAGAATTGCAAACGTAATTTTGACCTTAAAAAATTGTCTTCCAAAATTGTTTGTTCAATGTTTTACACGTCTACTTAGTCCTAAACATAAACTGGCAATGACAACTGGCAGTCAGTGTGAAGAGCGTGTGTATTGTGTTCGCGTATGAATATCACATTTTGGTGGTTTGCTACACTTTCTCTAAAGTTAGAGTTAGGTTTTTAAGTGAGAGCATGTGGACAAATCCTTCAATGTTAAACATTTATAAAATTGTAAGTAAACCTGACATCTCAATTGTGAAATATGTGTATTATGGCCCCAACAATAGTGTACATAGCCCTTGTTTATATGTTGCATTTTGTATCGATGGCCATGTGTACAAGTAAATCATTTAATTAATGCATAACCTATTTCTAAATTAACCTTGTTTATACAATGATTTAGGGGGTCTGTTTCTATACTTTGCACACGCAGAAGTAATTAGGCCAAGCCGAAATCGTAAACTTCAAACAGGAATAAATCAAGATATATGTGATGGATCTTTCAGTTGAAGCAACGAAAGCCACTCCATTCGGTCCATTTTTTATTGTGTGCGCAACTACATGTAGGAACGCTAACTCGTTAGAGTAACAAAACGAAATGTTCCACCGCAAAACGCGAACCTAAACAATGGTTTCAAAGACGCGGGCGCTCCGTGGCGTTCTAACATATTACGCCCCGGTACAAGTATGCACGACGTTTAAAATGGACTGGTACACTTCTTCATTATGGGCCGCGTGAGGCCATACATGTACTTAAACTCCAAACTTTCTTGACTATATAAGCGATAGTGAAGATAGATGATAGAGAACACTACAACGATAACATAACCTTTAATTAAAGAAACCACGAAACACCTCAAGGGACTCCGTCTGAAAAATTCATTCTTTCAAAGGATCGGCACGCTCCAATGAAGTTTTATCGTGTTTGCTAATTTGTTCTAATTTCCGCCAGTTTTGTTTCCTTCGGGCTTCGCGAGCGATTAAGAACTCTGCATACAAAAGCGATAGCGTAAATATTACCCTTGAAGTGTCTTATATCTTCCGTCGTTTGATCTAACCCTTGTTTCGTGTTATCGCTTTTGAGAGGCCTCTGTGCGTGCGAGTTGCGCTCAACGCCCGCTTTTAGATCAGTCAAGCGTGTGACTGATTGACAAAAACAGACTATAAAACAGCATAAATCGAGTTGTATGGTACACATCGGAGTGATTTTGAAATTTACGGCAGTTTTCCCGGGAGTTTGCATTTCAAAGAAGCGATCAAATGCTGAAACTATGTCGAGTTAGCACTTGGTTTTAACCACGGCGCATATTTATGGGCTTTACATGTTAACCCTGAGTTGAGCACACGCGTAGACGTTCTTGAGGAGAGACGAAGCGGGAACGTTTAATTGGAGATAACGTATCGGCACAAAAGACATTGAGAAAAATGGAAACTATGCCTGTCTTGCCTGTTTGACGTTTTGTGGCAGAACCGTGCATTAAGATGCACAGCTTGGCAGCTTTTGTTATCTGTGGAGAGGAATTTTCTCTCTTACAACTAGTCTAAGCGGGGAGAAGAGAAATTATCAAGACAACTTTAATATAACCAAGGGAAATGTCGATGGAATTAATTTGTTTGAGACCCGGGACGTCTTGGATTGTTTTATGTCTCGTTATTTTGGAAGTTTTTGCAACTTCGGATTTAGACAACATGGTACCTACCCTATGCACGAAAGGTAAGGGTGTTGGAACGAATCGTACTCTCGAGTCATTTATGTTTATCAAGGCACTACTGAGGCTGCCTTGTATTGTTGCAGTTCATATGTGCTCTTCTACACAAGTGCTGTCTTCCAAATCCGATTGATGGTATGCGGCATCATAAATGACTGTCTTTTGTAATTAATAGGAGTGTGTTATGTCAGGCCCTTTTCGAGTTAAAAAGTCTATTGAGCACGTTCCATTTTTCTGCAATTGTTCAACTCATGTTTCGTCGTGTGCTACAATCGAACCATACGAAATCGCATACGACTATCTGAGTGTAGAGACAGACATGTATTAGAACATAGCTCAAGACCAATGGCTATCCGGTAAATGTATACGTTTTTCTCTTAGTGTAGCTCAGATGAAAAAACAACGGCGAAGTCTTAGCATTATGTCATTAACTGTTGTGAATTTCCAACTCAAATGTTTCTTTTTACGTGAGTTTTACAAAATAACAATAATAACATTTTTAGTTCACGCCTGATATTGATAAGAATACGCGACAAGATTTGACATTTGTAAAACAACTTTAGGCCATGCGATCACCTCAAAGTATACGGGCTATTGCCTGGATCCTTTCAGGCTCATGAGCGTAAACGTCAATATTTTCAATTAAATACAGTAATGCTTTTCGTGTTTGAAAACTTTCCTTGCTTCAAGGTCCGCCCATGGGTTCACTGATATGTATCAGTGTTGTGCCGTATCCTCCTTTCATATAGTATTTCACAAGTTGTAATCAACGCCCGGTCTACGACAAAAGGCGATACCTATTTGTAAATCGCTTTCATGTTTTCCGGCCGTCTATTGTCACCATTGATGAACTGTCTTACGCTAGTCGAGACTACTTAGTAGTTTCTTTATCGATGACCTCTATGTCAAAAAGTTAGGCAATTATTCTACTTTATTCAGCGCCCTCTCATGGTCATGTTCTTCAAGGCATGAGTTAGTTTGGGCTAGGAACCAGTAAGAGAGGTTTGGACGAGTGCCAAGTCGTTCAAGACAATGCTATGTGTTCCAGGCCCACAAACTTATTTAGTTTGATTAGAGAGAAAAAAAGTAACTTTAGCAATATTTTTGTTTAAGTTCCCCATTCAGTGCTAATAAAGTTGCCCAGCAAACTTCAAACTGAGCTGAGTCAAGTTAGCAACTATGGATCATCCCGGTGTTGAATGCATCTCATTCCCAGTTCATGGTGTTATCGTATAATTAGGAACGGCTGCCCAATATGAGGACAGTTTTCAAAGACTGAAGATGGCGCTGCATATCACTTAATTAATGAGTGGCATAATTATGTCTCCTGATCGCCCAATGCACAAACAATAATCTAAATTACTCAGCTGAGCTTCACAAAATGTTGTCAAACGCTTGCATATCAAAATGAAAAATGCCATCTCCAAACAGACTGTTCAAGTCGTCAGCAAGCGAGACAGTATCAAAATGCCGTCAGTTTGACACGGTTGACCAACCTTTCCAAAGTAGGTTCATTTTATGTCGTTGGCAGATCAATTCGTTTTGGTGTACTGTCGGATAGAGTAATGTTCATGTTGTCGTGCATATATGAAAGCACGGCAGTGTTGGCTTACGTAGTAAATGGAATTTCAAATTCAGATCATTAAGTGCAACGAAACTAGCTTTTACGCGAGTGTTTCATATTGTGTTATGCGTACACGTGACGAGCTTGTGCTTCCGCCTATGCCAAACCAGGAAAGTGTTCCGTGGTCAAAAAGTTTCATACGAGTGTTTCGCGGGTGCCGTGGTCGGGATCTTATCAGCCAGTTCTAGCAAAATGGCAGATGAGGTTGACGTGTTGTTCAGTTCACTGGTTCAGAAGATTTTTTAGGCGCAAGTGCAAGCTAATGTTCATCCAGAACACCTCGTTTATTGTAATGACCTCAAACTTCCCCTCGGAGGTGAACGTGTCTGCGCATGTACGAACTTCAGTCATAGACAACCATTCTCCAGTTTGAAAGTCACATGACTTCTTTATGACTGAATCAATATTACATCTTTCAAATAATCTTCACTGTCACGTTACTACCAGCATAGATTCGAGTAGTTTCTAAAAGTTGAGTAGAAAACTTTTCAATTTTTTTTTTATTTTTTGGTGTTTTACCTTTAAAATAGACGCGGTCTAAAGTATTATAATCGTTTTTATATGTGGATTAAATACCATTCAATCTGAAAGCCCTAAACGCCCCTTTCATAAAATGCATTTCAAAACATCAATTTGAACTTGAGAAAACGATTAGTTGCTTATTGACTTAGCTAATCGATTTGAGTGTAGGTGGAAAACTGTCCTGCGATTTTGATGGCAGTCTCGAGAGCTCATAATCTTTTACAGCTAAACCGGGTCAGTTACCGTACATTGTAAGTGCATAGTAAACAGTAAAAATGTACAGAACTTTCCAGCCATAGTTCATGATTGTGATCGATAACACGTGACAAATACAATGTGTATTTCAGCAAACGTATATTGTCATGCTCCATTCTTACTATTCTTTTCAATAATATAAAGTGTAGAGTATGCCTCGTCAAGTGAAAATTTATTTATGTTTAAATACAATTCATCCACACCTCACTTCAATTTCATGTAAGACGCTATACCAAAACACATCACCACCCCAGGTTCGTTCAGTCTATCAAAAAACAAACAAACAAAATCTAGTGCAGAAATTTCGAGTTAGGTTTTTGATTTCTACTGATGCTCCAATTAAACACTCTTTCACAGTTTCCGAATAGGTGGTGCTGTGTCAGAGGGTAGGTCCAATTAGTCTAGGGACTGGAGTTAGGTAGATGGGTAAGGAGCATTTTTGGTTATGTTGGGAGTGTTGGGTCACGGTTTTGGAGATTTATAACGCGGGGTTTGTTGTCAGCTTGTCTGGGACTAGAGTTTAGGGGATCGTAGCTGGAATTTAGATGCGCGGTGTTAACGGAAATAATTCCACCCCTTGAACCGAGGAAGTCGACGGCAAACAAATAGGGAATACAAAAACGCAAACTACGCACAACAAAATCAATTATTTCTAAAAATTCTCTAATAGAATAGACTATTTTCGTAGATGCAAATATGGGTTGCTCGAATGGTACATATTTCATATTTCAATAAAATCTTCTCACGGCAGGTTCTCAAATATTCTGTTTCGAATTCACTCAAAGGCTCCGATTTTGCAGCCTCTCGCTGTTCGTGATCAGCTAACTATATTTTTATTGGACATTCCTACGTACGATTTGCAACCAATGTCGCGTCAGATCTTAAATTCGCGAGGTAACTGCGTCTATTGCGCGATATCGCTGACATTCCTCCTCGCTACATTGCATGGCAAGGTGACATATGTCGTTATGGCTTCAAGCAGCCATCAAATTTTCCGATCATTAATCATTTATGATGGAATTCCAAAAGTACCATTCGTTGTTTTATGGTACACTTCAGATATGATCTCTCGACTGACACCTGGGTATACGATATAGTGAAGCTGGTGTCAAAGGACTGACAGATGTAAATTATCAGTGTGTTTTTAAGTTTTGCTGAGAATGTTTTAAATAATTCATGCGGTTCAGTCAAATATTATTGCGTGCCCAAAACAGAGTATGAGGAATATGTTCTCAGACATAGCTCATCAGTGTTCAATAGGTTATCAAACGGCTGTCGTTTCATCGTTTCTTCGTAACCACATCAGAAGAAGAAACACCAAACTTCATGAAACTGCATGGTATGAATAATAAGGTCCATCAGATCACACGTAAATCCTTTAATGATAACTTTGTGCTTTGTTTTTGTTCGAAAAATGATATTAATTGATAGACACACCAGCATTCGAGTTTACGTTAGGCTTGGTTTATTAACCTGTCTAAGACGTTTCTAATTGCTTTTGGGTGTCAAGCATATTTATTCCGTCGCTTTCGCGTGTCGAGAAGCACACACTTTCCGCATAATAGAGTAAGCCTACTTTTGTATCTCCACCATACGCAACAACGAAGGCATTTCAGGGAGGAGAAAGATGCCCTCCGTCAACAAGCCGTCACAAAAGTGGAAATTCATTGTTTTGTGAACAGGCCAACTCCTAGTGAAAGCTTCAGCCAAAATCATGCAAAGCAACAATATTTTGCGCCCCGTGTTGAAATATGCTTGTGTATGGGATTCATACTTAGTGAAATACGTGAATATTAACAGACTTCTTTCTTTGACTTTTGTTCACAAGATCAATGCATTTCCTTTACATCTCAGAGGTTAGTTACGCGTAGTGATCACAATGCTCGGATTGGTCCAACGCAAAACTAAAAGTAGCGTTTCCCGAATGCACGCGTATCTTCGACAATACCCGAAATACCATGCATTTTCAGATAGACATAGAAAAAGAAAGACAATTCAAACGAATCAAGCACCGCCTTTTCTAGTGTCAAATCACTGTCGCCACAAAAAAGCAAATCATTATTAGCAGTCTTTGACTAATGAACTGTTAGCGACAAAGTTCGTTCCCGAGGAGTCTTCACAAAGGCCAATAGTCTTTCGATTTAACCCTAGATTACAAAAGTGTTCCAAAACAAATCGAAAACGGGGGCCATCGTGATGGTAGCGCTAACAAGTGTTCAGTAAAATGTAGTTTGGTGAGTTTAAGTTTACACAGAACGACCCCCAATTGGCATTACATTTCCTAACCTGACTAGAATATAAAATCCATTGACCACGACACTTTAGTTCTTATGACGTGACCAGCTGGGATGACCAGCCGCTGGCAATATGTTTCAGTAGCGTGATACACGCTTACAAAAACAAACACACCTTTGAGAACTCGAAAGGAATTAATCATTGGAACGCTCGGCTTCCGCCAATCATAAACCACAAGCGTCTCTGGCGTTGTGGTTTTGCTTCAGTAGTTTTTGGTAATGAAGAAAGAATTTGTATAAAGTGTAACTATGCACTACAACTCGTGTCTTACAACGTAACACATTCTGCTTCGTGTCAGTTCAAAGCTTTACTAAAACGAACTTATCGCAAACTAAATTTAGTTTTGTAAAAGATATGTCCAAGTGTTGCTCCTTCAACGCGACATCTGCTTTTTGGTAATGATCAACAATCAATGCAGGAATTTTAAGTTCCAGATTTCAATTCCAGATGCACGCTACGGTTAAATGGGCCAGCTCTTCACTTTTTATGAGTTGAGGACAGTCGTATCATAGTGCAAACGCAAACACACACACACACACACACGCACACGCACACACACAGACACACACACACACCGAGCTTAACAAAATGTTCATTAATATTCTTTTGATTGATGAGGCCTGTAACATCGGCCTCTTTATGAGAATCATTTGACGTCCTCATATAATGATCGAAAAACAAAGCGAATTTTAACAAAAGAATGGGTATAGGCACAGATAAATCCACGTCGAGTGCTCCGATGCGCTCAAGTGAGCGCATTTCACGGACAAACAAACAGGATGTTTAACATTTAAATCAGCCAATATCATGTGATTTTAGAGCACTTGCGAAATTTCCTCTGAGTTCAAAACGTTTTGACAACAGTCTTATTTTGGATTAGAAAGTCCCACGCTTCGCTAAGTAGGCCATCGCCCTCGAATAAATCAAATTAGCGGCCCAAAGAATCTTGCCTTGTAGCCAAGCAAAGATCTCCATGCGTCCATAGTTTCATGTGTTATTAACCTCTTTTATTGAAGGACCAAACCACCCCCTCCCCTCTCCCAAAACGTGAACCCGGCAAAGAAACATTTTTAAAGATGGCTGACGCTCCGTGGGGCTTTACGTTGAAAGCCTTAGTCGACATCTACAAAAATGGGATGGTCACGTGACTAAATGACCATTAAATTGAGATAAGTTAAGAAGTGAAATTTACAATGTAGTCAAACTGTTTAATGAGTGACAATAAAAGGAAACTGGAAATGGCCTTGAAGTCTTGGTCTACGATGATTTAATGTGTAAAGCAGTTCGAATTTTAGTTGACAGTCTCCTAACGTCGTTAAACACTGACTTAGAACGCGCACGTGTAGGTTATGCTTTTTTTCCAGTTTTGCTATTCTGCCGTTATCAACCGTATAATGACTTGTCTTGTAAGCTATTATCACAAGACAATAAACACCACTTCTCCACCCTTCGTGACCGAGTTATGAATACAAACAATAGTCCAAGCAGTTGTCACTGTAGCTTTGACTTCTAAGAATAACTCGCCAACCCCCTGTGAGAATAATGAAGCACAGATTAGTATCTCCTAGGTCTTAACCTATAAATCCACCCATTTCTACACAGTAGGGACAATTGGTTGTCGGAGTGCAACAATGAGTGTAGGACAAAAAATATAAAAATAGGACTGTGAAGCCACGTTCTCTGGTATTTTGTACTTGTAGTTCACAGAAATATACCCTGTTACCTGACGCCTTTGACACGGTGCAAGTGTCCTTGAAAACGGAATTCGTCAATTGTTTTGGATTAGTTTACAGCTGTGGCCAAAAGGAGTGTTGCCCAAACGATATACACCACATGAGGGAACTCGCTCTCAAGGGCCCACGAAAAATTACCAAATGTGGCCGAACTTGAAGCAATTTGTGTCAGAAATGGTAGACATCATATTTTGTGTACTGTTCTCCAAAATATTGTTAGTAATTGTTTTTAACATTATCTTGCATGAAGGGCTGCCAAAATGTGATTTTTAAGGAAACAACAGATGTGACATAAAACGAAAATGATAATTTAGAAAACTGCAAGCATAGTTTTAGAGATTTCATCCTGCACATTTATATCAAACACAATTTGTTCATGTTATTGATACTATTGGTCATGTTATTGATACTACTGGTCATGTTATTGATACTATTGGTCATGTTATTGATACTATTGGTCATGTTATTGATACTGCT
The DNA here is from genome assembly GCA_002633005.1 of Phoronis australis. Classification (NCBI taxonomy): domain Eukaryota; kingdom Metazoa; phylum Phoronida; family Phoronidae; genus Phoronis; species Phoronis australis. Next base: position 251,902 of record NMRA01000296.1, on the reverse strand, counting down.
GGTCATGTTATTGATACTACTGGTCATGTTATTGATACTACTGGTCATGTTATTGATACTATTGGTCATTTTATTGATACTATTGGTCATGTTGTTGATACTATTGGTCATGTTATTGATACTGTTGGTCATGTTATTGATACTATTGGTCATGTTATTGATACTATTGGTCATGTTATTGATATTATTGGTCATGTTATTGATACCGCTGTTTTGATATGGATATACCGGTCTTTTTGCTAAAATTTACTAACGAGACATGTTCACGTGGCAGATTGGTATAAAGTCAAAATTCTACAGGCTGTCTCTTTTCATAAAATACATTCTATTACTGAGGTTAAAATCTATGGATTTGCAAGGTCCTGCGTAACTTACAGTACTTAAGCACCCGTTTACCTTGTTTTGACAAGTGACTACATTGTCAGGATCATTAAACCTTCCTTTGTAGCACTGCTTATCACAACCGTGAATTCAATATCCCAAAAATGAGAAAACATAATCAAGGCGGCATTAATTGAAAGTTTTTTTTTCATAGATATTTATTAACTCAACCAACCAGTTCATAGTTGTGCGACAATATGACATCTAGTTTAGTGTACATCAAACAAATTACGAACATTATCGGACCCTATAAAAGCTAGTTAGGCAAAAAAGACCACCTTGCCTGTAATCTCTCAAGATTCAATTTATCATTGTAAATAATTTTTTTCCAGGTTGTATTAATTGAAAGTTGATTAGCTTCACGGACGTTCGACATACGTGTATGAAAGTACCTGGCGCTATTCTGTCATGTCCACCAACGCGTGGCGAGCTTCTTGTACAAGTTTGTGTCATACCCGCGTATGAACAACTTTTGAGTCATTATCAACACAATCAGATTGTCTTGTGCGACTTTTCTTTGAATCACTGTCAACACATTTAGATTGCCGTATATGACTTTTGAGCCACTGTCAACACGCTTTGATTGTAGTGTACGACTTTTTGGCCATTGTCAACACATTAAAATTGTCGTCTACTGACAAACAACACACTTAAATGGTGGTGTGCGACTTTTTAAAATATAATTCAGGGAATTAACCTGGGGCAAAAACTTGTATTGTGTTTCAGCGTATAAGAGAAGTAAGGAATTACTTAGCCGGAATCAATGTGATCTTTTCTCGTCTGATTTTTTCAGATGTTCGACCCATCTACCTCTTGCAAAAAGTCATTCCGAACCGCTACTACCTTCCGAGGGGTGTTGGTATTGAGTACGACACTGACAGTAACTTACACGCATACAAGTTTAGCTTGCATGCTGGGACGCTACGTTTTCCCGCCAAGAATATTTTGCCAAGATGTGATTTCTTTCCAGAAGAATTTTCAGTGCTGGTAACCCTGAAAGCTTCTGATAAGACGAAGACATCAGAAGAATATATATTTGCAATAATACCAGAAAACAGTATTAATATTAAACTGGGATTACGGTTGTCACGCGGTCGCGTGATTTTGGACTACAGTGATCACGTGAACTCGCCTAGTTCTCGCAAAACTGTTTTCAAAAATGCGCGAATTTCTGACGGCGGCTGGCATACATTCATAGTAAGTGTCGGAGGAAACACAGTGTCGCTACGGGTTGACTGCGGCAAGGCAAGAACTAGGAGACTACGACGGGTAGTTCCAGCGTTTTTGAAGACGAAGGGGGATAACATTCACGTAGCCAATAGAAAAATAGGAATATCTCAATTCTCCGTAAGTTTAATTTGTCTATTTATTCATTTCTTAAGTTTGATATTAACCGTTCATTCCCCTGAACAATTTACATTTTTCCTTTGATTTTGTCATTTAGACACAGAAAAAAATCATCAGTTTAGAAGTATCACTTGGTACAAACATTTTATGAATTGCAGCTTAACATCTATTACAAAATGTTTCGCTACACTTCAGCTGTCATTTTCTTGATACGCCACCAGAAATCCAAAAAATTGAAGTTTTCCGTTTATTCGTTTCTGTCTGTTTCGAGAAAAAATTAATATCATTTGGGGAATTAAATTTGATTGAATGGGCTTACGATAACATTAGTTTTTATAAATATTTTGTCTAACGCAAAACGGAAATTACCTTAATCAACATAAAACGGCACGGTTTGACTTTTCAGTCATGTACATCAACGTTTTCGTCTCAGGAATTAACACCTCGCTGTCAAGCGAACGGAAATGAATGAAATGAATACTAATGCTACGTCGGTAAGCGCCGCTGCTATAGAGACGTAGAGTATAAAGTGTTTCCAATGCAGGGTCATGCATTCTGTTCATAGAGACTAGATAAAAAACGTCAGCACTAATGTGTCTCCGATTTCCTATTTTATTATTTCTCATCTTTCATGATTCATCAAACATTTACCGAGACTATCTAGCAAACGAAACTTCTCCCGAGACTCAAACGAGGTAGACTCTTTCATCTGGTTTTTTGTGTGTAGGAGCGGGAAAGACCTCAGGGCAAACCAATGACATATTCATCAGCTATTGCAAGTGATGTAGCCGTTTACTGCATGCGTGCTCGTGTTGAGTGTTAAAATTGAGAATTTTACCGGAAACACTGGCAATACAAGCTTGGAATTGTGGGAGTGATAACATCTAGAGAGAGGAGTCGGTTCACTTACTTTCGCTCCTCCTATATTTTGCCCAAAACCAAGAAGGGGGTTTCAGTAAAGGTTGTATCTTACGAGTTCAGTGAGATCACGCAAGTCTTTGCGGGTCTTGGCCATGCCTTATGAAGCCCATTCATACGAGTCTGTTTTTCCTGAAAAATTCTGGATTTTTTTGCGGAATCTTTATCGCTCGAACGCAAAACTTGCGGGATCATTTTCTGTGTTCCTTGAGCAAACCAAATGCGGGAAAATTCGACAAAAACAATTGACATGAACTGGCATATTTAGCGGCTTATTATTACCTCATTAGCTTTCACGTTCTATAAAGCTAGCTTCTAGCAAGTTTGGCAAGATCACGAAAGTCTTGAGATACCACCAAGCATTAGAAGCGCAGCACGTGATCTCACTAGCTTAAATTACTCGCGAGTGTCTTGTGTTAGGGAATGAAACCCAGTCAAACTTTGCGCGTGTATATTAATCAACACTTTGTAATTTCAGGGACTGCTAAAACAGCTTCTCATTGTTCCGGGGGGTGACGCCTCTAGACAGGCTTGCCCCTCCGCTCAACTCAATCTACCCGACATCGCCTGGAGTCCAAACCCGACTTCATTGCAACCGTCTGCAGGTAAGATGACGTTTTCAAAATGGCATTTTGTCTGTTGCACTCACTCATTTTGAATTTTATCTGTCTCGGGCAACTTACGCTAATTGCTACAGCACCAAAATGAAAATACAAGATGGTCTCAATAACGCAGCATGCCTAGAGCATTATATTGAGACGCCAAGCTAACATGTTATGCATAACTTAGATCCTATGAATGATAACACATCGCCGTCGTGTATCCTGCAGAAATGAAATGCTCGCTGTGAGTTAAAGCCAGTCGATCTAAATTCATCGGTAGATATATTTTTAAGTGTGTACGATTAATCAATGAATAAAACAGTGTCCATGGTGAGTTAGCATACATGTCAATCATTTTTTGCTCTAGTAGTAGCCGTGTTCGTAAAGAACACAGCAAACTGCTGCATAGCAAAAGCGAAGAGGAGTCAAAATACTGATTGCTCAAATAGCAAACTTCATTTCATAATTACAGCATAAACTTGTGAATCTCGTTAGTCTGCGCGAGCCAGTGAGTGACAAACGGTGAAGATAATTTTGCCAGTAAAAGTCGAAAAGAATGTTCAAGAAAGTTATTGTATCCTTAAACAAAATATGCTTAAAATCACCAATTTCATATCAAAAACACCAAAATCAACACAAAAAACAACCCCGCCAGTCGGCGTTCCTATTGGTTGATATGTATGGGTTTGATTTGGACGCCAATTTCGCACTGTCGGCAGCATAGTACGATGTCATTATAAAAATCGTGAAAATGGGAAAGCAAGGCACGTTTGGAAAGTAGAAACAAGAACGCGTTTGCCTCCGTTAATTTCTGTAAATTTTAATTATTCTTTAGAGCCAGCTTTTAGCCCGGTCAACAGATATTGCTCTTGGAGGGACACCGGTAAACTGTGGTATGATGTTTACACAAATCTGCTGAAAGTGTGTTTTAGTGGCATCTGGCGGACAGTAAGCGAGTACACTTCTAACGGTAAGAAATAGAAGCAGGTGTTGTCTCCAGTAATGAATTTTTGTGCATCATGTTAGAACTAGACTTTTATTTCCATTCTTGTGATTATACCTGTGTTACATTTTGGTCGTCTTGTTAACGTCAGTAGGTGGCGCGCAAACATTACCTTGCCATGTCAAAATACTTGTTTAATATTACTTTCTATTACTTAATCTCAAACCTTATTTAGTGGCCTCCATTCTAACTGATATGTCAAAAACTAGGCTGTGTCAACTAATAAAAGTATATTTCCTGAACGAAAAACAATCAGGGAATAAAATATATGTTTTATATTTATGTGTCGTTATTATGATTACATTAATAGCTATTTAAATTAAAATTCATGTTTAAGAAATGTGTATTTATAGCAAAATAAAGCCTCGGTCGATTTTAATGAAACCTTTTATAAATGAAAACTTCACCACTTACCTCAAAAAGTTGTTAGGAATTTACGACTAGCCTTTTAGTTTGATTTCTATGACAAATCAACTCGCAAAACGTAAGGCATTTTTGTAAACAATAGTTATATTCGCCATTGTTACATTACGCAAAAACTTGGCCTTTAGATCAAAAATCCTATAATCTTTTTTGAGAATGATGATTACATACTTAGTTTTGGAAAGTTTCAGTAAAATCCATCAAGCCGTTTTCGAAAACTCGTGTTCCTAAGCTCACATTAAGTCGGTTACATAGGACAGCAGAAAAATGTCCAAATTTGGCAAACTTCGTGACATCATATTAAATATTGGCTTATGGGGATCATTTGAAATTTTCATTCGTACTGTTCTCCAAAACGCTACCATCAGAAATTGAATATCTTAGAAAATATTTCACTTTTACTTGAGAAGCTATGAAACTGTACTTTTATGATTTTTTTTGGAAAAAACTCAAAACTTGCATAAAATGCGAACAAAATGATAGGATTTTTTAGAATTCATCATAAATATTTATATAAAACAAAATGTTGTCATATTTTCGCTTCTTTTGCTTTGCTCTGATCGTATCTTTCCTTTTGGCATTTGTCCAAAAATATATGGTCACGTGACTGATTACTGACAAACTGATCCAAAGAAATCAGATTTTACAGACTTTGTACTTTCAGAAAACACATTCTTTCACAGAGTTAAATAAACAGATTTTGCAATGATATAACCTTAAGATAAAATTTTCAAATTTCTTTGCAGTTCAGAAAGAAGGACTTTCGATGTCTTTAGCTTATTTTGAAGACTACGCTACAATATCAACGCCCTCTCCTGCTGTCGATTTGGAAGTGTTCAACATTCCACACGTGGGCACGTTCATGGCGCTGGCGAGCTTCAATATCTCTTCAGGAAAGAAACAGACCAGCACAGTATACCAGTGGATTAACGGGACATTTGAGCAGTATCAGAATTTAACCACCTATGCAGCGGGATCCTGGGAGTTTTTCCAAATTGATAACCAGGTGAATCAAAACTCGCGTTTTCACTTTATAATTAAACTCTCGTCTAACGGCAAGCTCGAAGTATAATTACACGTATTAAACTGCCAAGTCACGTCTGCGGCTGAGAAACTACAAGAAGTGAATGCGTCAAATTTATATAGGACCCACTGAATTAGTCACATTTAGGCACATGATCTTGACTCCTCATACTACTGAGTACTGGTGCTTTAAAACAAAGTGGAAGTTCTTTCATTGAGATACTGCACTGGCATAGCCCCGGATGTCACAGTGTGGCGATGCTCTCCTAATCCTTGTTCAGTGCAAAAAAATCCCTCACCCCGGTTGAAACTCATTCTTCCAATTTGCGTCAGACCCCCGTGGTCACTACCCCTCTCTCGGTCACTCCTCGTTGAATACCTACGCCATTGGGTTACTGCTAACACGTTCTAGCCAAATTTAAAAAAGAATAATGAAATCTTTGTGGGAAGTTGAATATGAGCCCCGAATGCCACCCGTTTTTATTACTTTTATTCGAAATCAGACACCTTCACCGTAAGGGTGAAGCCTATGATCGGAACTCAAGTCACTTCCGCAGACCGCAATGACCTTTAGCGAATAACAGAATCCGATTTAGACCTGTTATATTCGGGGTAGAGCTTATAATCCTTTATCGTGCTTAAGGCGTGTCAAACGTATTGTATATTAGTTAAAGTTGCAGATTTTTAGCCACCACCGAAAGGGTGTACATTTTCGATTTAAATCAAAATATCCCACATATCTTATTGACTAAAAAGCCATTAGCTATTATTTCACCATTGACGAAGGATATTTATTTTCAGTTTTTCCTTGCAGTCGCCAACTTCGGACTGAGCGGTCAAAAGAATACTCGTTCTACTATTTATCGCTGGCGCAAAAGAAGAAGGAAGTTTCGCATTCACCAAGAACTCGTGACGTTTAAGGCACGTGATATGGAGTACTTCCACATAAACGGCGATCATTACTTAGCGGTAGCAAATCACGAAAAAGGTACGCACACACACGCGCGCACACATGTATGTGCACTGCTTTTCTTTTTCGCAACAGCGAATCATAATGTTGTGTGATATTTCAATTTCAAGTCTGTTGTAAAGATCGAAGACTTCCAAAAAAGTACCCCGGAAAGACGATCTCCCCCGATATGCGTTCTTTTTAGATGATTTACACTAATTTTTGAAAATGTCAAGGCTTTCGAAAAAGCTTAAAATCTAAAAACAGGAAAATATATATTGTGAAACCATTTTGTTTACTATTTGACACCCATATTTTTTGCAGACATCACTGTTGCCTGTCTAATATCTGTAATATCGTTGGAGTTAAACGATTTAATGCTAGAACATTTCAAACGTTTTGAAAGGACCTGTTGCAGAACTGTTTTCTATTTTTTTTTTTATTTGGACCCACTGCCTTCAAGATCACATGGTATAACACGCTGAAAGAAAAATATAATATCATTTTAGTCATAAAGTCTTAGAAACCTATTGTGCTACGAAGTTTTGATACTAAGCAGCATTTTGTTAAACATTAATTGTAAACGCGAATAATACGGTATATACACAGCAAACTGCAACATTCAATCTAATGTAGTGGGATTTCGAAATAGCGCCCCGAAAACGTCGCATACCGCCAAAATGTGTATACTTTGTTGGAAATTTAAAATCACTGTTTCTGAATAGGCGAAAACAATGTAGACTCATATTTCAGATGATAACACCATGATCAACTCAATCATTTACAAATGGAACAAGGCTAAACGGAAGTTCGAGGAATTCCAAAAAATTCCTACAGCTGGCGCTTACGACTGGACGTACTTCCAAGTAGCAAGTTACCACTTCCTTGCTGTGGCTAATACCTTTGACGGACAATCGACGCAACTGTTCTCGAAACTCTACATTTGGCAACAACACGAATTCGTGTTTTTCCAAGGATTTGAGGTGAGCAGAAGCAACGGTTATCGATTCTGGATTGTTTATAGCTGGTAAGTGAAGCCCTGGCTGGTTTCCGGTCTAGACGCTGCTGCGATACATATATTTTTTTCTCCGCTACAGTATAGACTAAGAGGGCGCTGGTTCGAATGTTACGGTGTTACATAGAAATTGGTCGAAGAGTCTGGAGAACGTTGTATGGATCAACTTAGGTTTTTTGCGAGGAAAAAAAGATCTCTCGAGACTTGGCAAAATCACGAGAGTGAAAGGCGAGCGTTTTGCGAATATCGGAAGCTAGTTGGCCTATCCTAGCAAAAAGACAGCCATTGCAGTGATTAGTAGGTGAGGTTGAAATGTTGAATTATGGGATTGAATTCATTGTTTTCGTTCCATTAGAAAAGATTTTTTGCCGCAAATGCAAGCTTATGTATTGCGTCTATACGGAACCCAGCCCGGCCCAGTCTGCCTTTTGTGATCACTAACCAAAAGGGAACTCATTTCGGTGGCATGTTTTTCTTACCGTTACTTGATGATTATTTTAAAAACGTAACAAAAAATTCTTCAGACCGGACATCTAACAACCTGAGAAACTCGCTGTGTGTGTCTCAGTATCGGTTTTATTGTTGTTTATGCAAGAAACACGTTGAGACGAGGGGTTCGTTCCGTGGACGTAATACCCTCCTCACAAAAAAGCAAGTTCGCGCCATGCATTACAAGCAAAACACGCGATCAAGTTAGCTTTAATCGCGAGATTCTTGGGTCTACGAAACTCAGCCTGAGTCTAGTCATAAGTGGTTTATATCAAAGTTAGATTTTGACAAAAAGGATCCATAGCAGCTTAACATGTGGACTAGTTAGCTTTCTTTTCTGCAGACTTACGGTGCCACAGACTGGGAGTCGTTTACCATTGGTGATCATGTGTTTTTGGCAGTGGCCAATTCCTACAACTTCGGCCCACAGAATCCGACAAAAGAAAAAGCGTATTCGACTAACTCTACTATTTACAGGCTAGATAGAGGGAAGAGACGTTTTGAAAAATTCCAGTCCGTTCCCACGAACAGGTAAGACGTCTCAACCAGTGTTCGGACAATTTTGACATTATATACCAAATGTGTGGGGCAAAAACATATTCGTCAATGTTCAACTTTAAAGACTAAACGAGAAATAATTATAAAATATCTGTAATTGTTGACACTTGGTAAGTTTTGTTTGATTCTTCACCTAATGAATTTTCCCTATGTGAAAGGGTTGCCACAGGCCCATGCCAGTGTTCACTTCGAGTAACACATGCACGCACACAGGAGAGGGAGGGGCTCGGTGGAAGTGGAAAAAAGGTCAGCGTCAGAGAAAAAACTACTAAAAAATAGAAAACAAGACAAAAGTCCACTAAAAAGGCAGGAACTAATAGAATTCGGGGAATGCACAATTCATAGCTGTAAATGTACCCCGTGAATCTTAGTAAGAGGCCCACATTCTAAAAAATTCGAGGCCCCCATTTTTAGGCTGAGTGCGCGCATGTAACATACCATGGAACCCCAACGTTTCTTTTGCTTTTCAGTGCAGTGGACTGGGAACATTTCACAGTGGGACCTGATCACTTTCTCATTCTCTCAAATGCTCAATACGCAGCCACTGTTGACGAGGAACGCGTGTCTATTGTTTACAAGTAAGTGCCTGTAAGGGAGAGAGGGAGAAAGGGGTTGAAATTGGGATAACATGGAGGAGACTGACAATAAAGGAGAGGGTAGGTAAACAGGTAGTTAAAGTACCTCAAATTTGTTTTATCAAGGCGCAAAGTCGCAGATTTTTGGGCACCGTAAAGAGGGCGTAGTGTCTCTTAAACTGCTGGAAATTCCACGGATTTATCGAGTAGCTACAACGAAATGTTATAATATTACTGAAGGTCCATTCATGCGAGACTTCATTTTGGAAGTTTTTGCTGCTTTTAGGATTTTCCTGGAATCTTTGAAATTTATGACGTGAACACAACAATTGCAGAATGATTATCTGTCCTCACTCCGGCAACATTTTGCGGAAAAATCCAGACAGAAATCCGTGAAAAAGGCTCGCATGAATGACCCTTTAAGCCACGAAGCATTCGATTTCAAAAGTGTAAGGAGTCTAAGAATAAATACAATTAGCAAACATTCATTAATAAAACGGCAGGTTGAGCGATGATTTCGGGAATTATTGATTGTACGTTAGTAAACGAGGTGTGGTTATAACAAATAGGTTCGCTAGTTTTCTGGGATTGTTTACATGCGACAGAGTAGTTACACACGTTAAAACATTACTTTAACTTCTCGCATTGCGTAATATGACGTTCACAACTTTTGTTTTCAGATGGCAAGGTTCAGAAAGGTTCGTACCTGCACATCGTCTATATACATTGCCATCTGCCGACTGGGAGGTTTTCAAAAATGGCGGAGAAACGTTCCTGATCTCGGCGAATCCTAGCGGCAAAACAATGCAAATCTTAAGGGCAAAGACGAAACTGTCGTGATGACTATCTTTCCTGATCAAAATGTAAATTAACACGAGGATCAGCTGCGAAATTGTTATCATACGGTTACCTATGTTTAACAGTTAGGAGTTTTTGCTTATTTTTGAGAGCTTCTGTCTATCGTGTCTGTAAATCATAGATTACTCGTTGTTGGTTTCGCTTCATGTTAATGCAATTGAGTAATCTCCCGAGTTTTGCAAATATTTTTGAGCGAAAGCAAAGTTAATTTATGTAAAATTAATACTCTTATTTATGCGAGCAACTTAAGCACAGGTGCAAAATTGCTAGATTATATATGTAGTAACCCTCTACTTGAGATGCTATATTTCCCGCGTTGGGATCGTTCGCCATTCCTGGTGTTGTAAGCTGAAGACATGCGCAGTTGTTCTTATAATAAGCTATGTTGTCTGGTATTCTCCACAAGGGCCGATCGGTGGTGCCTTAGTCTCACAAGCATGCGCGCACCCCCATTTGGCGAAGTGGGCAAAAACGTCCTCCCCTGAGAGACAAAAAGTCCAAGAAAATGGGACAAAAGTCCACTAAATTAGCGCAAACGCGCAATTTACAGTGGTACTCCCGTTTTTATTCTCTTTTTTTTAGTCCGCCAGGAATTCGAGCCCTCATATTAAAGGCTGGGTGGGCGCATGACAAGTGAACATCCTTAGAGGCAGTTCAACTGATTCCCAATGCCAATAGATAACATAAACCTATCGACTATACAGTACATGATCTGTATACCGTACTTAGGAGCTGACAGCTTGAAAGATATCTAGTGATGAGAACATGTAGTTCGTGCGCATATCGAAACTTTTGTTTTGTATTATACGTTTACCGTCTATATTCGTCTTGTTATCATTTTTATTCGCACACTCAAGTCGATGACAATACTTGCCTGTTTACTCCCGTTGCCTTTATTCTGCAACCAACTTCATTTGCCTGTTGCTTACTGTTGGTGAATTAGGAATTACCAAACGAAGCGTTATTTGACTGAATGCAACTGTGAAAGATGCTATTTCTTTCATTTTGACATTACTAAGGCCACGTACCTCTAATAGCGCATTTAACCCGTGCTGCTGCTGTCACGGTTGCTGCTGCTGCTGCTGCTGCTGCTGCTATAGCTCCTGCTGCTGCTGCTGCTGCTGCTATAGCTCCTGCTGCTGCTCCTGCTGCTGCTGCTTCTGCTGCTGCTGTTGTTGCTCTATAGCTGCTGCTGCTGCTGCTGCTGCTGCACGGTTTCACTATTTCATCCCTATAAGAGGTACAATTAGCATACATGTACTTATAATTTCATCGGAACAAATCAGCTTTGCGATTCACTTTGCAAAACTTCGTTGTTCACTATGAACGTTGAAATTCCAAATGAACGCGATCTTGTCTAACCACTAATGATATAATCAGTCTCAGCTATCGCACACCAAAAAATAATCGAGTACTGGGACCATGGTGCTGAAACAAAACCTCAAACAATACTTCGGACGCGATCATTGATATGCGACTTCCAGCGATACTCGTGCGAGACCGCTGCAACTGGGAAATCACTAATTTACTGTATCATTCAAGTGATGACAATGTGAAAATTTCCCGTGTTTCCCGTTGTCAGTGGATACTTGAAATTAGCTGTCATAGCCGATTTCGTGATAGGTCATGCTGCTTTTGTGACTCCGTCAAGTTTACATGCAGTGCTGTTACCAAATCTAGCAAGCATTCGTCACGACTTGGCACAAACCCGATTGCTGGATTGTCTCATTCGTTTGTAATACTTTCGAAGAATACTTGGTAAAATGAGTAATAATATAGAAAGAAATCTGACATTTGACAATTTTCAACCACCCTAACTCTTTGAAATCCCCATTGTTAAATGTATTTTGCCACCAGTTCGTCGATCTTTGTTATATCAATGCTTACCGTTTGCGAGACTTTCCAAAAGCAATCCCGTAAGGAGAGATACCTGAACCTCAGAGCTTCAGTATATCTTGATTTAAGGCAATTATTACAGATGAATCTTGTCATTACTAGCTATTGATGCTTGTTTCGACTTGGCTGAGATATGTAAAGAGTAGGTCTGAGCGCACATATTGTTTTTCTTTTCTCCAATGCCAACGACATGTAAATTTGCATTTGCACCCGGGTGTAGATTTTGCGTGCATGTATGGTAAATATTTACGTATGGGTATTTTCGTTAAATAAAGATTTTTTGTGTGAATGGACAAAACTGTTGATTCCAGTCAAGCATAACACGAAATGTGAAATTCATTTGCTCGTTTATTTCATCTATGATACAATGAAGTACAAAATTCTACGAGTCTTTCTCTCTCTATTGGAACTGCAATTTTTGCGTTTCTGCGATGTGTACGGAACAACACACCGATAAACTAGAAGTATTTTTTCAACGTTAGTCAAGTCCATCTTCCGACAAGTAACATCATCCACGTCTATTCTCATTTCTTAGCAGGAGATTTTGTTTGCCTCGTTCTTCTTCTCGCTGGGGATTTCGCTTTTGGCGACGGAGATTGTTTGGGAGACTGGTTTTTCATGGTAGCGTTGCGTTTTCTTTGACGAGTCAGCGCGGGACTTGCAGGCGGTGTTTTATCTACGGCTGGGGCTTTTTTAGCAGATTTAGGACTGGGGGACGATTTGATCTTAGCGCTGGGGGACTTAGACTTAGATCTGTTGGCACTTGGAGATTTCCTGGATCTTGATGACTTTGCACTGGGCGATTTCTTGGCGCTGGGCGATTTCTTGGCGCTGGGCGATCCTGGTCTAGACTTGGATGATCCCGAACTTGGTGTCTTTGGTGTGCCGCTAGAGGACGTTCCGGTTTCCGTCTGCATCTTTATGTCTGTTAGCTGTTTGGCCGTTTGCGTATGTCTAGAAAGCGATATGAGAAACGTAGATAGCATGTGTAATATTTGACATCAAATCGATACTGAGTTAAATGTGAGTTTCTGATGCAGAAATTAGATTAAGACCCGTCCACAGATGTACATGTATTTCAAAATGGTGTATGAGTTAGGTAGCATGAAATACTCTTTGGGAAGATACAGAATAAACTAACAATCAATATAAACTCACTTACATGTCTTTGATGATCTGTCCTTTTTTGCCCCGTTTGCGTCTACATAACTGAACCAACTTGGCTATGAAGAAACACAGCTACAACGAGAAGTGGTGATCAAAATTATTTATTTTGCAGTATTTTGCGTCTATGTTGAGGAATAATTCTTTCAAGCTAGAGGCTGTAAGCAGAAATGGTACGAGTTTTATTCTATAATATGAATGCTAAAGAAAGAACGATAAATTTCATCGTCACACTTTGTCACCACATAAATTGCATGCGAAACGTCGGGGGTCGTTTTAGTTGTCAACCTTCCACTGATCGTAATCACCTGGGTTGGGCGTGTCAGCATGAATATGCTACGACTAGTCGAGCCTTCATCTTCCTGAACTTACCATAATGAACTTGAATACACAAATGTACCAATAGGTTCGCGCTAAGTCGCATAGTTCTTGCTGCGTGAAATACCATGATGGTGTCGTGTCTTCTCCTCTGAAAACAATCACTCGATTTGCAGGATGTTGTATTTTACTTTGAAAAATTCATTGAAAATGTGATCCCATATGAAACAACTGAATTGGCTCAAAGCCTGTCAATGAATATTTGTCTACCAGCCGTCAACTCGATGTATTTGACATGGTATACTGTAAAAAATTTCTGTTAAACTACAATGCATAACAAACACAAGTATGTTCCCAGTGTAGGTGCGTAAGTCAGGGATACTAAAATTATACGCCATTTGTGTCAAATTCAAACTGTTTTTCTCTAAGATTATGGTAATTTTGCATTGTGTCTTTTGTTTTCCTCAATACATGTCTCTAAGAACCAACCACTGCTATTTTGCTTCATTAAATGGAATCGCTTCTGTAATAGTTACTCACAGGCCAAACATGATCCTATGGTCATCCCAGATGCACACAAAATCTCGTGTTACGACTGCAGGATGACCGAACAAGCCTAGCCAAGTCGAGCGCTGGAATGTTGGAAATGGCAATATTCGTCACAATTCATGACGCCACAGCTCGTGACGTCATGATTGACACCATCAGATTTCGCTTAATTTCCAAAGACGTAATAGCACGCGCATAACGTAGTCAGTGCCGGATCTGTGAATGTCAATCACTAGAGTCCTCCCTCTTACGGATGTTCTTGTCATGTTGCGTGCTAAACGAATAAACTTAACCGTTCAGTTCTCTGTAATCACTAACAAACTCATTCCCACAAAAGATTAAAATTGGCGTCTTCAAAGACATTTCGGATATTTCTGCAAACCCTCTCTAATGTTGACCACTGAGTTTTGCTGAGCAGATAGCTTCGTATTTTTAGACAATGCATACTTCGTTCATTTGCATCGACACGGCATATTCCGTTCTGCCGTTGCTCGCACGTTTTTAATTCATCACAAAATTAAAGCAAATCAAAGGGACTAAAATGAGTTTCTGTCAAAGGGGGAAGAAAATATAAAAATACAAGAAGCGTCGGAGAGATGTGCTTTATAATTTCGACAGGGAATGATTTTCCCGTCTTCATGTACGATAGGAAGTCACCGAGTCCCTTGTTACACTTACCAAAAGTAACTTCCCTTCGCTACAAACAACATTAGCCATGCCGATATTTAGAATTAACCCGATAAATGACAACAATATTTTTGTTGAAAATACAAAGATACAAACTTTGGTAGATATATCTCTACCCTATACGTTCCATTGTTTCACACTAAGTGTATTTCTGCAAGATCATGGAGATCACAAAGTTCTTGTTCAGTTTCAAGACACGACAAAGTTAGTCTATCCCCAATCCTCTTTCCTCGTTTTGACGTAGTCATAACTAGTTCCAACGTGTACCTCATTCGTGCACACACTATCTGCCAAACGTTTTTCGTTCAGATTCATTTCTCCGGAGAATTTTTCCGTCGGCAAAGGCATTCTCGTATCAAAATCCAAGCGATTTCTGGCGCATGTCACGCCACATTCTTCCCGTATTATGTGGTAATGCGCATACGCGTACTGCTGGTCTTTCATGTCATCTACCTCAACATAAACTTGTTGTTCACAATTTTCAAAATCATTATTTTTTGAAGTGATGACATTTCTTTCTTGTTTGTCAGTAGCTTTTTTCGATTTTGTAAACACTTTGCTCCGATGATGAGAGATTTTTACTCCCACATGCTCGATGACTTGGGCTTCCTTTGGTTTGGAGTTTCTAGAAATACAAATTGCAAGCAATTTTCCACCACACGTAGACAAAATGAAAACAAAAAGGCAAGCAACTCTTACTAACACCAGATGAGGAACGTTGCCTCACTGTGTACGCCTGAGGGTATTCCACGGGGTGTACGAATATGGTAAATCAGAATACCCACCGTTTGGAAGTACCCACCCTTTTTGAGAGTTACCATGATTTATAGGAACCCATATATAGAGAGCTTAGCAGTGAATATGTCAGTTGCGGATTTGGGGGGGGGGGGCACGAGGGCCATGGCCCCCCTAAAATTCTACCAAATACCATACAAAACGGACAAAACGTGCACATTCACTTAACACGTGACCTTATGAAAAAATTTCTGATCAAAAGTGACGCATGCATGCGCACTTTTTGCAGAAAATTACGATCCAGTGTTTGTGTGTCTTTGTTTTAGAACAGAACCAGTGTTAGCGCGATAATTGCAGTTAATTGGAGTTCACGCCAAATGATGTTATTGTCAGTAAGATTGCTTAATGCTCATTAGTTTGCCATATCAAAAGACGTGTAATTGCACCATCCTGCGAATTGTAAAATTTTACAAAACATTAATTTACATAAATACCAAACTAGAAGGATGATTTACGTTCAGAGTAGTACGAAATTCACCACAAAAATTTACCTGCGATGTACGAAAATGATAATAACGATAACCAAGACAACGACAAGAAATCCCATAGTTCCAAATCCCGCGTAGAGACCTGAAAAAGTAGAACGACGAGTTTTCCGGATATTAACGTCACAATCTGAAGATATATCCAGAGACTGCCCTGTGACCGAACGACGGCATCTTAAAATGCCGGCTGTTTAACTTCACAACTCGTTTTCATTTCCATACCAAAAAGAATACAGTGAGACACAGACAGGTTTCCATGGGAGCTTAAGGCGTTTGTTCTCTTATTTTTTAAAATCATAATGTAAAGTATGTGCTAATTTTTGTCCAGTCTCGCACAGAAAAGTGCAAAGTCTTATGTTCATTTTTACCTATTTCATCTCCACCGAGTCCGTTTTCAGCATGCACAAGTGTCGTTTCAAAAAATCTCCGCGGATTTTGTGTTATTCCCCTTTTTGCTGAAGTCAGGATCTTGGGCGTGCTTGGCTGAACAGTCGACTTTATTCGGTTCCTTTGCCAATGCGTTCCATTATTCACTACAGGTGACGTCACGGAGTGCATAGCAAATGAGTGTATGGCATCAGTAAATGTTGTCGAATGATTGTCAGAAGTCACTAAAGATGTAGACGCCGTGGTTGGTTGAGTTCTGACAGTTGCCCTTCGCGTGAAGGTGGTTCTGGTAGTTGTTATGGGAGTTGTGATTTCGACATCTGCAAAGAGATAATGTCGATTAACGGTTTAGTCACATGCAGGGTATATAAGCAAGCAGATATTCAGTTGCTATCTGAACAAGGGCTAAAACAGTTCTCGGTTTCGGTTTTTAGCTCACGGTCTCGTTTTCTCGGTTCCTTGTTCACATAAAGCACGGCAAAATCAAAAAGCTTTAAAAAGAACAACATGCTTCACTGAACCAAAAATCAAGTAAAACCATTTATCGTGGAAATGCCTTTGCATGAAGGATCTCATCAGGGACAAGTTTTGAGCAACTCTCGAAGAAGTAATTACGATTCGTTATTGCTCAAGACGAGACTCAATGAGTTGGCTCGCCCCGGTTATTGTATGCGCCGAGCATAACCTCACCTAATAACGAATCTATCAGTTTCCCCATGCCAAGAAATCACTTCTTATTTGAGTTTGGAGCAATTGAGGCCAGTTTCATAACGGTGGGTGGACTGAATCAAGAGTTTTTGATAGAATTTGGTATTGAATGAAGTATTGCCGCTTTCATAACTTGAAGAACAAGATACTTACCAATTTCGCACAGAGTTTTGTGATTATCGGAGCAAAAGGAAGCCCTCCACCATGACAGTTCGTCCTCAGTGTGTAGCGACAGGCACGTATGTGAAGGACTGCCAGGTTCCTCTCTTCCCCAGAATGTCTCCGTTATCACATCGCCTATTGATAAAAAATACCATTCTTGTTTATATATAACCGAATATTCACTATCAACCCTAGCTATTGTCTGAAGTGTACACATTATGTTAAATTGCCTTCAGCAAGTCACGACTCAGTTCACTGGATTTTTTTTCAGAAAATAATGCATCTACTTCTATTTAGGACAAAGATTGTGATGATGATCTATGGAATACATCGACACGTCATTTGTTCGTCAAATTTATCATCTTAAAAGATATGTTACTTCAATGTCATGGTGGATTATGAAGCAGATGGGTCGTAAATTTAAGACAATAAAAGTAAATAAACGTTCCCTACCATTCGACCACACCCATTTCCGGTTTGTGCCGCCAATCCAATATGTCCTTTCTTTTTCTAGCTCGTTTATCACTATTTTTATATCCTGGTCACCGCAGAGCATGTCGCCCCCTTTATGAATGCAGTCGTTGCGAGCTTCATACCAGCGCTTCATTCCCCTGTCGTTCCCACTAATGAAGAAGCATCGGCCGTCTATTGTTCTGTAGTTGTGCCCCACGCAGGTCTGCCCTTGTTCCCCCCAAAACAACATTAAAATCAGCGGAAATGAAACAATAGCATGTTGCGCAAGCTGTATTGCACTCTATTCAGCTGCCTGTAAAAATGAAAATCATATTTGGCATTTTACTCTCATAAAATCGGTCTCGTGACATTCCTTAGAGTGACATAGTTTCATTTCCGCTACCATCCCAAGTCTCATGCGTACACGCGTCATTTTGAAATTCTCAGTTTCAGATTTTGCCAACTTCAGTAAACCCTGCATCGGTTTCTTGAGTCGCTGACGGTTTCTTTGTTTTCGTTGGTAACGAAAATAAGAAAAGAATCCTATCATGGTAAGAAATACCATGAAACCAAAATTATGAGACCTCCATTTATTTTCGTTTTGTCGTCAGTTCAAAGTAAAGTGCAGCTTTAAAATAATGGGTCACAGGCAAACATTCCTAAGGTCGATCTAGGCAGCGGAACCGACAACTTTTTACGGTAACTTTTAAGAATCGCTCATGTCTTCAAAAGTGGTCGGTGTCTGCATGCGGAGTCCGCAGTTGCTAAATCAGAATTAAGTTTAATTTATGTATTCGCGTTGATGCAAGATGACTGCATGTACCCACCTAGCTACAGTCTAGTAGACAGAAAATCAGTGGCTGCTGATAAAGTTATGATTTTACAAAGCATCCTACCAGACAGTTCAAACGGATAAATAATAATAAATTGATTTAGAGGCGCCTGATCCCCTTCGCTGGCGACACAACCAAAAACGCCGGTGTATTTAGGTTAACGCGAATATGTTTTCTTGTGGTTACCCACGCCCTTGTGACACCTTATATCCGCCCGCAATAATGATAAATAGGGCCTAGTGGTTTTATGCTTCAAAAGCACTTCAATTGTAAACCAGTTGTTTTAGTTTGCATTATTTGAACTTTAAAGTCAGTAGAAGAGTTCAGCACCATTGCGTTGGCGTTCATGGTCTGTCGTCATTTTACACATAATCACATAAGGAATTGCCTTTTTTTCATCAATTAACTTTAAAAAACTGGCCCTACAGAGTACTGAAAAGGGAAACACAAGAAACAAAAACTTTGTACATCAGCCGGCAGACGGTGTCTTCTATTTGACCTACCTGTTCTGATACTGCAGACGTAGTAGTGGAAATTTTGGCACATACTGGCACTTGCCGATCCAGAAGTAGACAGGGCAAGACACAAACGTTGCGACGAAACTTCGAAACTCCCGGTATTATCTTTCGATACAGCTTTTCCTAAAACATGAACACAATCAACAGTTCAATTAAATCCATCAACAAAACTGATGTGAACTGTCACCATTTCATTTAAGTATTTTCATCGAAAAGGTTAATGAGTGACGTAACATAAATTAAATGAATCGAGCGAAAAACATAGGGCCGCGCCTTTAACTCTCAACTTCGATCTCCCACGGCAAATCCCAGAAACACTAAACTGGCAAATTTCTTATCCGAGCCCTTTACCTCCACACAACGTCACCAAAAATACTTCACAACCATGACCAAACTCCAGTCCAAGGCCTTGGGTACAGGATCATAGTATGGTCCCGAAGTTTCATATTGCAACCAGGCATGGAATGTTTTCGATTTTTGAGCATGTAGTGGACCGCTGGTATAGAACTTACACTACGGATTTGACGGTGGCATGTCGGTACTGGTGTTTAGGGGAAAGTAAATGAAATTAAGAGACGAGACCATGGTTTTTTGTATCCCTCGCCGACATAAACTAGTCGAAATAGCACTGAGGTCACAAATGGGGATGCACTGGCGGGTGTAGTCCTATGCTGATTATACCAGAAGTTTATTGCGATCTGTGATTTATAATGGTCTTCAAATTTTGAAACTTTAATAAATATCTTTGGCTTCTTTTTACTTACCTGTTCCAGGCTTTCAAAACCGTTTTAAATGACCAAAGATTGACAAAGCAACCTTCGGTATAAACAAACAAGACCAGTCCACCAGAGGGCGGTCGGTCTTAACTGCATCTCAGAGTTTATCTGAGACTACACAATGACTGATAGGCCTAATGACGACACAAACACAATGCATGAAATTGTAATTGTAACCAAACCGAACCATATAGGCCTACCGTTTATCCATTCCCATTGCTTTA
Source organism: Phoronis australis (assembly GCA_002633005.1). Taxonomy (NCBI): domain Eukaryota; kingdom Metazoa; phylum Phoronida; family Phoronidae; genus Phoronis; species Phoronis australis. The sequence continues at coordinate 231,806 of NMRA01000296.1, read as the reverse complement.
ATTCTCTTCCTCCGGTCCAGACATCCGAGATATTCTTCTCTCTTAATTTTGCAGCAACAAATTTTAATTTACTTTTGTTGTTAATGGTCAGTGACCGACCTTTAAGACTTTTGCAAATATTTTCAGTCCTATCGTATGTCGACGAACCTTGTAGCAGGAAGCATGTGCGAAGAGTGCCATCTGGCGAGTGGTAGATGAAGTCGCAAGGTATTGGGAGACCTTGAAAGTGTGACAATGAGAAGTTAAAAACAGCGATTCAAAATTAGGCCCAATACTTAAAATCATTACAAATGCCTCAAATATTAGAATATGTGTTGATATAGCTTGCAATGACGTTGTAAGCGAAACAAAATTGTGATGGAATTATGATGGTTTATTGCCCTTCATTGGTCAAGAACTAGTGGACAGTGAATACACCTGATAGCAGTTCAAAACCTATGCAAAAACTTGAGAAGTAAAATCTACAAAATAAAAGAGCACAAGCAACATGCATCGTATGACCGACTCAGGGTGTGGTACTTCCAAAATATTTGAAGTAGGCCTAAATATCTACCTCGGAAAATTATAAAGACAGAAAGAGTCAGACACTTAAAATAAAACTTCCACTGAGGACACCGACAATGCAACTTCATGATTCTCAGAAAGATGTCGCGGAAAGAATGCAACTAGACACGTAACCATGCAGTCAAACACGGAGTAGTCACAGACACGGGACTACAGGTAAATACCTAGTAGTGGAACACAAATTGGCTGAAATTTTACAAATTAAAGCCTAACGTAGAGGCAGCTACAATGCCCAAAGCAAAAAATGTTGAGTGAGTGTAATTATAACCATGACAATGGATCAGTTTACGAGTTCGTCCGCACTAATATCTGTCAACAATCTCGTGTTTTCGGCAATCACTCCTGACCAAGAGTGTGTTCTGCAGACGCACAAGAATTTTGCAAAATAGGAAGACTCCGCAGGTGCGCGAGTGAAAGGCGAGTGCTTCGCGACTGTGCTCGGGACCTTCTAGCGAACCCTAGCGAAATCATGGCCACTGATGTGGTTGGTCGGTGAGGTTGGATTGTTTGAATTATTGGATAGAATTCAGTATCTACGCTCCACAAATGAGGATTTCTCTGCAAGTGCCTCGCAAGTGTAGAAATAATTTGACGAAGACATGAGACGTGTCCCAAACAGAAAGGTTCGGTGGTTTGTAAAGTTTCCACTTAAGGGGCAGACGTGATATGACCATATGGAGGGTGTTACAGTCCGCTGCTGTGTGGGAAGGGATCTTCAGGCAGTCTATCCATTGATTCTATGATAAGGTAAGTGGAATGATGCTTAAATGTGAGCTGGAAAATACAAAATCGCCATACTTTTGTTGCACATAATAGAAAGTGGCAAAAATTTGAAAATTGAGCTCCCATTATTTTGACAAATTGAGCAATTAAAATTTGAAGTCCGTATTCTGGGACTGAGGCCAGTTAGACTGACGGAAATCGCCACTGGCAATCTAATCTCGTATTCTCCGGCAATCTGAATGTGGATTCTGCATGAAATCTTCCAGTTCAAGTAAGCTCCAACTACCGCTCTCGAATTGACTTTTATAATATAATATCTAGTTTGAGAGTGCTTCTTTGCTGTCTGTAACTGAAGTCTGATCAAAACAATTTATGCTAGTTTCGACTGATACCGTCTTCAAATTCTAATGATGCTATACCAATTCAAATAATTATTCTGACTTGTTGGAAAACCTAATTAAAAATCAGGGAACATAATATGCTTATTCTACATATACAACTTCGATTAGACAACCCATTGTCGCAAATATACCGTCTCGTGCATGGGCGCACCCAGGAGGGCTCGGGGGGCTCGAACGAGCCGCACGATTGGCAGGCCTGAACCTAGTTGCCTCTTTAGTCCTCGTTGATATTTTTTCCGAAATGGCTCGCATACCGAAGAATTTGAATCCCCCTATGTTTTAGGCTGGGTGCGCGCATGTCGTGTGGAGCATGCGCGAAGTATTTTGGTATGTAATCTGCCTCAATCCTCCTTTGAAGTTGCATTTTTCGGGGTCTTCGAAAGCGCGACTGACATACGAGTAAAGTCTCCCGTTGGGGCATGTAGGACCTTAGAACACCAAATGTCGAAGACTCTGTGTTTCGGCAGGATATAAGGCAATTGGTTTGACTTACCTTGGAGCAATGGTATGGACAAGAAAATAGAATATACGAAACAAATGCGTGGATATACATCCATTGTTCTTGCTGCCAAATGAGAATATGCAGTATTACGTATGACGTCATAGCTAATCCGAATAAACCAAAACACTATCACTTCGAGTTCTGTTATCTATGAAAGATAGCTAGTACATGTCAAGCACGGGGACACTGAATTGTTTTTCGACAAATTTTCTTTCGTATCCCGGCGTAGTTTGGTTTCAAGCGTTTTTTCGGAGCGTGTGTTATTCAAACTGGGCATTTCGTCACTTATCACGGCCGAATTAGAAAACCGCCAGAGCAAGAACTTGTCGCATATTTCCTTTCCATGACTGCAAATTTTTTATACTCAACGGAAATTAATAAATCACCATCGGTTGGTGCGGAAAAGTTCGTCGTCGCTGTCAACGTAGGCACGCTGTTTAATTGCTCTAGATGACCCTTTGCGAAAAGAAATCATTTGCTATCAAGGAAACGTTTGCAAAGTATATATTTATTGACAATGTTTATAATTTGCGTTTCCGGTAGTGAGTGTGAAATAAATAACCCTCAAAGCAGGTATGAGCCAGAGTTTCGTCAAAGAATTGATTGTTTGATTTAAACATTTTACCTCAATCAAATTGGTCTCAACTTGTTCCTTCTTCTGGTGAAAAGTAATCTCTGGGTTCGCAAAGAGCTGACACGTTTTCAATTCATTCCTTGAAGCTTTAAAGTGATAACGACCTAAAAGTTCTCTCGAATATCTGAAATCTCTTCTCATAATTTGAATAATTTGAGGCCAATTTGTAACGGTTATGGTCTAAATCTAAATTTCTGATGGAACGCGCGTTCATAGCCGTTTCAAACAAAGTGTACTAAGATTACACTTACTAAACATAACGAGATTTTTGGACTTAACGTTAATTCTTGCACAGAAAAAAAGTGTTTTGTATTTTTCCATTTTGGTTTTGCATCAAACGCGTGACCAAACGTTTGATGCAGACCAGATATTTTTCACCGTAATGTAGTTGTAGAGTGAAGGTACAACAGGGTAACAAACTTTGCAACTGGTTACCAAAGTTGAAATGTCTTTTTATCAAAATTCGAATGAGAATTTGTGGTAGTTTCGTGCTCTCTTTTACTCTCCAAAATGTGTACAGAATCCAACCAATCAGATACAGACGATCATGATCGCGATAATTATAGACAAATCTAAAAGACAATGAAAAGTTGCAGTGCTTTATTATGATCGGGGCACCAGACAATTGGTTTGTATACCGGGTAAATACTCCACTATATTTGGATAGAGTTCTCAACTCATACAGTGAAGCCTTTCGTAGGTACTTTGTCGGAAAAGGCGGCACACTTTTGAAGAAAACTTCCTCGCGAAAATCCGCTTGTCTGAGCGGCCTATCCGGAATACCTGACTAGCCCCCAAGTTGAACCCAATGGATCTATGACTTTTTGATCTGGGTTGAATTTAGTCAACGAGTCGCATACTTCGCACTCTATTTTGTTAGTTCTCAGGAAGTGCGTCGAGAGAAGCTTGTCCATGCAGCTCATTGGTTTCAGACAACACGAACGTTACACCTTATCAAATGTGATAAATAATTATCGCGATTAAATCCCATTTATATGGAATTAACCCTCTGTTTGTTGAAGACAACGTGCCATCCACGAATATTATCATGTAAACAACAAAGTGAGAGGTGAGCGGGAACTATCTAAAGTTTATTTACAGCCCCGGACTCAGTGTCTAAATTTGGAAAATCCCATCTCAGAAATACTGAACTGATCGGATTCACATGACGCTCTAAAATACTTTGCCTTGTTCACTGTTAGGATTTGTTTTCAAAATGTTCCATTTTGACACGAGGGATATCAAGAATAGGACTTTTATGACTTCCACGAAAAAATCAAATTGCATCAAACGAAAACGAATTGATAAATTAGAAAATTTTAACACAGTATTTGAGACTTTATCTACATACATATAGGATGTGACCCGCCAAGTGAACAGTCTGAGTGAAGTATTTAAAAAATCTACCGCAAAAATGAAAGAAACTTACTTGGAATTCGAAACGTATGGGATAAATACAAAAACGTACCTCGACTGGTGTAGATGAAGTAATATTCCGCGTATCGACCGAGACCGAAGGAACAACATACGCGGAATAATGTCTCGTGGGATATTACTTCATCTACGCCACTCTCGGTACGTTTTGTGTATGTATGTCGACGGCGTTTTTCCTTGAATCATAACCCGTTCTTCAATTTCACACAATTAACGTGATTTTACCAAAAAATTGCTTCCATCATTTTCTAGTGTGTGACTAGTATTTCCAAGGAAAGGCGAAATCTGCATTTCTCAGCTAAAACTCCATTGTAACTCTGTTACAAAATGTATTCAGTGACTCTCCCCATAGTCAGCCCTTAACAAGGCGATTTAGTATCCTGTTAAAATTAAACTTGGCCAATCATGCATAGTGTTTTGACAGAAAGCCCAAATGCTCTCAATGCCTTATTACATGTCATGGTATTTGCCTGTCATAGAAACAAAAGTCGGAAAAAAACACCCTTCAGGAAACACACACACACATACAGCAACTGCTTGTTTATTTATAAATACAACTCAGCCTTATACAATATAAGAAATATCACATAACATAGAAGTTTCAGTAAATCCAATCAAAAAGTGTTAATGTACATATATGGTATGTTCTCGTTTTTACACCAATATAGGAATCATTCATGTATATACTGAACAAAGTAATGGAAAAACCATTAACATTGTATAACTCATTCCATAAATATTTACATCTGCATCATATCTGATGGACTAAAAGGCAAAAGTCTATATGGTGCTTGTACTTTGAGAACCAGTTTGATGCATGTTATTCAGAGGAGAAAACTGGTTCTGAAAATTCGAGCATGCTATATCAGACCATTACCCGCTAAAAGATTACACCAAGTCAAATGGTGACCAATAAATAATGAAAACCCACAAATGAACGGTTTTGATCAAGATAAACTAGGACTAACCAGACCTTGTTATTGAATCTGAACACAGGTGCATAAAACCTAGAACTGCTGCAAATGTTGGTGTGAGTGACTCCCTTCTCCACCCAGAGACACGATACGTGCGCAATACAGGGAAGGTTTGAACTGCCGTTGTTTCCAACAATCTGCCTGTAAGGGGATCTGAAGCCTAAATTTGGGGGAATTGTCGTCCTCTCAAAGCCTTAGTAAGCAAGGAAGGTAGTGGGGCATGTGCCCCTTCTGTAGTTTGCAGCCTAAGCGTTTTTTTCCAGCAGGTTTGCAAATTGAATTGGTCCTTCCAAAAACTTCCATGAAGTTGCTTCCAATAACTTTATCATTGTACAAGCTTACTTTCAAACAGGCCTGCAATTCCGCTTTACACAATGGCAGATCTCTCCAAACCAAATTGTACAAGGTTACTCCCCGATTTTTTTGGGAAATCAAAAATTTCTTGTAGCACAGAAAGTAAACGTTAAAAAAGACAAGTACTAAAAATAAAATTTCTGTTCAGTTTCACAGGATGTGAAAAAATGCTGCAACATTTAAACCATTTTTATTTTCAACAGCCAGTCAAGACACTACAGTGGCCTCATGCATTGCCATTTGCAGGTTTCACTCTACATTTACTCCCAGAGCCAACTCTAGGGGGCAGCGCAACCAGGCGAGGCCTTGCAGTGATATTGAAGTCCTGTTCAAATGCTTCATTGATGATGTTAATTACTGTATTCTCCAACAGGGTCTCAACATGTCCTCCAAATTCTGGCAACCTGCAACAGACAAGCCTGGGACATGAAGAAACAATCCTACTCAGACATAAACTTCGACTTCTTGATAAAGAGCCATGGGTTGCTATCGGTTACTTTGAAGAAACATCTGGAAGGATGTGCTCCACTCAATTGCCAACTGTGTTATTAGTGTTCACAATTTTAGTGCACATTCAAACAGTAATTAACTCCCGGTGTATTTGGCAATCCTCTAAAGAACAACAGCAAGAGAACTGATATTAAGATGTGATATGAACAGTCGCAGTGCAAGCAGACGACACTGGACGGTGTGTGCAACAAAATAAACCAATTCAATGCAACCACTGTCTCTCTGTTGAGAGTATCCCAGCCTCTACTGTGTAGCTTGAACAACACAATGGGGCAATGTGGCTTGTGAACAGAATGCTTATAAGAGTGCATCTTAGCACCTCCTAAGAATGCAGTGAAATTTATGTGAGGGAGCGTGCCATGTAACTACCATATGCAAGGGTTACATTTAAATTGTATGCAAATTAAAATCCAAGTTATCATCATCTTAGCTAAGATTGGATTTACAGCCTTTGATACAATGGGCCCTGAACCGCAAAGTGTATGAATTACAAAACTATGATCATATTCATAGATGGACTACCCAGAATTTTCAACATGTGGACAGCAAAAAAATTTAAATAACCTGAATGCTGTAAAGCCTAAAATTTTTTGCTTTAAATCGGTTTGCTGAAATTACTGACAACATTCAAAGTAAAGAATGTATACACAAACAAGGAGACAGTGACAAATATAAAGATCAAATCATTGTAATAACTCATTGCAATACCTTTTGAGCTGTTCTCTGGCTTCAAACAACGCATGTTCTTTAATGTCTTCATCCATCTTGATTGCCGTGTCAGACTTGTCAACAGGTGTAGCACATCTTTCGGGGTCTTCCAACATCTGCAAATGCACATGCCAGATCACAAACATTTTTAAGTCTGATCTGCATGCCACAAATTGGCCACATCACGCGACATATATATTTACACATGCCAGATATGACACAGAACTTAACAAGTTCATCTTACCAAATACTAGATAGTGAAACAGTACCTAAAATCTAACCCTAATTTGATAAAAGGATAGAGTTTTTAAAATAAAATGAACAACATTGCTGCAACTGCAACACTAGATGATGGGCATTATCAGGTGAACTACTTATGCATAAGTCCCCACACATCTGGCGTCTTGTTTCATGAAAAGTGACTTAAGACTAATAAGACAGAAATTTTGTCAGGCAAAACTACAACTCTGAGAATATACCCCTAAGTTCCAGTTACTGTACAAATTATTACTCACACAGTGATGTACTACTATAGCTAAACCTCTTTTCTATAACTGTCAAGTGGGAGTGCAAGACCAAATTTATGACTGAAGTCTTATAAGTCCTTTTTCACGAAACACGCATCTGAAAACTCGCTGGAATATTTATCCCAGCAACTGTTTTCCCCGAGTTAGGTTCTACTATCTACTACACAATCATAAGTCAAAGGAAATTTGGGTACATCTGAGCTTAGAGTGACAATTTTGCAATAGTCGACTTGAAGTACCTGTAGTTCAGCATCTGGCTCATTGGCTTCAGCTGGCTCTACAGTGGTTTGTGATTGAACAGGAGAGGCGAGATCTTCTGCGCTAAGTCCACTTCCCAACCTCTCTTCCAGTCCTGGACTGATGGTGTTGAGATCTTCGCTCACTGACATGTGGCTCTCAATAACAGAGGCCGCTGATGGTGGCGGCGATGGTTTGTCGCCAAACTGTTGAAAGTAAGGCGTTGGTTCTTTCCCGATCTTTTGACAGGCTCCATGGAAATCTGTGTCATCCAGCAACCCTCTGAAACATTTCAAGCAATGACGCTAAATTTTCAATAGGTGGCTCAACTTTTTCAAAATCAAGCACTCCAAGACTATGTTTCTGAAGGAGACAACTAAAAAAACATAGTACATAATTGTGTTGTTATAAATCAGTGCATTTTTGATATATCGTATAAGCAACAGAGGGTGCATACAAAGACTAATAATTCTTACTTATACAACATCAATGCATTGACTTACGACAAAATGTGTATGCACACCTAAGTTTGGGTAAAATGCTTTCTATTAAGTCTGTTTGGTTTTCTACAATCGATCTGATAGTAGTCCCGATAGCTCAGTGGAGAGCGTCTGCACGTCGACTTACAGAAAGTCCCGAGTTCGAACTCCAGTCGGGGCAGAGATCTTTTCAGACTTAACTACAGGTCACGTGATATGACCAACAGGTGACGCATATGAAGACTAACAATTCTTGGTCTGGAAATCTCATTAGAGCCAGAAGCCTAGTAAAATCTCACCAAACGTACTATGCAACATGACTGAAAGGCGAAATTTTAGTTTCTCGTTTTATCTGTGAAAGATATTTTATTAGCTCAGTCTACAGTAAAGCATAGTTGAGGTCAGTAATGCACCTACAAACAAACAATATTTTTTAAAAATTGTGGGCAATCACAACAATGTAAGAAGACCAAGAAATATCATAAAAAGGATTATAGGAATTATTTTTGTCCAAACTTGGTGAGATTTCATAATAGTAGTGGAAAAGTTTTGGTGAACATTTTTCAATAATTTAATACACTCTCATTAATTTGTGTCAGATATTTTGAACGTATCAGTTAAGATTCCAGCTGTTGATACATTCATGCAATTCTATATCATAGCGCATGTCTACAGAATGCATTTTGTAAAACTGCCATAACGACAGTGTTCTCCAGCCTGATAACCCGGCCGTCATTGCAGGCATGATTTAAGTCATCAGAGAACAAAACGACAGTGTTCCCCTACCTGATGATCTTTGTCATGTCACTCATGACTATAAATCAGGGGTAAAGAACAGTAGTGTTTGCCAACCTGATAACTCTTCTATGGCACCCATGACTACTTATAAGATGTAAACAACAACAACAGTGTTCCCCCCACCTGATAATCCCTATGACTATGTATTCACCGGGTTTGCAGAACAGTAACATTCCCCTACCTAGTAATTCCTACCATGGTCCCTCTGACAACATTTCATCAGGTGCACAGAACAATAGCATTCCCCTACCTGACAATCTCTACCATGGTCCCTCTTACTATATTTCATCAGGTGCACAGAACAATAGCATTCCCCTACTTGATAATCTCTACCATGGTCCCTCTGACTACATTTCATCAGGTGCGCAGAACAATAGCATTCCCCTACCTGATAATCTCCGTCATGGCACCTGTCACAATATCCAGCTCAGGTTCCTGACACACCACCATCTCCACTGGACTCGTCCTCATGTCTTGCCTAATGTTGGTGCCACACACACGCTCGTTCAACTCCCTAAAAGGGACACAGGATGTATCAACTGCCTCAGGACATGGCAAATATTTGATTAATAAACGACGAAAATCCCACAATGTCCTAATAAGAGGAAAATGAGTTCATCTAAGAGAGTAATAATCATGTTTAATGTGTGTCATCCAACAGTTATAGTCTTAATATTTAACTTTAATAAGTATTAGTTAAAATGAAGTTTTAAAGGAGTTTATCAAATTGCATAAACTGACATACTTGGCTTGTGATAGGCCTAATTTTGAGTTTAGAAAATACAAAATTCAAAAAAGAAACGTGACAGCAGATTTCTTTGAATATAATCCTTTAATTTTGAAATGAATATTGTTTTTGCATTCATAGTTTAAAAATTTAAAATGAAAAACTGATTTACTCGATCCGAAACTGACATTATAATTCTCACTTAAGTAGTCAGCTCTTAGAAATTAAGATATTTGAAGCTCATAAAGCCAGAAGAGAATTTGCAGCAACTGCAATGTAAAAAAGAGGCTCGGCACAACTGGACGTAAAGGTCACATTCAACACCTAGACATCCAGTAGCCCTAGAGTAGTTTAAAAAAGGTTGACACATTTTGTGGAAACTTTATGTCTGAAACCGTGAACAAAATCAAACGAAGGTAAATTAAAAGCCAATGGCAAATTTGCCACATAACTTTTAATCATAAAATCATTGATTTCTTGACAAGAAAATAAACATCATTTCTTTAGGAAACTGCGCTGGTAATAAAAATCCCTGCTGATTAAGCATTGAAGTTGTAAAAGATTAACTGCATTAATACCATCTTTTGCAGATACCAGAAATCCGAGAGTTAATCAAGATTACAATTACACAGAACACTGTGCAAATGAGGAAGCACAAAAGCACATAATCTCATAAATAAAATGTATTTTACCAAAAAGAAGACCCGTTTTAATCCCAATTTCAAGTGCAGAAAGTGATCACCATGAACAAATTTTAAAGTTAATTGATATATAACCAGTGAGAATGGCAGCGCCACCACGAAAATAACCTGATACTGCACAATATCCTTGGGTAGGTAAGGGTCAAAGGTAACTAAAAGGTCAAGGTTCACTCAACAGAATTGAACGGGGAAGGTACTGGAAGACCAGTTATTGAGAATATGGTCAATGATGCAAGTTTATCATGATGGGGTTCTCAGGGATATATATGTAATGTACATGTCTGGAACTAGCACTGCAGCAGAACAGAATGTATAGTAGAAAAGGCGTGAAGCAAATAACTTGTGTAACAAGGTGGAGAAATGTGAGAACATTTCTTTAAACTCAAAAACAAAAAGTATGTGCCATAATTGTCGTGTTTTTTCAAATGCTTGTCAGACACCTAAAATGCTTGTAATTTCACCATGCATTCTCTAGGTACAGGGTGCGGTAAAGTGGCGTAAAAGCTTGTTCCTGTGTTTGATGTGAAAGCTGATAAAACAAAATTTTATTCCGATACATTTTGTTCCAAATTGAAGAATGACTCTTTACAGTAATCCGTATACTGGACTCATAAATTGTCAGACATGTTAACTCTGTGCTTGATAGGCCAGAATAGCTATGACTCACAGCTTATTGGTCAGAGTATCTGTAACTCATGCTAGATTGGCCAGAGTAGATATGACTCACATCTGATTGGTCAGAGTATTTGTAACTCACAGTTTATTGGGCAGGGTATCTCTGACTCAAGCTTGATTGGGTAGAGTACACTGCGGCACACAGCAAACAAGTCAAAGCGTATCAGATCTGTGACTGACAGTGGCTTGGAAGACTACTCATAAGTCCAGGCACTGAACTGTTTCTCCACCTTGCTTTCCAATCATAAAGTGTGCATGTTAGTGGTGAAGATGAAAGGTGCAACCATGCTGTTCACTTACGCCAGTCCAATCTGAATTTGTCTTTTAGAAATAACGAGTGCAACGAATTAATCACACAGTCAAGTCATTAACGTGTAAATTCAACAAAGGGAGTCAATGATAAACTTCATGACTAGGATGGGTGTTTACACGTACAGTTTAACACATTAATACCACATATTCAAGAGAAAACTAAAGTCTTGTTCATAATATAATTTCCCTTTGAATAATAGACAATTGAGGCTCTGCCAGTTGTCTGAGGTTATTTCTCAAGTAATGTCATGAGAGTTATTGCATGTGAATAACCGCATCAAGACATAAGCTATAACAACCATTATTACAGTACAACATTTCAATAACAAAGTAAATAAAAAAGACTATTGATGTCATAATTAATGTAAAACCTGAAGTGTTAAGTATCACACACAAAATGAACCTTTGCGAATAGCTGAAATAACAGAATAAATACAAAACAAAGCAAGCGATAGATGTCAACACTAAAAGTACTGTAGAGGATGAGCTGTCTGAAATTTTGAATTACGTTTGACCATCATGAGAGGTCAAAACAATTGCTTAACACTGGCAACATGCTGAGAGTAAACGTGGGGGTTAAGGAGGACAAAACCCTCCCGATAAATGACCTTCTATTCTCATAACGAGACTAATTAAAATCATAGATCTGCCACTGCCATCTTACAGCCATCATGGCCGCCACCAGTCCATATGACAATGTAAGAACAGACAGTCGGGCAAAGCAGCTCATTAAAGACATCATAGACTCCAATGAAAAAGATCAACATAACAGCGATCATAGTCTTTATATTATCCAGTACTTACCTGTCTACAAAGCATTCAATGTACTCTTCAGGGAAGTTCATCTGATATTCTAACACGTTGTGAGTGCGAGCTGTCACGCCCAGATGCACAAGGAAGGGTGTGGGTGGTTCTGGCTTGGCCCAGAATTCCTTGTTGAATTTCTCAGCATACTTCTTCAGACTTCGTTCAATGTCAGCCGACTTTGTTTTAATAGGTGGCAACGTCTGCAATCGTAAAAGAAAAGCTATCGAAATTTTTCAATACGCACCTGAGATTGGTAAATGCATACTCACTGAATGATGTATTGGTTTTGTATTATAATATTTGGTAAGCACAGCAGATAATTATGTAGGAGTATTTGACATGATGATGCATTTTCTCATTCACTGGTTCCTGAATTGAAAAATATCTCCATATTGAAGAACAAAGAGAATTCACCTTGTATTTACTGAGCGAGTCAGTGGAACTTGGCCTTGGGCTTGGTTCCACAAGAGGATATTGAGAACCTGTCGATGGCCTGCTAGGCTCATCATAGTCCAGAATCCTTTTTTCAGCGTTCATATCGTCTTCGGTTATCGTGAACTCATGCTTCTGTCGATAGAGCTCATCTTCCCATTCACACAGTTTCTTCCGATATGTGGCCATTTCTGTCTCATCTGTTGCCTAGTAATAAACGATTGTAACACATGACTTTCTGTTAGAACATCGAACTGTACAAGTAGCTATGAACATCTGTTAGTCAAGAGTTTCGGCAGTAATTCCTCGATGATAATGTTGAATACCATTCAGTTATTGCATGCAATGTAATGTTGATTCTTATCTTAAAAATCCTTTTGAACAAAAGAATATTTTATTAGGAAAGTGAGAAGGTGCCTTTATCAAGCAGCATAGTATCAAGCAAAATTCAAACAAAAATGTTTCCTTGGTTACTTGAACAAAACTAGAATCCAAAACAAGGATTTATTCAGAATAAAAAACCTGAAGATGGCTTTTTCTAGAATATCGGTCTTAAGTTGGAACATAGTAGCCAATCACAAAAAAGCTAGGACCCGTTGAATATTGTGCAACAAAACTGATATTAATGAAGATACAAATATTCAGATTTGCTTTTAATATTCAACAGTACTGTTCACATTATAGTCTTCCACCCTCTCTTTTCTTATACTTTCTCCATGAAAATCAGACAAAAAGGTTTAACAAACGAATGCAACAGTAAGCACAAACATAGGAACACAAAGAGACGCAAGGCAATACCTCACACAAGAGATCCAAGTCATAAAAAGACGGGAATCCAAATGCAATGAATGTGACCTTGCACACAATGGCTTCATCGGGTTGAAGCACACCACTGGTTGGTTGTATGTTGACGTACTGGAAAACAAACAGAGACTTGCGTAAATGGTTTTGCAGCACTGGGGAAAGCTAGTGAAATACCTGGGCACACCAGTGGATGTAAAAGCAGTTTTCATCAACCACAACTATTGAAAAATATGTAAATATGACTTGAGCAAAAGTGCAAGGTCTCTGCAAATATACACATTAACTTAATTTCTATAAATTACTTCCAGACTGTGATATACTCATACTTACTTAACAAATTAAACTTTTATTCATTAATTGTGAAGTGGAAGCGCTTCCACTTAAAAGTCTTTTAATACTTATAAGTGACTTAAAAGTCACTTTTCATGAAACATTCCCATGAAACTTACATTTAGTGTATCTACAGATCCAAGGCATCTCATCACAGAAGGGCTCATTTTAATTCGGATTAAAGTTTGTCAAAAACTCAAGCACATAGCATTTCTGAATTGAATAAGATTTATTAATTAAAGTAGTGCAAAATATCAGGAGAGAAAAAACAATGAATATGAAGCATTCAAATTTTAGAAAATTCAAATCATTTGAACATTGAGTTAACAAATGCGTGTGACAAACCTTGCTGTCAGCCTGAGAAGTAACGTGCCACTCAAAGGACATGACCCGGTCCATGGATTTATTGGCTACAGAGATCATGCGGCGTGAGCGCGTGAATAGTGGCAGGTTACCAAATGACAGTCTCTCTTGCGACAGGTAAATCAGCTGGAAATAAATTCATAATTTAAATATTATACTACAAAGCTCGGAGTTTTTGGATGAGACCGTAACAGCTACAATTTGAAATACATACAACCACAATGGAAATAAATCACTGAACAGCAATTATTAACACACTAGGAAAATCACGATCATTTGGAAAAAGAAACTGAAAAATTGTGGCTGGCTCTAAGAAATACATTAACTAAAAGCATTCATACATAATAAAAAGAAAATAAATATTGATTTAACTATAACTATAACTTCTTAATCAGCAGTAATTCACTGAGCTTTACGGATCAAATGGTATACCTAAACTTTAACAATGATTTTTGCATTCTTCACTAAATAAGATTAGCGTCATTTATCTTCGGACGCCACTTCAATTGTCATGGACTAGTAAAAACTCAAAGTTCCATTATTTTAATTTTATTTTAAATGTTGAAAATTTTATTATGGTCACGCAAAACGCCAATCACAAAAACAAACTGGCATCAAATAAAAACTTTCAGGCACTAAATAATTTAATTTAAATAATTATCCAGGAACACAAAGGGATAATTATTATGACAACAAATGAATAATCCATTAATTATGTGACAAAACCACACTAACTCACCTGTCCAGGCACAGGTACGCTTTGAACACCAGGTACGCCAGTAAGGTCATGTTGGTCTGTAAGGGGCATCGTGTCACCCAAAGCCCGCTTGTCAAAGCCGACTCCGGTAAATGTGATCAGAGCAGTGTCACCATTGTGGATATGTATGGGCACATCAGCCTAGTGTGAATAAACATTAACTTTTTTAAGCATATTAATATTTTAGTCAAAAAATAAACACAAAATACAAGGTATACAGACATGAAGGTGACTCATCTCAACAGATGAGGGGTCAGATAGTGTGTAGCAGGATAATATACTATTTTACTTTCAAAGAAAATGAAATTTCAATACCAAGAACTATAAAAAGAAGAAATACTAATACAGTAGTTTTCAAAAAGTTGATGACTTATCCCAAAATTTGCCTGGCTTCGTTAAGTTATAGCAAAAACCAGAAAGAAACCAAAACAAAAGTAGCACTCAATCATATGAAACATAGCTCGAGATTTTGTTAACTTTTCTTTTGAAGCTACAGTTTGTGCAAGAATGTTTGTGGCTAAGTTGCAAACAATCTAAGAAGTGACAGCATCAAAATGCGAAAGATAATTACACACTCAACAACAACATGGGTGTATTATATTCCTTTCTACTCACCATGTAGGTTTTGGCCTCCAGGGGAGAAAACCTCCACTCAACATTGGCTGTTTTACCAGGCAGTACTTCTCCCACAGGATTCAAGCATTCAAAAATGGCATGATTGAAGTTCTCTTGTTTTATAAACTCCAGTTGCAGCGTATCAATCTCGTAGTGCACCGGCTTTGAACCACCATTGTAAAGCTCATAGACTTGACGGGGGCTGTTTTTCTCACCGATGGGGACGGGTGCAAACATGTGACGTGTGCTAGGGAAATGAATGTATGGTCTCTCAGGGTCCACGGTCACACCGATGAAGTTGAGCTAGAAACATATAAAAGTAAAAAATAATCAACAACATTTTGAATGTGGACTCGAGTTATTGGTGGTACAATTTAAACAAAATTAGACTTGCGAATTGGTTTCTGGATTAATATGGCATTTAATAAAGGAAGTGGTGAATGCTGGGAAGGTATATACCAGGTGTTTCCATGGAGAAACAATGACTCGTAAGTTGCACAGAAGACAAAACCAATGTAGCCTGCATGAACACTAACCCCATACAGTAACACTGGAGATCTAGTTACTGACAGACTGGCTCACTCACCAATATCTCTCGTCCTCTGTTCAACTTCAACAGTACTGGCAGCCTGTCTGTGCCGGCCATACAGTGATTGTACTGAAACTTAATTGTCTGACACTCGCCCGGCTGCAGGCTCCCTCTATTGGGTTCAACTGAGAACAGCTTGTTGTCCATGACCTTCATTTCATGCAGTTCGTCGTCGTCATACTCTCCTGTCTCCGCCCAGTACTCCAGTTCCAGTTGTAGATCACGTGGAAACAGGAACGCCCTGTACGCAAACACAAATCACTCATTCCTCATCGCACGATCAAGACAGTCAAATAGACAGTGTGCTATACATACTAACCGCTGCTCAAGCAATAAACTTATAATTTCCATCAAAATAAACAGGTGTCTTTTGCAATACACCAACAATCATGCTAAGGTCACAAGATAAAGACCAATCCAAGACCCCTGGGGATTCTTTGTTATCGCACTGGTGGGTAGAGTCTTCCAATCAATGATTTTTTCAGGCAATGACTAACCTAGCGAGCGAAGAACATATTTCTCATAATAAAGTTGTGAACAGTTAAGTGCCATTACCGGCTAAAACATAGGAATAAAATGGATTACAAAGATGAATATATACAGTACAGATATACCAAAACCATTCTGAGTGGGGCACTCTTTGTCAGCAGTGTAAAGTAAAAGCTACACACTGGAAGAGGCCTAAATTACTTCCCCCACTCTGCAGCAATTCATCCTAAGGTGCTGATGAAGAGTGTACCGCCAGGAACATTCAGTCTAGTATGCATTTTATTGTAATGTTACTGTACTCCTCCATCAAGCAACTGGTTGTGAGCGATCTCAACAACAGGACGTAGCTGAGATATGGCTTTGACAACCAATGAAATAAATAAAGCTCATTGATGACAACATGATTATGGCAGTCTGTACTAGGCATGTGGCTTGTAAAATTTTGATCCCCACAAACAAGTCATATTTCTGTAGACCCCCCATACCTACCATTCAGTTGGTACAGTCCCAGTGTTTTCAAACATCAATAGAATGACACACGGTTCGCTGTCCACAGGCGCCGCACTGAAGTTGAAATCCAGGATGGCTCGTGTGTACACTGGAGGGCGCCGGCGGTGACTAGAAGGCAAATTTCTCATTTAAGCAAGAGTTTCTGCCCAAGTCCAGCATAATTTTTAGTTAGTAGTAAGTTGATGTAAATACAATCCATACTTCTAAAAAACAAGTTATGGAGCCAGAAAGTTTCAGAATGTTTTGAATTCAAAATCACAAAATATATTTTTTCAGCATCGCGAGAAATTTTTCTGTCCAGGCAATGAGTGAACGTATGAAAGAAAATTAAAACAATTATGATCTATGCATGTAAATAATAATAAAACAATTGAAAGCAAAACAGTTTTGTAGCATACCTGTGCCTAGTGGCCATTGTGTACATAAGTTCTGCAGCTGAAGGGTCGGAGTCCAGACAAACATTCAAACTGGAAAAAATTGACAGACTTTGACATAAAAAGCACAC